>OZ010581.1:57096024-57118524 GCA_963932145.1 Acanthosepion lycidas
GAAAACAGTAATACAAAAAAGAGTGTTACAGCAAGAATATTCTGTCCGACTATCAGAGCTGACTGCTGGAATCTACACTCCTCTAAAAGACAGTACCTGCTCTTATTTATAGCTGGAAGAGTCCAAGCTTGCGTGGATAAATTACCATAACAGCAAGCCATATTAATTAGTTAGCGTTTTACTTTTTTGAAATATTTTTATGACTATGCCTGTCCTATTTTTCCCACTTTAGTCTCCATTTCGCAATTAGTGGAATCATTCTGGTGGTTTTGATATTAGTGTTATTATTATCATTTACAAGAGCAACATGTCAAAGCAATAAAACAAGGTTACAGATATGCAAAAGCCAATATTCCCACAATAACACCAGGGCTGATAAGTGAATACCAGGCACATGTATCTCGGTCGACTCTCCACAATGTGCTGACAGGCTTTAATATAAACAACACAACATTTAAATAGACCTCAATTATATGACGGATTCTGTGGAGGAGGCGCATATTCGAGGAAAAAAATAATCGAAAATTGTGTTTTTCATTGCCAATTTTTCATTATATCATATCCAACTATTAAAAAAGAAATAGAGCAGATTACACAATATTTTAAGCTCAGGTTACGTTTATATTTCGTAAGCATGAAATGAGATGAGGTAACATAAACTATAGATCTGTTTGCGGAATATCATTACATAATTGTTACATAATTATAATAAAATCATTACAGTTTTTTTTGTCGAAAGTATTTTATTTTTGGTCATATATTAATTTAAAATATTCTTTTTTAAATGCTATATTTTTGAAATGGAAGAAAGTGATCTAAAAACAACATTGGAATAGAGAAGTAACAACGTAACCGAAATAACTTCAGCTTATTCATCTTAAGAAACTTATCATTGCAGCCAATGTATTCTAAAATTCTCCCAATAAAAAAAGAGAAACTGTAAAATACCTAACAATAAATCGAATTTAGCATCAAATTTTACAGTATTTTAATTAATTTATATGAATTTAATTAATTGACAATATCATTTCTGTAAAACTTCAGAACTTCTTAATATATATATATTATTACTGTTATTTGTTTTTAATTAAGTGCAAGTTTATCTTAAATTTACAATTCCTTGTGGCTAAGCATGAAAAAAGGTTGAGGAAAACTGCCTAAAACCTTTAAGCACGTATCGCAGCAATATTATCAAATATTTAATAAGCCCCCTCCTCCGCCGAACACGTCATACCAGGTTAGGTAAACTAGACTACTAAGATGGTCTATTGAAGGTGTTCCTTAATATCTGGCTATGAAATCTAAGTCAACTTGGCTCCATTATCGTTCAAACTTAAAATAACAATTATTTTGACAAGCATCCATAATTATCTCCAACTACTACTACACAAGAACAGAGACACACATTTCATAATTATAATAGTTGACCCAAATAGTTATGGTCAAGCAACTGGCAATCACATTTGCAGAATTGAACAGAATATATATTGCCGACCGTCCTAATTTGCCAAGACAAAATGTGTACATGTGAACACCTACAATGAATTAACGACAGAAACCATGAGAGCTTTGACCGCTGTAGCATCATAGTTGATTATTATTATCATTATCATTACAACTATTGTTAACAACGGCATAGCAGTATGCTACCAATGTAAAGTAGTGGTACAAATAACCACATTTCGACGTACCAGCGGTTAGAAATATTATCAGTACCTGAAACCAGTTCGTATATAGAATCTATTATTATTATTATTATTATCAGCGCTACTATTATTCATAAGAGTATCATTTTGATATAATTATTATTATCACTACTACTATTTTAGCCTCTACCTTTGATATGTTTTATCTACCAAACGGTTTTCGGCTGATTGTAGCCAAAGTTCAATCAGCAAGACATTTGAAAGCAAGGTTACTGTGAAAAGTCTAATCAGCGTATAATATTCAGAAAAGAAGATAGAATTGAAAAGAATGATCGAAAGAGTAAGTTTATGTCTAATAGTTGCCATGGTGATTGAAATTATCTGGTTATTTGAATTCACAAAACGCTGGGAGTTAAACATTTTATGTCTTTATATATATTATACATTACTAAAATGCCTACATTTATGTGTATAATCGAATTCATATTAAAAACAAAGTATGCCATAGAATATATATGTAACGTAAATATTTAAATGATGATATGGATAACCGTGCGAAAAAGAGACCATGATGTTATAAATATCTGTAAAAAAAAATTGCTCTAAACGTGGTGCGATTTTTAGGTTAAGAGGAGGCAGAAATTAGATTACCCTCCTAGAACCAACGACGAGAAGAGAAATCAGACATTGTTTATTAGTTGATTTAAAATATATTGTTATAGGAGTGGTGTTAATAAATTGTAGCTCCAGTGTGTATATATATATATATATATATATATATATATATATATATATATATATATATATATATATATATATATATATATATATATATAGTAATTATTAGGAGGATTTGACAACCTAACTGTCAGGGTTTCAATTCTCGGTAGTGGATGCGCACTGCTGATGAGTCCCAAATCACTGCTTTCTGCATCCTGTTGAGGTTTCTATGAATTAATTAAATATATATATATGATCTAGTGTATATATATATATATATATATATATATATATATGTGTGTGTGTGTGTGTGTGTGTGTGATCTAGTGTGTGTATATATATATATATATATATATATATATATGATCGTGTGTTCTAGTGTGTGTATATATATATATATATATATATATATATATATATATATATATATATATATATATGATCGTGTGTTCTAGTATATATAGGTATCACAGATGAAAATTTCAAACAGGCACTAGATGTTATCTGATTGCATCTTCTTAATCTACAGGATTAAAGAAACTTAGCAGCTTTTATTTCAGCAAAATTTCTCAAACCGTTTAATTTTGGCAGATTTATTTTTATTTTTACACATGTGCTCGACATCTATTATGAATTAGGACAAAATACCATTTGGGTCTCCTATATTTTAAAAAGCAATTAATAACAACAGTTAAAATTATACTAGCTTGTTAGGTACATAACAAAGAAATTAATAGTAAAATTACAGATAGTACCACTGCATATTTCTTAAATACATTCAGTCGGAATTTGCAAATTTTATAAATCAAACCTTCTGCAATGGCGTGCAAACAACTCATAACCTGAGTTTTGACATTTTATAAAACTGGAAATAAGACCCACATTCATCCCAAATTTCAAATATCACATTATGACTATACCAGTAATAAGCCTACTTTTGCGGGGAGTGATAGATTTATTCTGGATTACTCCACTTCAAAATTGAAAAAACATTGCTTTTTAACCTTTTGTCACAAGGTATTTGTAAGGCCGATTTTAGACTTGCTTGAATAGTATCATAAAATGAATACTTCTTACACTAGAAACACCAAATGTCATATCTAGCCATTTCTGGGGGTGCTCCTTCCATTTATCATGGTTAAAATGACTTAAAATAAACAGATTGGAATGTATATCGAGCAGATGCTGAACAAGTACAGTCCTGACTCAACATGTACAATTTCTGGATTGTAGAGAGAGAGAGATAGAGAGAGAAGCTTAACACTTAGTAGTCATCGACAAATTATTGTCTCCGTTTTCCTACTGAATTTGAGTTTATTTGCAGTTCATAAAAAATTGCACTAAATACAATAAGGGATAAATATAAATTTAGAGTCATCCATACACCTGAGTAACAAATAAGGAAGCACTAAAATATTTTCTCAACGAACCTATTTCCACAGTGGTCCTTAAAACTGACACATTAAAATATTTGAGAATAAAATAAACAATCATAATCCGTATGAAATAAATATTACTAAGAAATAATAATAAATTAGGAAAATGAATATTAAATCATAATTTTTTATCTAAATATCAATAAATCGTAACTAAAATCCATTCATTAGATAATTTAAAAAGTAAGAAAATTGTTTGAAGGGGTAACTTTAAAAAAATGTTACTTGGTAAATGAAATGCTGATAATTATTGTGAGAATACTACAAAAACTTAAAAGACATTCTAGAATTTTTTGTAGAATTTTTTTTTATCTCATTCTTTGAACATGAGCATTTTTCAATCAATAAGTCCTACGTTTTTTTTTCGTGATTTGAATCTGAGCGTAAAGTAAACAAATCGATTTTTGTTTCATATTTCTTATGACGAAAACGGTTTTTACATCCCATTTACATTTTACATATTATAGTGTTGTCGCTGTGTATTGAGCCTCGAATTGAGTTGAAATGATGGCCGAGCGAGTCGCACATGGTTACACATAATCGCACATGCACAAAATGGAGCTATAGGTTCATATTTGATTTTGATTTAGTTTTATAGATTATAATTATGATTATTATATTTTATGTTTTTATATTTACAAGAAGCATTTGAATTTTAGATCAAACTTTTCATTTGAATGGTTTATAAACTTCTCATTAAAATTAAGAAATATAAAATATATGCAAATGAAGCGTAGAATGTTACCTTTCAAAGTAACGTGTTACCAAAATTGAAGTAAACCCTGCAGAATGCGCATGTTACAAACTTTGAGGAAGTTAAAACTGCCGTCAGTGAAAAAAATGGCCAAAATTTTGCGAAATCACCAAAATGTCTCTATTTTCAAACTGTAATTTTCCTCGCACACTGTAGTACATATAAAAATAAATACGATAGAAAGAAACTACATGAAATAAGCTTTTATTTGGTATGCATTATGTTTTTATGAAGATATTGAATGAAATATCACGGCGAGTTGAATGTATGCCTTTTTTAAGGTTTAGTTAAGAATTTCATCTGCTGTAAGCTGAGTGTTGGGATACCTAATATAATAAAAAGATTACTTGACTTTTAAATATCAATTTTATCCCGACTTCAATGAATCTTGGTAAAATTTCCAGTATTAAGGGGTTGTGATTTTAAACGGCTTTTCCATTTTTTTTTCCCAAATTTTCGGCGTCTTTTTCAATGCGCTTCTTTTACATCGTTTTGTAAGCGTGCTTATTCATGAAGTCGACGTTCAAGAAATTTTGCTTTTGTTTACGTCTTTCATTTTATCAGCTGTAGATTTTTTTCGAGTTGTCAATTTTTTCTACGAAATTGAATTTATTTTTAATGTTTTATATAGAATGTTATGTTATACTATGTTTTAAATTGCAATATTAATTAAATTTGATTATTAATTAAATTATACTAATTTAGTTAATATTTTAATTAATCGTTTAATTGAGTTATTATGTTATATTATTATTAAAGTAACAAAGTAAATATTGGTTAACATGACGGCATCGACCCATTGTTTCATTGTTCAAATATTTACTTTGAGCTCATCCGCCCAGAAAGGTAGTCCCTCTTCTTTCTTATCTGTTTACCGCGTCCCTTTAGGATGTGATCGATCCTGGTACTGATGAAACTCTTATCTCTCGTGGCCGATAGCAGCTTTACTCCTTTTCCCAAGCCATCCACGACCTATTCCACCATCCATTCAAAACGCTGGTCAGGTAGTGGGCTTATTATCTCTCTTAACCTCGATAACCCTTTTGTGCGTTACGCTTTCCAGTCCCTCCTAATGGTAAACATCCGATGCCTTGCACTCACAGTGAAACACGGAAATTACTAAATCCAGACACAAAGTTCGGTGGGGAGCACCGAAGGCGGTTGGCTGTCAGCAGTCACAAACTTCCGGTTCCAAATATAATACGCTGTATTCCTTTGTCTGTACGACCGAGAACAGAGCCATGTGATATACACCAGTACATATACCCTCTCTATACCAGAACACTAGTCTTCAGCTTCATTTGAATGTTTCAGTAATCATTTACATTGTTACTACAAATAAATTACAAGAGATATATGGGTGAATTTCGTAACAATAAGCTTCACAGACCAATTTATTAGTGTTGTGAATTAGGTACTCACTGTGTGCCTCATAATTATGGCATAAACTAAGGAGCCAACTTGTCGAGTTTACTGTTTTATAAGTAGCTCTCTTGTTATTAAGGATTCGAAATGTTCATCTAGATTACGTGCCAATTAGTTTGACCATTTCTCAAATTCAGGCTCAATTTGCGTTATATAAATACTCGGATAAAAGAAAAATAATTGCTCAGATCAGGTAGCATTTAAGCAATTTTTAAAGCACTGGAAGCAATCATGAATCAATTTATAACATGACTGCAATAACTGTAAATCTGCTGCAAAACTGAGACCATCTAGACCAGGCATGAGTAATCTTTTTGAAAAGCGAACAGCAAGAGACATGGATTATCTTCAGTTGTGGCGTACTTCTCAAACAATCAAGGTAATTTTTCGTTGAAGTTACTTAAACCACTTTCACGACAGAAGACCATAAGCTTAAGTTGATTTTCTTCTCTTCAGTAAAATCTTTTCTATAAAAAAGTTAAGATCTTGGTATAATGGTATCACTGATATCAATGTGATTAACACACGCTAAGGCCGTGATGACTTACGAAATAATTAATAGAAAAATAATGAATACTTGAAAAGTCAATGTATTCAGTATGAATATGATCCTTGTATCAAAGTGCAAATTGAATATGAACTGCGCATGTAATAATTCGTCACCAATGACATCCCCTAAACCTTTTCGAATGAGAAAAAACAATGTTAGTGAAAAAGTGTTGTAAACTCGAAAAGGTTAAAGAACGAGGAATAACCAAAACGGAAGTTGGAAATGAAATGGTAATCTTTATAACATAAACAAAATACAATTCGCACTAGCAGCGTGCAGTACTTAGGCAGCAAATTACTCCCACTTGCAATAGTGCCCAACGTATTTATGAGGATTGGGACACATCCATTAGAGTTTATATGTACGGTATAAAAAAAAGTGAGAACAAAAGGAGACAAAAATGTAATAAACATTATTTTCCTTATCAAATCAGGCGGACCATCCAGTAAGTGGTTCGCAGTTTGCACATGGCTGTTAGAGACAATAGCAATAATACTAAGGAGATCTTTGAAGTATGGAGATTAACTAGCATGTATATCATGTTACAACTCATGTAAAAAGTAGTAGTGAAAAGGGCATTAGCAAAATCTCTGGTAGCCCTGTATTTAGAGAACAAATTCGCTGTTGATCCACTCATTTGAGTAATGCACGATTTTTTTCTTATAAGCAACTTAGGATTATACTAATTTTTACTACTAGTGTCAATGCAATTCTCATAATATACCGTTCAAATAACTGTAGATTTAATAAGATGACATCAAAAGGCATTTTCCTATTTTACCGAGTTTGCTGCTCACTATGTGTCAGTTTTTGGACCTTCTTCCAGAATTAGTTGAACTATGTAAAGCAAAGTTCTCAAAATAATGTGTACTCAGTCCTACACACACTGAGAGCTTAATCATTCTCTTTGTTAAGCCCAGAAAATTAATGTCAGGGCTGTACGCGTAGCATATGTCTAAAACGGAATGCACAACTCTAAATTACGAATTTTTAACGAATATATTTCCGTCTAATATTTTCTCCCAATCTTTCTTATGCATGAAAAATTCATAAAAATATTAGTGCAGATTTTACCATATCTTCTTGATTTCTTTTCTATATCGTGGTTGATGGCTTCCTTCTCTTACATGCTTATTTTCATTCACTTACTAATATATAAACTTCAGAAGGATTCATAAGAAAAGAGTCTAACATCAACATTACATGAACAATTATTGAAAGATCAACATAATTTTTTGCTAGTGAATTCAGATTTTAATTACGTTTTCAATTTATACGATGGAGAAAAGAACACCCAGAGTATTATAATTTTTTTGAACAGATCCCTAACTCTTTTGTTTAATTCTAGTTGACAAAACACTGAGAAACTGTAATCAACCCATGTCGAATGTATCTCTCTGTCTCTCTGTCTCTCTCTCTCTATATATATATATATATATATGTTGCTACAAGTGACAATATAAAACACGTTTTATGTTGAGTATCTATTAATTTCACGCCCTTTTTATATCAGAAAATAATGGCTTATTCCGTTTTGAATGCGAGGCAAGACAGGAAAAAAACTTATATCAGAGAATATGGTTGGTTGTCGTGAGGAAATTTAAGAAAGAAAGTAATGGATGGAAATAAATAAATGTAAGACAAAGGAGGTGAAAAAAGTACACATTATTTCAATTGTAAACTTCGAATATTTTAAGTTTTAGTTTCCACTGCTATTCTAATTTTATTTTTTTTGAATGTTCTCATGCTTAAATATTTAACGATGTAATAGCGGATTTCCAGAGACATTTTATAGTCGTGAAACTCGAACGATCTTTTACAATTATTAAATAAAGTATTATGATTGATCAGGAAATTCAAATAGCAAAACCATGAAATTTTCACCGGTGCTGTTAGTTAAAACTGTATTTAGTATTTCAAATCTATTAAAAACGATAACATCACAACAGCTCCATAAATGATATTCTTCTTATTGTGGCTTCATTTTCGTCTAGCTGTTGTGTTCCTTTAAGACGTTGACTTCACAATTTCCTGTCATTTGTAGCTCTTAATAAATTTTGCCTTTTTGTTTTCTCTCCTAAACGCCGCTCTGTTGTCCATTTAATCAAGCTGGCTAAGTAGGTTATACTTCGTTTTATATTATACCTTCAATCTATTCCCTAAGTATAAAATTTTACGAGACCACTTTGTCCTTTACGTCATTCTATTCAGAAATTCTTGGTGTCCAATATTTTTTCGATAACTAAATTCATGTAAAATTCATTCCATTAAAATCCTATGTGTGTAAACGTTATAATCAATATAAAGAGCAATACACTGTAACTGATTGCTGATATATAGATATAAGTTTATTCATTGTCAGTCAAACGACTGAACTATATTCCTGGTCAATTCTATAAGTGTCAGAATGTATTTATATTAATTAAAATATGAGGGTGTTTTATCGTTTATCAATTCTTAATCTTTTGTGATATGAATATTTTTTTTTCAAAGAAACATTCAAAGAGTTATTTTTTTATTAAATAAATGAATATCATTCTTGAATATATTTCAAGAACTATCAATGAACCGGATATACATACGGCATTGAATAGAAAATATTTTGATTATAACCGAATGCACTTCAATATCGCCTTTTGGAAACATCACGTCCCATCCAAAATATATATGTCGGTTTTAATAATGCCTCAGTAATTTTATAAGTACTATAACACAAAATGCATATGCATGTAGTCTAGCGGGTTTTCTTTTTGTGTTTTTTTTTTCTTTTTTGTGTTTTTTTTTTTTTTTTTGCGTGAATAAAGGGAAACCGCGTGCGGAGTTCAAATTCTGCCTTTCAAATATACTTAAGGAGTGTATGAAGCCATTGCTTCTCGCCACCTGATATGGGTTAAACGTTAAGGCAGACTGCGCACTTCTAGGGCCACTGATTTCAAAAACGGTGTGTCGTGGGACGAGAATATCATCCAGGAAACTACATAGTCTAAAAACCCACTAAACAAAAACTCCTAGTATGAACAGACTATCGATTTTATCAGTATCTAAAGGCACTATGAACAGAGAAGTCGGATAATACAGCGTGTCACCCCCGACCTAATTTGACAACATTTAAAATGTGAATATCTGAAAAACTACATGCCCAAGCCAAACGAAATTAAACAAGCTTCATGTTCAACAGTACAATATTTGTCTATCAAATTTCGAACAACATATTCAAAGGGATGTAGATTTTATAACCGATTTCACAAAGCTTTACAAATGTTCAATAGGCGACACATGTGACACGACACACGTCAAGTTGGTAGTTCCTGTCAAACACGTTGCAGAATGTCTTGGGTAACAGTGCGTCAATGATTATACGCTTAAGTTCTTCTAGACTTGTAGAAAGTGGAGGGATATAAATCTATGTTGACATAGCGCCATAGAAAAAATACCATGGTGTCAAGACAGGTGAACGTAGTGGCCATTTCAACAGTATACAGTGCAACATCGATTTTCGAACGTCTCACGTGTGGAACAAAACTGTTTTCGAACACAAAATATGAGAGGAATATGCCCCGGTTATCGAACAAAATTTCTTTTTCCAACAACATTGCTGAACTGAGTTAAACCGAACGGAATCAATTCTCACTCGACCGCTGTGTTGTATACATTCGTGTATTGTGGCGTTCTTTTCTTTTCCAATTTGGTTGTACTATAACTTTTTTTTCCTACATTGATTCCTGTTTGAAAAACAGTTTCGGTTTACGAACATTTCGCGTAACGAATGGCCTTCAGGAAAGAATTAAATTCATAAACCGACGTTCCACTCCAGTGACATTATCACTGGCACGACTCGTTGCAATAAGTCCGCACAGTCCATGTAGTTAGTTTAAATACCTCCACGAAATCGCTAAAAAAAGAGCATAGCTTGATGAAAAAGACGCCAACCTTGCCGAAAACAAGATTTTATTGTCTAAATGCTTATGTTATTAATAAGAGGAAAGACCAAAGTTTTTTTTAATCATTTTGAAAAATGTTTCCTTCTTTTTAGAACATTCTAAATTTTGATTAAAAAAAACCTTGTTTCTATTTGTATCAGCGGAACTAGTAAATAACAGACAATTTTTAGAACGTTTTTTTGGTTTGACACACATTAATTTGAAAAATCGTGCAAAAATAGAAATAATTGTCGGATGTTAATGAAACTTTCAGAAACTATTCACAGATAATCGAAGTTATTATAAATATGTTTTATTTTTTTTAAAGTCCTGGTAGAAATATTTTTTTTTAATATTTATTACCCCCTCCCTAACTAATTTTATGAAAACGCTAGAAATTCGATCGCATCGGGTTTAGTGATTACACTAATTAAAAGCACAGGGCTTTGAGGAATGCAAATCATGTTTTTTTTTTTGCTTTTAATTGGAGCCAACGTGCCTGAAAATCAGCTCTGAATTGTAACATTCAAATCTCAATAAAACAAAGATATTATTTAATTTCAAATGCTTTTATTTGCTTTTAGTTGTTTTTATGAATATGGACAATATTTTCTGAAAGCAAAAATTTTTTTTTGATGAAAAATGAATTTTTAATACAATTATTTGTTATTTCTTTAATTATAATAGATTTTACATTTAAGTTGTTAAAATATTATAAAATTAGTTAAAAGCCCCATCGGCATTACTAAGTGACCTTATGAGATAGATCTTATTTAGCGCGTTGTAAATTGTATCATTTTGACTAATCAGAAGATCCACAGTAATTAAGAAATGTAATTTTGTGCTTATAACCGGGCTGTAATTATAAAGTACGGAAGACCAACCAGAATTAAGTTGCGTTATTTGAGTTAAGCATTGTTCTCCGCTGTTAAGGCCTTTACTTTTGCGAAACACGTGTGGAGAAGTTAATTTGATTTTTCAATTTCAACTGAAAAGGGTACCTACAAGTATCAGTATCATCTTATGAAATTTATATGATCTTATTTTTATATTAATCTCAGTTATGACATTTTTCCATAAATGAAATATCAAAATTAATAATAAAATGAATGCAAATACAAATAACAGTAAAATGTAATAAATGTACATAAAATTATTGTATTTTATGTACAGTTCTGATAAAATTTCATAAGAAAGGTACCTATAAATTAATTAGATACATTTCTTAGGAAATATGAAATTTAATGTCACTCTTAACAGTCTTATTTTAATTTCTTTATAATATATTTTCCATAAAGCATCATAAACTTAAAGGTGAAAGCTAAGTACAAAAAAAAAAAAGAAAAAGAAAAGAGACCGCTGAAAGTTTTTGTTAAAAATAACTAGGTAAATAATTTGTTCACTTAAATGTAAATTATTTCACTTTTCTCCTTCCGTAGAACAAAATAGCCTCATGGAATTCGTAAATATGTCATTCATCACCTGTCAAGAGACGCAAAAGATTATGACCTGCTTTGTTTTATTTTCAAATTACATCTTTTTGGCACAGAAGCTAAGTTAGGTTTGGTTCAAAATATTTTAAATAAACATTATAATTTCTGATTTTCTTAAAATAAGTTTTGAAAAAATGATAATTGATATTTAAAAGAATTTCAAAGTGAGATTTCCAGTTTTTTTTTTAAGATGGAAAAAAAAGGTCAATTTTGCTGACTCAAAAAAAACTAGATTTTTAACGAAAATTTCGGACGTGCTAGGAACGATTAAAAAATGGAAAAAATATCCCCAAAATACTTTGATCTTTCCTCTTAATAATAACAAACATTTAGACGATAAAATTTTGTTTTCGTCAAGTTTGGCGTCTTTTTCATCATGCTATACTCTTTTTTTAGCGATCTCGTGGAGGTACCTAAGTTAGTTTCTCACATTTTGTTCAGATTCGAGATCATTTGTGCATGAATGGAATATGTTATTATTGGCTACAAATTGATATCATTTTTTGTGGACTTCATGTACATATTGATTATAAGTTCTGTATCTCTGTCAATTTAACTTTTATCGTAGTCTTTGGTGTATTACTGGTAATGTTAGAGGACTTGTTGCTGACCTGATTTGGATGTCAACCAAAAGAAAACATTCTCATATTCTAACTCATATTTATTAATAAAAATACATTCTTACACCTTTAGAATTAACCATGAAACTGGTTCATTCGTTTGACTGACAATGAATAGCTTATGTTAATATATCAACAGTCGGCTGTCTTTCTCTTTATATTGATTATAACGTTTACACGCATAGAATTTACCTTCATGAATAGATGTACATATTATTATTATTATTATTATTAACATTATTATTCTTTTATAAATTGTGCCGTTTCGGGACGTGGGTGAAAATTGCTTCCAACATCTTCCTCTACATTTATACCCCCAAATCTCTGCTCTGCCATCAATTTACATAGATAAGATGTAGTTTATTCGCTGGTTGCCTCTTCCCTTTTTGCCTTCACTATACGGTGGATTAATGGATGGTGTCTCGGACTCAGGAATCAGAGAGCCGAGTTTGAATCCCATTCGAATCCATTGCATTCACTTATGTGCTAATAAACTTGGGAAAAGTATGAAACCTGTTCTTCTCCCTTCGGCTATGGATAAATAGCAAGGCAGACCGGGTTTGGTAGCTCGGGATGGCAACTGGTATACCGCAGAAAAAATGAGAACTTAGTGCGGGAAAAAATATGCCTCATCAATCATTTATCGAAAGATGCATGATCGCCTATTCGTGTATCACGCATGGAACATAACTGACTAATACCCCGTGAGTGTTAATTTCTACAAAACACTCTTCCGCATTATAGTTTCCAAAAATTTTAATCATTTTCTGATTGAAATCTTAAGACTTCCGCGTTGCTCACTTATTATTCCCATCGTCTTTTTACCATCTTTCCGTAGAAACTCATCTCTGATGCCTCAAATCTCATTTTCATCTGTGAGAAAATAGTCAGTATTCACTTGCCAAACGGGTAATAGATATTATATAGTAGTTGTGCACACCTTTCTTTTCTTAACGATTTTTTTTCTATCTATATTTAACCTTTGTAAGCTTATGAGCATATCACGCGGAAAGATTGTATCTCATAAAATCAACAAAATTAAGAAATATCGACGGTAGGAGACCGTTTGGGAATACCAGATGTTGTAATCTTGGATGTGCGGGTGGTGTGATGTATAACGGCTCGAAATTGAAAATTGGACAACCAAGTTCAAATTTCAGTCAGGCAAATAACTTTGTAAAAGGTAAACATCCAACTTTTCTCCATCCACCAGGAATGGGATAATTAGTATGATTTGTATCAGTAAGTAAATATTATCTTCAACTAATTCTTACAATCTAAAAATAGTTTGTGGCTTTAAATAGCCCAAAAAGTTTAATAAGGCGTAAAGAAAAAAAAGAAACTAATAAAATAAAATCATTCAAATAAGCTCTGGAAGAAATCCTTCGCTAATCCAATGCGTTTTGGGAATTCAGTATCACATATTCCTTTTCTTCTGAAACAACTTAAATATTTAAACTTCTACATTTTCTATATTCTGATGTGACCACTTCTAGCTCACAGCCTAGCTAGAATATAGTGAATTTGTCTTTATTAAACTACATATTTTTCATCTATGGTTTGATCTCCTTCTTCGGTTCACACATAATAGCACTCTAGATACTTTGCCATGGAAATTCATGTTGTATCACGAGTTAATGGAATGTCTTTGGAAACATTTTGATCTCCCACTTTACTGAAGAATAAGGCCATCATTTACCAAGTCGGAATCAAATACTTCCCAAATTGCGTCATTATTTTTTCGTTATGTCCCAAATGCGCCTATGGAATCAGCTGATTATTCTAAGAGATGTCAAGCCTTTCGGCGTTTGGAGACAGTGTCCAATTTGAAGAATATTTCTTGGGATAATATTTTAACAGTACATCATACTTTGATAAAAACGTATACAGTTATCCTCCTGTAAAATCGCGAACTATCATAAGCAGAATATAAAGTGCTCTTTAAAAAAAAAAAAAAAATAGCAGTAGCTAACAACGTTCTCATTGCGTGAAAATGCATGTAACTTTTAGTTGTGGTCGGTCACTGTTCGCCGGGAAGTAATTTCGAAAATTACACACACACACAGACACACACACACTCACGTGTGTGGGTGTTAGTAATTTTGGAAATAACTTTCCGGTGAACAGTGACCGACCACAACTAAAAGTTACATGTATTTTCACGCAATGAGCACGTTGTAGCTACTGTCTTTTTTTTTATTATTATTAAATGCGCACTTTATAACTTTATAACATACCTCTGCCAGTTCGCGATTTTTCGAGAAGGGTAGCTGTATAAAAACTATAATCACTCTAATTAAACTCACAGATGACAATGATTATATCCTATTTTTAACAGTTAATGTATTTTTCTCTGTTACATTTACATAAAACAGCTTAATTATAGCAATCACACATTTTAATCGATATTAAAATAGAATTTTTGTTAATTTGTCAACCATTCGAATGTTGAAATTATTCTCGTTTTTCAGTTATTTTATTGTTGAATCGCACATGTCATATTCTGTGTCCCTAGTGACATTTCATGTGTACAGGACAAATATTCTACAGCAAATTTAAGAATTCACTTAAAAAATGGAAAAGTTAAAAAAAATAATCAAATATACTAATCATGCATTCAATTTACACATGTTATATTTTAAGAATTATCCAATATTTTCGTCAAGCATCTACGCAGGAATTTCTGTATTTTCTTTTAAATTTATTACATGAGATGCATGTAAATCATAAATTTTAACAAGTACACGGATGTATTCTCATCAGATATTGCTATAAAACGAGTTTCGATTCTTGTTTAAACAATTTAATATTGGCTTGAAGCTTTTTCCACACACACACTCAACCCAAGAAAAGAAACCAAATGAATAAATAAACACAAAAATAGTCTAAAACAGAATGCAATTTTTTTTTCTTGTCTATGTTTGCAATTATTAAAGAATCAATAGACCGTATTTGTCACGCTTAGCTGATTGCACGCAACATAACATTATTTAAATGAATATTAAATATACACATTGACTTGTGCATATTCTTAAGGTGTCCTGAAATTTGAATTTACGAAACGTAACTTCTGGTATTTTGTATCAAAAATATTTTCAACATAAATCCCATATACATTTGTTGATTTATGTTTGATGTAATTCAGATAAAGAAATATTTATATAGACAGTTTTCTTCTCAAAATGATTAAAAAATTATTTTATGACAAAAACAGCTGAATGCTACCTCATTTATAGAAAAGTATGAAGAAGAATATTTGCTGACGTGATTTATACTATTGATCATCCGATTCAATGCCTAAGTGCTACTCAATGTACAAAGTTACTGAATTAAGATGTAGCAAAATATAAGGCAAGAGAAAATGTTGCATATTATGATGACATATATATTATATAGGAGTTAACCCTCGAAAAAATTAAGATTGTAATGATCAGGGAAGAACCCATTTGGGAATCTTTTCCACTTTGCAATAGTTCCAGAGAAGAAGCAATCTGAGTAGACTTTATCCTTACAAATCGAATATTAAGAAAATTAAATTCGATTCAGTCTACGTGGCCAATTGTGCCCTAGCTGTGTATGTATGGAGTGAAGCAACCAAGGAATAAAGCCCGTCTGAATATCTGTCACAAGCATAACGGTAGAATATGGACAGGCTAGCAATGTTCTCTCTGGAGAAAAGGCATTGAAGAAAGACGAAAAAATCCCCCAAAAAACTTCACTCACAAGACTACGGCTGTAAAGATAAGATTGGGTATCTATGTCCGAATGAGAGTAAATGGATGAAATGAAATTATTATGAGGGATACGAGACATTCGTAACTACTGGCCTGACAATAGCAAAAATAAACCCCCAAAAACCTGAAAGTTAATCAATAGCGTTTAAGTTACTTTTTAGCATTTGCATAGAGATCAGGGTTTTTCCATCATAGGGTAAAAATAAATGGATACAATTTAATAATGGAAATAGCGGTGGGTGATCAAAACGTCTAAATTTCCTTACACTTTTAGACTGGAATTTAAATATTTGTTCTAATTACATATTTTAGTAAAATGTACAATTAAGAAAAATTTCACATTTCATATATATATATATGTGTGTGTGTGTGTGTGTGTGTGTGTGTGTGTGTGTGTGTGTGTATGTGATAAAATATAGTGTTAAGATATTCTATATTTATATAAATTGCTCAATATCAGAGATAGAGCCTATGCTATATATATATATATATATATATATATATATATATGTATAAGAATGGACATTGAAGTCAACACCCAGAAGAGACAGTCTGTTTAATGCTTATACGCAATCTTCAAGGCTGACGATGGCGCATAGGCATAAAACAGACTGCCGCCACTACGTGTTGACTTCAATGTTCACTGTGGGTGTATGTATATATATATATATATATATATATATATAATTATTTATTTAAAAGTATGATTCTTATGCTCTACTTTTGTATCGAGCACTATTTTTTTTTAAATAATAACAAAAATACTAAAGAACTTTGGATTATTTACCTAACCAGTTCTTTCCTATTTTCTATATATTTTCATATATATATATATATATGTGTGTGTGTGTGTGTTGCTTTTGAATTTGTCTGTTACAAAATTAAATGCAAGCAAATATACTGAAAGTTTTAATTCTCGACCCAACAGCGTTGCCTCATTTTACTTTAGTCATAAATTGAAATTTTTTTAATACTGTTCACGTCCGGTGCTTTTATATTGATAAACTATAAAATGTATATGAATGATCAATGAAAATGTTGATGTATTCGTCACTCCGCATTGCATGCAACATTCTCATGATAATTTCAGAGCCCCTGTAATCTATAATAGAACAACCACATTTTCAGTAAAGCAGAAAATGTCGGCGGACATTATCAAGTGAATATAATCATGCAAATTTCTTTGTCTATTTTGAAATAAAGTTATTGCAAAACATTAGTTCAGTTCATAGCAAACGTAAAACTGTTTTTATTTTCTGTTCGTCATAACATAATTCATCCTTGGATTGCAAACACTTTTTTTGTATTAAGTCCTGAGTAAAGTGCGAACTCTTTTCGGCACTGTAATATGTATGAGTTGGGATCAGATATGGATCGGAATCCGACAAAAGGATAAAGGCGAAATAGGAAATGTTTATCAATCTAACATGTTTCACTCTTAGTGAAGCTTCATCAGAGAATGAAATATGAAAAAAGAAGAAAGTTAGGTTTGGAGTTCGTTCAGTTCTTGAAACTTCGCATCAACACGTTGTCTCTCCGTGAATTCGAAACGCCACAAATCATATTACGTTTGTTTAACAAGTCGAATACGCGTGAAACATGATTAACCAATCAGAATTAAAAATACCAGAATTTATTTCTTCTTCATCTCTATATCACATTTTCTGTTGAATAAAGTGTTACCGTGTTAAACTTTCCCTATTTGTTATATATTATATATATATATATATATATATATATATATAGAAGGTAACTTAAAGAGGAATATTGAAAAGCACCAAAATAGCAAGCTTCATCCCAAGAAGGAAATGATTTTTGTTTTTATGCAATAGTAATCTTATTATGTTAAAATATAGATTCATAATATTATGAAAATATACCGTTTTTAATGTATTCTTATACGATAAAACATATTATCAGGCAGTATATTAGTATAATATAAAAAAATATAAAATTATCATACTATATTCTTTAGAGATATAGTACATTATTTTATTAATATATTATCATTATATAATATATGTTATATAATCAAATCGTCAGAAAGTTATTTGTCGAAAAACATTCCTTCTAGGGATGGGTTACGTAGCAATGTTTCCTACTTTATCACCTACTGTGTGTGTGTGAGAGAGAGAGAGAGAGAGAGAGAGAGAGAGAGAGAATTAATTTCGCCACGTTTCTCCTTCTGAGTCAAGTAATCCAATTTCATCAGAGCAAGAGTCCGACACCAGCAACTCTGCTTCGTCGCTACTGAACGCTGGAGAAATATCTTCAAGTATAGAACAGACTGATGACGTTTCCGGGTACTCGCTACATTCGCTCACACCGCTGGACTCCTGAGTCTCTTCCGCGCTATTCTTTAACAATTCTCGTAAAGCAGAAATATAGCTCATCGCCAGTCTTAGAGTCATGATTTTTGTCATTTTACTCGAAGAATCCTCAGAGCCCGCTTTGCCCCGCGAAGTAGATTGGTTTTCAACTGAACTGGAATGTGTTTCAGGGATCAGGCTCCGAAGGTTCTCGAACGCCTCGTTGATTTCTTGCATTCGACCTCTTTCCCGTGCATTTGCTGCTTTTCTCCGGTATTTGCTCAACGGTGGTGGTTTCGACTTAGGTTTGGGCTGCTTCGGGGCTTTTCTGCTGAGTTCCGAATTTATCCGATTGACAATCGAACTTTGCCGAAGGTTATATTCCACTGTTGCTCCACGTAAACCGACGTTGTTTATAATTTTCCGACCCCTGGAAGAGACCTTTGTCAAGGAGATTTTCTCAGGCAGAATTTCTCCGCATGTGATATCATTAGAATCGGAATGTAAACTTTCACTTTGTTTGTGGCTGCTCTTGCCATTATTTGAGCTAACAGAGTCATTTTTACAGCTTTTGATTATGTGATCCTTGACCAAACTGGCACCGCTACTGCAGATACTGTACCCTTCAATACTCATTATTCTTGGCACAATTGTTAGCGTTTCAATCAATATTTGTTTACAAATATTACTATTTTATATTTGATTTCATTTCGGTATTACTAGTGATATTATTAGTCAGGTTTTAAGTATTGTTAAATGTGCAATAATAGATTTAAAAAAATAATGAATCCGTACATAGAATATTTGTGATCATCACATTGATCCCTAGACACTTCATATCAATTCTATTGCTCAGTTTCCATGAATGACCTGACACAGCATATATCCTTTTCGGTAACTAAGGAATAGATGAAAAACTTATCTAAATATATTAATCATTGTATTGCTATTTATTTAATTCAGTTTAATACGGTACTATTCCAATTTTCTTTAAATTGTTCATGCAGATGAGCCTAACAAGTCGTTTTAATTCAAAGTTGAAACAGGCACAAGATGCACTTGTAGTTTTTCTCTTAATCCTGAGGATTCTATCGCTAGTTAAAACGATTGATAATCATTTCGAATATCGCAGAGTCGAATATCTTTGATGAGAACAACAGACAAATACTGAAGCTAATAACAGGAAATAAATGTCATCTTTCATTTGCGGTCGACATAGTCTCGTAAGATCGCTCAACCATATTGAATGTTGAAATCGTTGGTATGATGGCGTCTGGTTTCCATCCGCTCTCTGTCGAGCAGGAAAATATGATTGAGATCTGAAAAATATTCAAAATGTCAACATTAGTGGACAAGATTTAGACGTAATTGTCTTTGAGTTTTAATGAAAGGTTGCACACTTCAAAGCTATGAGGTACATTTCTAGGTGAATGGAGATGCATTTATTTGATTATGTCAAAGTGCTTTTAATATTTTTTTTAATGTTTACTGATATTATGAATAACAGCAGAAATATATTTTTTGGTAGGTAAAATCTGAATGTAGTTTTATAGAAAATCCACTAAAACCAAGAGTATAGTGGATTTATAACAAAAATCTTATTTATTTCTAGTTAATAACCTCTCGAAGACGTAATTATCGCTATATCTATAAAATGAATCAAATAATATTAAATATTGTTTCAATGGTGATAGGAGTGTAGACATTTTATAATAGGAAATTAGCGTGAAAGAATGTTAGTTAAATGGCAAATTAAGGTTTAGTTTATTTTCACTTTCTTACAGTTTGATATCAATTAACTGAACATTCTATTCGCAAATGTAGTCATGAGTACAAAAATACCATTTAAAAGAGATAAAGTTAAAAAAATTCAAAAAGTATTTTTCCCAAGAGCGATATATTCAGAGGTGACTCTTAACTAATTTCTTTGAGTTGCCAGGTCATTAAGATGAATGCAAACATGGCTCTTCACAACATCATACATGGTCTAACCAAATTTTGATTTTCTATCAAACTTCATTATACCCGCTCTATCAAACATTTATTAGATAGGTTACTTGCTTTTTTGCAGTAAGAACAAGAAAAATGATCCTAAATATAGAAAAAAAAAAGGATAAAAATAAAAATAAATATTCGACGGTTTTAGCCATATTTCTGCGAGTGTTTGTTTCACTCTCTCTGTGTTTTATACACACACACACGCACACACACACACACACACACACATATATATATATATATATATATATATATATATATATATATATTATATATATATATATATATATTATATATATATATATATATATATATATATATATATTTCATTAAAAAAGACTGAAAAAATATTACGTTAAAGTTTTTGACTTAATTTTTTTTTTTGTGTTCTTATAATTTTTTTCTTTTCTGAGCATACATTATATAGAAATTGTCCATAGGTTCTACATGTCCGAGAAGTAAATTATAAGAAAATAAGAAAAAATAAATTAAAAAAAATAATCACAGTATCTTGTCAGTCGTTTTTAATG
Organism: Acanthosepion lycidas; assembly: GCA_963932145.1. Taxonomy (NCBI): domain Eukaryota; kingdom Metazoa; phylum Mollusca; class Cephalopoda; order Sepiida; family Sepiidae; genus Acanthosepion; species Acanthosepion lycidas. The sequence continues at coordinate 57,117,160 of OZ010581.1, forward strand.
AAACTTGTATGAAAGAGAAATTGGAGACCAAATACATAATGCCTGTATATAAATCTAAAATTTTACACAGAAAGTTCTTGTATTAATAGGAGTCTATGTATAATAAAAGAACTATAATTTATATTAATAAAAGATATACATTTTTTCCTTAGCGGAAGTACAACGATTAATGTAATGCATAATCGGTATAGCATGTACGTAGAGATAAACGATATATACAGAGAAATTAACAGTAAATGGTCAACGACCTTTTCATGCAATTGATATATATATATATATATATATATATATATATATATGTGTGTGTATGTGTGTGTGTGTGTATCGAAGTTTCATTAATAATATCTTACAAGTTCCTGAGATTAAAGTTTTCTATTCAATTCTCCTTGCATTCGTATAAGTGTTTTCTTTTCCCGAACCCAAAACTACCAAAATGTTCAATTGCTCAGAAAGCTTTCTTCTATTTTTTACGTATTACCAAGGATGCTATTTTATTATTAACTGAATATGTATATTTTCATATATGTTTATCTATATTGATGGAAATGATTTTATTATTTTCGAAATACAGTCAGAATGTTGTGGCCTTGTTCATAATCGATATTAATGAGTGTAGTCTTTTTCTTTTTATTATTATTGCTTCCATTATTTTCACCAGATTTCTTTTACATATGAGTTAGATTAATGTTTTCGAAAAGAATAACAATTGAATAAAGTGCTTAATCTATCACCTTGTCAGTCGTCTTTATTTAGATTTGTATAAAAGAGGGATTCCTGCCCCCCATATATATATATATATATATATATATATATATATATATATATATATATATATATATATATATATATATATACATTCATACATACATACATATGGTGACGGAGTCTCCCATCGTTTTCGAAACATGAGTGCCTTTTAAATCAGTTTTTTATGTTTCGTCTGAGACAACAATCCTGCACGGGATTTACAAACAAATCCACACGAAGAGCCTACTGAAGGGCTGCCTTTTCATATGGGCCGATGTATTAGCCTGAGTTTTAGTGTTAATTCTTAATACTCTCTGATAGTTTACACGATTCTTTTCAAAGTTATTTATACCTCGACAGCAGGAGTTTCTCTCGTTTGCTCGGTTTTCAACAGCAAGTTCGAAATTCAACACCATATATACACACACGCATATATATATGAAAAATATATATGGATCTTCTTGTAACAGAACACCTAATGCGTTAGAGAAAGAGAGAGTTATTTATAAGTATGCAAGTATATAGAACGAGAACGAAAATTGTTATGTAAACAAGACTATCTTTGTGTGTGTATGTAGGGAGGTAGAGCGCTGAAATGAAATAACAGTCCCTTTAAAC
>OZ010581.1:57123524-57126024 GCA_963932145.1 Acanthosepion lycidas
AGGAGATGTTTGTGACATAGCATGTGTGTTGATTCCTTAAGTTTACGAATTTTCCAATGGCGTTATCTATGATCTCCAGCTGATCACACAGAGGGCGGTGATCTCCTTTTTCTCTCTATATGTGGTCAGCCACGCCTGATTTTTCCACTTCACCTCGTGTTACAGATTTCTGGTGTTCTTGAAGCCTTACCTTAAGAAGGTGGCCCGTCTCCACTTTACATTTCTTTCCACAGCTGCACGAGATAGAGTACACACAGTCTTTAGTCATGTCCTCCTCTATGGGTGGGGTATTATTCGGGAGATATATCTGCGAAGTGTCATTCAGCTTTTCAAGTATATCCTGATGTTATATGGACCGTAAACCCTTTGTATTTTCCCTGATAAACCCTTCACATAAAACAGGCAGACTGTTTTCTTAGCGCTGTCCTTCATTGTATCCGCCTATTCAAGTTTTTGCTTCAGGGTTCAGTTCGACATACAAACCAACTGAAGAAGGCTGGAGCGTTCAACGGCCGAAACGTTGTAATAAATATGGCACCAAAGATGACGACAGTAATCCAAATAATGTAAATAGTGTACATAATACCTCGTCTCAGAAATATAGACACTAGTTGGATTAAAAATTTATTTGTTAGCTCTATTACTGATATTGAGCGCTTTCCGCGCATATAAAATATATAATAATATATACATATAAATAAATATACAAACACACATTTTATATATATATATATATATATTATATATATACGTACAAACATATATATATTACATACAGATATTATATATATATATATATATATACATTATATATATACATATATACATTATATATATACATACACACATATATATATATTACATAGAGACGTTATATATATATATATATATATATATATATATATATACTACATACAGACATTATATTAGGTTGGTCCAAAAAATGACGTAATAGTACCGTTTTTTGACGTTAAAAAATAGGTCAAAAAACGACATTATTACGTCATTATTTTTGCACCAACCTTATATATATATATACTACATACAGACATTATATATATATATACTACATACAGACATATATATGTATATATATAAATACTACATATAGATATTATATATATATATACACTATATACAGACATATATATATATATATGTATATATATATATACTACATACAGACAGTATATATATATATATATATATATACACTATATACAGACATATATATATATATGTATATATATATATACTACATACAGACATTATATATATATATACACTAGATACAGAGATTATATATATATATATATACTAGATACAGACATTATATATATATATATATATATATATACACACTAGATACAGACATTATATATATATATATATATATATATACACTAGATACAGACATTATATATATATATATACACTACATACAGACATTATATATATATATACACTACAGACATTATATATATATATACACTACAGACATTATATATATATATATATACATAACATACAGACATTATATATATACATATATATATATATATATATATATGCAATACATACAGACATTATATATATATATATATAAAATACATACAGACATTATATATATATATATATACTACATACATACATACATTATATATATATATATATGTATATACTACATACAGACATTATATATATATATATATATATATATATATACACTACATACAGACATTATATATATATATATATATATATATATATACACTACATACAGACATTATATATATATATATACTACATACAGACATTATATATATATATATATATATACACTACATACAGACATTATATATATATATATATATATATATATATATATATATATATATATATATATATATATAATACATACATTATATATATATATATATATACACACTACATACAGACATCATATATACATATATATATATATACACTATATACAGACATCATATATACATATATATATATACACTACATACAGACATTATATATACATATATATATATATACACTACATACAGACATTATATATACATATATATATATATACACTACATACAGACATTATATATACATATATATATATATACACTACATACAGACATTATATATACATATATATATATATATACACTACATACAGACATTATATATATATATATATATATATATATACACTACATACAGACATTATATATATATATACACTACATACAGACATTATATATATATATACACTACATACAGACATTATATATATATATATATACACTACATACAGACATTTTATATATATATATACACTACATACAGACATTATATATATATATACACTACATACAGACATTATATATATATATATATATATACACTACATACAGACATTATATATATATATACACTACATACAGACATTATATATATATACACTACATACAGACATTAT
>OZ010581.1:57131024-57178524 GCA_963932145.1 Acanthosepion lycidas
CTCATCTGGTAGCGTAGCTAGCTAATCTTCGTTGCAAATTCCTGTTCAGTCTTATTTGTTTTTGCCCCACACTCACAGTAACAAAATTTAATTTATACTAATGTTGAACGGACCTTAGGTAACTTTTCTAATAGAGGCTGCATGATCTGACATAATCAACAATTTGAACAAAGCCAGTACGCTTAAACATATGGGTCACGATGTCTTGTGATTTTGGGCTATCACAAGCATCGACGGCATCCGATGTTGGTTCGCCCACTCAATCTTCCGCACAAAGATTGAGTCAGCACGTGATATGGTTTACCGCTGCTTTCCAACAGAGCCGCACGACGCGATCCCTTCCCAAACTAATAAGTCACTGCTCTGACATCGAAACTCATTTTTGTGTATTTTGATTGCCTAATTTATTATAACTGTGGTAATAATTTATTATGAGTTTGCAGCAATTTCTTAAAGTTTAATATTGTTCATATACTTTTGAAAGCACCCCATACTCAGGTATTTAATCATTGTTGTTTAAAAACTACAGAAGGGAAAGAAAATAAGTTTCATTTTTTATTGTCAAGTATTGCATACTGTAATGAAAACACGAGAAAAATCACATATAGGGGGATATTATATTTCTTACATTATGGAAATCATGTAAAACTCACATAAATTCCATATCAATGTCTACAACACAAAATAAAAGCATCACATTTATTTTCATTGTCTAAGTTGATGCAAACTATTGCCGAATATCTGAATATATATTTGTATAGATATACGAACTCGATGTAAAAATCTCTCTTGAATGTTCAAGTACTAAACTCCTCATAATGTATTATATAAATAAAGTTGACCCATAAAATCGAAACCTTTTGTTATCCTTGATATCATACAAGACGGGTGCGTAAATCTATATTTTGGTTTTGGTTTCAGTTACAAACAGAACTCACTTGAAAATCGGTTGGGACCCCTTTTCTAGCTTTGTCAGACGAGTCATGCGTGAAAGGTTGCTTTAGAAGAAAAAAAAAAAACTCTTTTTTTTTCTCTTATTTCTTTCATGTTTTCTCTCTAAATGTGGTTTTGCGAATTGAATGCATCCATGCTAAATCGTTGGTTGCGTTTCTCAGCAAAGTTCCTCATGACTGCGATATTTCTTCTTTAAGAAAAAAAAAACAAGCACATAAATGCATAATTTTCTTCAAAGTTTTTTTGATATCAAATATGTCCATAAAGAAATGAACATTCACCAGATGTATTATAATAGTTGTTGTTATGCCATTCAAATGTTCGTAAGTATTTTATGTGTATGCATGTGTATCAGTACTGAAATAGATATTTTATGGGGTAATTTAAAATAGCTGATAATTTACATTGTTATCACTTTTCTAATTTCAGAGAAATTAGTTTGAATCTCAAATAATACTATTGCATTCCGTGTCGCTGCAGGCTTTAGGCCCTTCGACCTCAACGCGAAATCATAGACGGTATCATGGAAATACTTTTTCTTTATCTTATTCGATTGATTATACAAATGGAACAGACTTAGTATTTGTTCTAGTGAGTAGCGAGATGATTACGCGTACGCGCACCGGCTCCTTGGCTTAGGATCCCACCACATGTGGTCCAGTCCCTTTAATTAATCTGAATTCGGGTATATATATATATATATATATATATATATATATATATATTGAAAAATTATGAGATCAGCCGATCGCACTAACTTGTTTCGGTATTTTCTGGCGATTCTGGACGAATAATTTTCTAACGCTTTATTATTTAAAATAAATGAATAAATAAATGCACAACGCGAAACGTAATAGAAGGTAAGAAGTATGTTATTATTGATAATTAAAAAATACAAACGACCAGACCAAAATTTACATAGGATGTACTGAAGGCATATTCAAACGATTTAATATAATCACAAGTCATCATTCAATATAGAAAGATTTACTAATTCCCCTAGACTAGCCAGCCATGTATGGAAATTAAAATTTACAAAAAACAAAACAAAAAAAAAACAAGAAAGATCCAATTGTAAACTGGGAAATAATGAAAAATTCCAAACGTACAACAATCATAGTAATATCTGCAATCTTTACCAAGAAGTAAAATTTAACAATAATAACATTTCCGAACCTGAAAAACCTTCTGAATGAAAAAATCAGAATTACTCACACGATGCTTACACACACACACAAAATACATTTTGAGTTCATTTGAATCAGGATAGAAACATGTACATTTCATATAAATCCACTCTGATAAAATTTCAATACCCTTGCTTTTCTCCTCCACTTCTATTAGGCTTCGCGTTGCGCATTTCTTTATTTAGTTTAAACATTAAAGTGTTAAGAAATTAAGTATTTTCTTAACACTTTAATATTTAAACTAAACATCGCCTGTAGATACCGAAATGAAACCAATGTATCATAATCGGCTGATCTATCTTTTTTTCAGATTTAAAAGCTGCGTATTTTTTTAAAAAATTATTTTCTTTATAAATGCGTTCAGCAACATTTTAATACTACTGTTTCCTGGTTTAATTCAAATCTGACCAATAACTACATATATGAACAATCAAGAAAAAAAAATCTGCTTTCTGGCCGTCAGAGTTGATAAACTAATTTAATTTATTGCTGCTCTTATCAAAATCCCAATGGGTTTTCCTCACACAAAAGAAAGAAGAGGCCGTGATTAACAGACGTAATCGAAATGCGTGCTTTATGGCGTTCATATTTTGTTTCATCATCTCCACTTGTGATTCGAGTACTATTATACATCCTAAAACATACACACACACACACACATATATATATATATATATATATATATATATATATATATATATATATAATTTTAGTAAATACAGTTTGCGATGGATAAATTAAAGCCTAAATAACGAAAAAAATGAAATAACAGACATCTCATTTTAACACATATATTTACCAAAATTACAGAAAGAAATCTTGAAATAATAGAGAGAGAATTTCTTCAGTAAAATCAACATTAGCTTCAAACACTGCCTCCAGACGAGTTCGAAATCCTCTGCAATCTTCTAGGCTATATCCTTGTTCAAAATGGTTAAGGCTTCTCTAATCCGTGCCTTCAGATCATGTTTGGTTTTACAGTAAGTTTTGTTGCTCTCTCTCTCAACTACGCTCCACATTTAATAATCAAGGGGTTGCAGTCTGACGAGTTCTGTGACCAGATGTAAGGGGTGATATGGTTGCAGAAATTCTCTGACAGGCATGATTTGTTTCTCCTGCTTGTGTCGCATGGTGCAGAGTAATGTTGCCCAACATAGGATCTTCCATAAGTCACGCTTTTGATACACGTCTCCAGATGTAGGCCTCCATGTTGAATCTGAATCACCCTGGGAAGAAGAATAGAAGCATATCGACTAAATCACTAGTAATCTCTCCAAACAGACTGCTGATGACTGGATATATCATCCAACTCTCTGCACTGTCTTAAGATATACACGCAAACACTCTGAGATTTTCACAGTGGAGCTTCCGGCGCGAATGCCAAGCTCTATATTGGAGTGAATTGCGTCATGGTGTTTCTTACCTCAAAGACGGTGCCCATCTGACCTTACTATACTGTGCAGTCGACAAAATCAAAAACAAATAATTCACTTGCGCCAAATTAATATATAAAATGGCGAAAATTTACCCATTGCACCCTGTATATCTGTTAATATGAAATGTCAATATTATTTTTCATTTTTACGTAATTTAGACGAGATTTTCTCCATCACACCCTGTATATGATGTATGTGTTTAAGTACATCTGTCCATAGGACAGAGATTTTAAATTCGGACAAATTTATCAGAAGATGATAATGCTAATGCTGAAACAATACAAGGCTGAAGCTCTACTCGAGGTACACGGTTTATATATAGTGTTGTTTTAAAGACATTTTTTATGTTTATACGTTTTTTTTATAGATAGAAATATTTAAGTAAATGCTCTGTTTATAATAAACAGTATTAAAGACATGTACCGGCCTGAATAACCAAGAAATTTTACTAGAAAATATGCGTCCTCCGACAGGAATCGAACCTGTATCCTATACGGAACCGTCATATCGCCTGACGTGCTTTTACCGACTGAGTCACAGAGGAGCGTTTCGGTTAGCAAGGTCGATTTTACTGTATTTAAACTGCAATTCTCCATCATTTTCTCTCGTACATTCATATCTGCTCGATGCGTAACCAAATGTAAAAAACTGGCGTCACACATTATGGAATTGACAAAGTCAGAGAATTATTTTAAGATATTTGTGCATTTCATAATATATAGTGTTGTATTAATGAAAGAGAAGGCAGAAAGTGTAGTTTAAGAGGTTAATTAGGAAAGATAACGGTTAATCCAGCACTTAAAATATTATGGTTTTTGAGATGCGGCAAACATCCAGTCGAGAATCTGTTCCACAAAGCAGCAGTTTTTGCGAAGAATCAGTTCGCGTGGAAATTACTTCTTACTAATGGAATACAAACGGAACGAGTGTGTTACATCGTCACGTGCATGGAACTGCAGGTCACAGTTTCAATGGTCAGTTCTGGTGGAGCCAACTTGTCAGGGAAATAGCGATAAAGTATGTCCGTTTCTTACAATATCACTCTCATTCAACGCCCGTGAAAAATCTGTCGACAAAAAGTGTCCACTTATACGCAAGATACATTCTATTGTTTGTTTAGGCAATAAAAATCCGTAGCTGTCTTACAATTTGTCCTTTTCTCTGCTTCGTCGGCCATTCACTGTGGGCTTCCTTTGTAGGTTAGACAGTTTGCTATTTCACATCAGTCTTAGTAGCCGACATTCGCGCTAATGCATGAAAAAAGAGCTGATTTTCGCGGTAAGCTGATTTTCTCCCTTTGACAAATAACGTATTCGCCATTTGCTCCGAGTCTCTTGTGATGTCCTAAGTTAACCTGTGCCCATAACCAGAGCAACAACGTCACATTATTTTAAATTATCTGAAAAATTGATACAAGCATTTAAAAACTTCCTATTTTGAGAATATTTTCGATGTCCAAATAAAATTGTACAAAAGTAACTCGTCATGTAGTTGCATAAACCGAATTACAGACAAAATATCTAGTGTCTGCTTCAAACTGTTAACTTTACAATACGTGTAAGAGTGCTAATGTTTTCAAAATAAACCGCCATTACAGTAAATTTAACATCAAATTCAACAATAAATGATTTCATCAGACAGGACCAAATTTGTTCTAAGTCTCACCAGATTCATAAAAAGATATCAAGCCTGATGTCAAACGCTGATTTTCTATGATGCAAATAGGAACAACACAACTACTAAAGACGATCTTAGTTGAACAGTGTCGATTTGGAAAGAAATTATCTATCCAGCCAAACTTTGTAAAAATAGCTCTACTATTTGCATACTGTAAGTTCTAACGACGTACTGGATCTGTAACGGATAACTACAGAATGTAAAATCAGTGAGGCAAATTCAAATTCTGGGTCAGTCTGCTGCGTTCGCTTTCGCACGAATGCCACTAGAAAAGGCTCACCATTTTAAGGTTGGAGAGTCTATATGTAAATGTAAGTTCTATGCCAAAAGTTTTTTCTTTGACACTTTTTGCTTTTGAATCTCTCATTCGGATTCTTGTTTTCCAGTCAACCTTGATCTTCAAAAATCCAAATGCAATGTCAATCGTTATCTTCTGCTTTTTAATTAGTGTTAGTTTACAGTCCTTAATAGTAGTTTTCTCATATTCGGTAACGCTGACTAACCCACTGGATCTTAGTGGATTTATTGTCTTGCTTGTTTTGAAATGATAAGAAAAATCAGACATTTTCCTCATTAGTATAAATCTTATGCGTATCCAGGTTCGATCTCTACCGAGGGGCACATTTTCATAAGACATTAATTTGCCCAGGCAGCTATATTTCTAGTGCTGACTACACATTTGTAACAACTAAATATATTAACATTATAGTCACTTATTTGACGGCTAAAACTCTAAAAATATTATCAATTCAGAAATGAATTAAAAGTTGAAATTAAAAGTTAGAATTTATAAACGGAATTTTGATTCGATCAGCAAATATTAGGTAAGGTCTATGAGCTTAGTTTGTTAGCATATATATTTCTTCTGTCGTTTTGATACCAGTGTTCATAATTTCTACAATAATGAATATAGTTATGCTGAAGCAGTAGAGGAGAGCTGATAAAATATTTGTCCATGATGTTTCACATTTTAATAGAATAATTCACTATATATATATATATATATATATATATATATATATATATACTACCTATAGTGGGATCATCAGCGTTCACCCTAATGATCCCATGCGGTGAAACCTAAGTAGGTACTACCTGGGTCATTAAGATTTACTTATTTTACTTTTGCTCTACTTAATATATTGAGCACTCTGTGCATTATCTTATAACGCGCTGTTTTTTTCTTTGTACCAGAAATTTAAGGTACTGGAAGATGTATTCGGGGCTTTCTGTTTCTTCTTTTTTTTCAATTTTTTTCTTTTCCGATACCAATTTCTTTGAAAATTGTGTTACCCAAGTTTTTTCACCCACCGTGTTTAAATACATTTACATCATATATATATATATATATATATATATATATATATATATATATATATATATATATATATATATATAATATGGTAATGATATCATAATAAAAATAGTATTAAGCTGAAATAGTTTCTATTTAGTCAAGAAGGAGCATATATTTGTTGCCCGGGCAGTTTTTTTAAGAGAGAAAAAAAATGAATAGTAAAAGACGTAGGTTTGGTCCCTTTATTTGAGAATGCATTGCACTATAACTGAACAGAATTTGCAAGTGAAATCCATGAGATTCATAGATATTTGAATTACTACGTAATCAATTTATATTAGGTTGGTGCAAAATAATGTCGTTTTCTCACATGTTTGAAAACGACATTATTTTGCACCAACCTAATAAGTTAAATCCAGTTTTTTTACAAAAAAAAAAAAATTCTTATGGTTATATAGGTACTAAAAAATTATGAATAAGTAAACATAAAAATGCAGCTTGAAATGGTAGCGATCATTTGGAAGAAATGATGCGCCTACCATAGCAGTTAAGATAAACTTATTCGGAAAAAGCATAATTTATTCATGATATATTAATATAACACTATCAGATTTCGGGGAATAAGCAGATACAAATATAATTCCTAGAGAGAAAATAAACTTTTTGTTCTCTGTACAGACTTTAATCCTCCCTATTTCTTCCGTTTCATCACACAGGCTGGGAAAGTATACATCTTTTGTCATAGATCTCAATACTATATATATATATATATATATATATATATATATATATATATATATATATATATGTGTGTGTGTGTGTGTGTGTGTGTGTGTGTATCTTCAATGTGATCTTTCACACTTGGTCGGAAGCGTGAAACTGATATCTACTCTTCAAAGTGTTGCTGAAATGTTCTCGTTCCGCTGTATGGCACAAAAATTGCCAAAATGAACAAACAGGATATTTTGGCGGGAATATTTTATGTGTCGTGTCCCTTCACGACGTAGACGACTATAGCTCTCCACATCTTCCTCTCCATTGTAGCTCGTAATACGTTTTGTATGTTATTTTTCCAAAAACCTATTTATCCATCCATTTGCTCAAGACAATCAAGTATGTTAGGCGCTGCTTCCTTCCGTCTTTCTTTTCCTTAAACTGTCCCGTGAGTATCAAATTTTCCAAGCGTGCCCCAGAAATTTCAGCTGATTCTTCCTGATGTTATGTATGCGTATACTTTTTGTTTCCATTCTCTCTAAAAGATCGTTGTTGTTGACAGATTCAGTCCATGGTATCCTCAGCATTCTTTTAGAGAATCAAATTTCTGTTACTTCAAGACTTTTCTTTTTTCTTATTTCGACAAATACATTTTTAATCATTTTAGTTTATGTTTTTGTGTGTATGCTGCCTATACACACACACGCACACATTATATATATATATATATATATATATATATATATATATATATAAAACAGAGCGTATTCCCGCGTGTTTTTTTTTAATTCTCCATCACAACGAAAATAGATTTTATCATAGTTGCAATAAGTTTATATTTGCAGTTCATCCCAGTGGATGATCTTGGAGGAGATTGAAAGTACTTGGGTAAAAAAAAAAAAAAAAAAAAAAAGAATAAGGGCGTCTTAATTGATAAAGACTCATTATAAAAATAGACTGATATATTATGCCTATATTATTCAATGAAACCTGTTTGAATGAAGATATGCAGCCCAAAAGGAAAATTTAATTAATTTTTTATTTAGTTTTTTCAGCGTTCTTACAATTTTCCGGTTGGTAGGAGTAAGGGAATGCAAAAATTGTCCCAAGCACTTTCGGCTACTTCTTTAGCCATTTTCACGGAGTTTGTTTTGATTATCGTTAATTTCTCTTCATGTTTTGATTGTTTAAGATGTATTTTAATTTTGTGTTCATTTGAATATTCATAGGAGCGTTTATTTCAAGCTTTCACGTGTAGAAATCTGATGAAATTCGAGTGAGCATCATTATATTTAAACAAAATACTCAAACCACTCCATTCCCACTGTTAAAAAAAGGTGATGTTGATAGTGGGAGATATAAAGGGGTTTGAATGTTAGATGTAGAATAGTATTCGAAACACAAGTGGAGATAATGGGACAGAGGAGGAAGGCTTTTTGACGACACTTATTAGGTTAGATATCTTCAGGTTGGAATGAAAAACAAAACTGTGTGTAAGGATAATGTGTTGGGATTATTGAGGACAGGTAGAACATAAATTAAATTTCTTCATCGGACGACCAGAGAAGAGAAATTATTTTGACGTATATATTGTTAGAGCCGTTGGTATCTGTTGGATTTTACATAAGACCACTCCGATTAGACCTGTTTTTATTCTGTATTAGCTGGGATACCGCATACAAAAAAAAAATAAAATAAAATAAAATAGATAAAAAAAAATAAACGAAAAAAAGTCAGGTAAACAGAGATTTATCAAATACAAATTATGCGCACAAACCGCCAACACAGAAAAATGTAGTGTTTAAACGTTATATTTATTGAACAATACTCTTTCAAATAAACTCTCCGTTTTTATTTTAGACAGTGCATTACGTCTGTCGTTATGCACACTCAAAATTTTTTAACGAAAGAATTCTGCTAGTTCCCAGGCCAACAATCGTAATAAATACTTTTTAAAATAAAAAAAAGAAAAAGATTATTTCAAACATGTGTATCCACTAAAAATAACGTTTGAAGTAATAAAAATATATGATGAAAAACAAATTACGTAATTATATATATATATATATATATATATATATATATATATATATATATATATATATATATAAAACACATTATATAAAAGTTTGCGTTAATACTGATATATAACGGTATATTCTGGGAAAATGTTGATATAAATACTTTTTAAATATTGAGAATTTATATTTTATATTATATTATTCCTTCTTCAAATGTGTATGTGTGTATATATATATATATATATATATATATATATGTGTGTGTGTATATATATATATATATATATATATATATATATATTAGGTTGGTGCAAAAATAATGACGTAATAATGTCGTTTTTTGACGTTAAAAATACGTCAAAAAACGACATTATTGCGTCATTATTTTTTGCATCAACCTAATATATATATATATATATATATATATATATATATATATATATATATAATTTTTTATATACCAGAATAATGCTTTGAAAATTAATGACAAATTGAAGAAAAAATATTGTATTACGTATTTTTTTTACCCTTTAGGTCCTCAATAGACTAAAATGATTTTTCCATTGATATAGCTACACCTGCGCACGAATACTAGGGACGCTGAAATTTTAAACTTTTAATATTTTTACCTACCACAAAGTAGAACAGTTAATAACAAAAGGGATTAAAATAAACAAAACTAAATTACATTTTATAGAAAATAGCCAAACACTTACAAATCAAGGAAATCATGAGTGTAATCCGACGATTAGCATCATGCAATTTTTTCTGCTTTGTCAATATTATTATAAACATATATGTATATATATGTTAGTATAGCGAAAAATGCATAAGAATTTATAGACCTAACTATTTGATATCCAGAGACCCATTTACAGTCTTCTTCATCTATCCGTTGACTTGGTGTCCTCCGGGAGTAAATGTAGACTAATTCAAGTAAATATCTAAACGTTCCTCGCATAAGTGCAGATATTCAGGTTGCCATATCGAAGAGGCTATTCTGTCAAATCACTTCGAAATTTCACAGAATATGCATGACATTTTCTCGATTTGCTGCAAAGATCAAGGAAAAGGTATTATTACATTCTAATCTTTGTAACAAAGAAGTCTGAGAAATGGAATGGTTATTAGCTGTCAGTAAATTGTACATATATTATTTTATATTACTGTTTCCATAAACCAGTGAGATAATACGTAGTGATAAGTAGTAAATAATAGATGGAGCAATTGGATATCTATGAATGAATAATACACATGCACATGCAATATGACTTCAAACGTCACTTTTAGAGGATACTTGTATTTAAGTACTTTTAAACAGTATTTATTCCTACTGTTGGCATGGGCAATCAGGAAAACTGAAATCTGCGTTGGCGCATAGAAGGAATAAACTATGACAGAAAAAAGTGATGTCTAGGAAAATATTGATATCCACTAATAATTCATATATATATATATATATATATATATATATATATATATATATATATATATATATATATCAACGTGTATCTATCTATCTATCTATATACATACATACATACAACAACGTGTGTGAGTGTATATATATATATATATATATATATATATATATGATAAAATATAGTTTTATTATATATTTTTTGGAAAAAGGGTTCAATATTAGGGATAGCGCAGTTGTAAATATGAAATGCAATCGTCAGGCCTTACATCAGTGTTCACTTTATATATATATATATATATATATTTATATATTAGTGGGCCGATTAAAGAAATCGTGACGGAAAATTCAAATTTAAACATTTACACAACATTCAGTCATAATAATAATTATCATTATTATTCTGTTTTTCATCGACTTATTATACCAACATTCTCTGAGATGCATACGAGGACTCTCTCTCTCTCTGTATATATATATATATATATATATATATATATATATATATATATATATATATATATATATGTATGTATGTATGTATGTATACCCATAAAGAAATGTGTTCATGATAAAAACAAAAAAATCCTGAAAAATTATGGTATAGGACCTCCCTCTACATGCCTAACTAGAAGACATACTGTAAACCTCACGATTAACTTAAAAAATAGATAACCCATCATTATATATATATATATATATATATATATATATATATATATATATATATATATATATATATATATATATCAAATGCATTCTTGACAAGAGCTAATAGTTTAGCTGAAAGCGCTTGAATACATAAAAATATCGTATAGATTTTATACACATGATGCCCTGAAGAGAATAGACATGCGAATGAAAGAATAATAAATTAATTAATTAATAAAGAATTACTAAAAATAAAAAGAGTAAACTCAGTGACTTGTTCGTCGAAATTGCATGTATGAAGATAAATAATTGAAATTAATTTTATCTGACTGCATATATAAAAACACTAAAAATAAACAATTTAAATAAAGTTTTATATATCTCTCCTTCATGCGCTTTGTATTTACATCAATTAATCATCACTTTAACTCGATGACGTCCTACATAGGAAAAGCGTTACTAGGACACTGTTTTCACTTGACATATATTTTTACTCATATAAAATACAATACACGCAAACATATATATATATATATATATATATATATATATATATATATATATATATATATAGATAGATAGATAGATAGATAGATAAAACATATATCATTGCAATTAAAGCAATAAAGACACTAAGACGTAAATGGTAACTGAATCTAAGAGAATATGAGAAAAAAAAAACTATTAAGCGACAAACAAGAACACGGATTAAAAATATAACTATTGAAATTCGATTTAAATTTGTGAATATAAAAACCTTCAAAAATTTAAATGTACAGTCAACCATAACATTATATATATATATATATATATATATATATATATATATATATGAGAGAGAGAGAAAGGTTTAGGTGTGTTTGTTTCAGTAAAGGAAAAACCCTTAAGTGATTAACAAAACCTTTAATATACATAAACTCATATATCTTTATGTATTGATTAACTGGCGATTTAATACCTTATACTTACCATAACTTTTTGCCTCTGATTTCTGCTGACTCCGGGAATTTTAAGAACTAATTCAAAATAAATCCAATCATTCTCTGTTTGCTCCGATTCATAGCGGAGTTTGCATAAATATTTTTTTATATCAACACGCTACCAGCAAATATGTGTAATCATTGTCTTTTTCGTTAAGATTCTATATAATAAAATGTCCCATTCATTTTTAAATGTTCTTCTTTATCTCTCTTTATATTGTTTTTACGAAAAGAAAACTTAATTGCATTTTTGTTTGTATTTTCTATCTATATAGTTTCCTTTCATGTTCTTTTATTTTGCGAAATTCGATTGTACAGTATTCCATTTGTAATTATGGTGATCCATCTGTATTTGTTTTCACCAACGCTTTTGTCAGTCACCCAATGCTTGCGAAAACCGAGTCCGGTATTTTTTCTTACTAGTCCGAGATACTTGTAGCAAGATTGTTCATAAAGATAAATGAAACGAGTTCACTGTAGGCATAGGTAAGAAAAAATCTTTTAAAGGGGAGATGAGATAAAACAAGCAGTCAGATAGATAGGTTGGTAAGTAGGTAGGTAAGTAAAGGCGGTCGCTAGTAGATATAGCTTTCGTCTCGCACAATGTATGAATGGACCCACTTTCTTCGTATAGTTGCTTTAAAAAGCACTTCGCTGCCTGCGTGCAGAAATATAAAATAACGTAAAAATGAGACGGAACTGTGGGGGTTTGTCGGCGTCGTACCACCTGAATGAATTTTGCGCACAATCAAACACTTAAGACACGTATGAACGGATCAAAGTTAAGTTAAAAGTCTGGCAATAGTTCGACACGAATCTGTCGTATGTTAAAAAAAAAAATACATCTAGTTATTAGTAGATTTTCTGCCTTAAACAGTCCAGTGTACCAACTCTAATCAATGTACTTACAGTAATTTTTCATGTATAATATGCGTATCTATCTATTTATGGGTAATGGATTTATTTGGAGAATCTATCTTGCAAAATAGACACTGATATTTAGAAGTTGCAGCAGATGAATTTAACAAAAATTTCAAATTTATTTCAGGATCGTATCGGCGAAGTATGCAAATTTTCGTAGGTTATATTAGTTGCAAATAATGACTAAAACCGGCCTGAATGTTTAAATAATAAATGGCTGGAATTAAAAGAAAATCAAATTGTTTCGCTCTTGCTTCAGCTTCATCACAAATTCGTTTCAATTTCCAACAATTTCTGATGGAGTTAAATATTGAAACCTATTAAATTTATGATGATTTTCTCATTCATACTTATTTGTTAAGATTACATTTTGCTTTGATATATTAATTGTACACAATATTTCGAGATTAGGATACAAGGTGAATATACCAACGAGGCCTTTCTGTTACGTCCACATGAATATTAGAAACATGCTACATCGTCACAAAAAGCCTTCATAGCAAAACATTTTAAAAACTCAACATAACGAATGCAACAGTGAAGGCCACATTGGAAAAGAATCAACAACAATGAAATTCGAAATACAAATCTGCAGATAATATTGAGAGAGATGGCAGAAAGTAATCTTATACGGAGGTCAAAACGGCATAATGAATGGTAGATTCACACCTCAATCAAGACTCGAAGGACACTGTTAATAATATTCCTATAGTTATATTTTCAAGTTCTATTTCATTTCTCTCATATATTATATATATATATACACATATATATATATATTATATATCATGTATATATATGTATATATGTATGTATATATATATATTATATATCATGTATATATATATATATATATTATATATTATGTACATATATATATATGTGTATATATATATGTATATATGTATATATATTATATTATATATATATATTTATTATATATCATGTATATATATATATATATTATATTATATATATATATATTTATTATATATCATGTATATATATATATTATATATTATGTATATATATATATATATATATTATATATCATGTATATATATATATATATTATATATTATGTATATATATATATATATGTATTATATATTATGTATATATATATATATGTATATATTATATATATATACATGTATATATATATATATGTAGGTAGGTATAATTATATTTATTATTATTATTATTACTTATACACTATTAATTTTCTTATATTATTGTATTATTTATTTTAATTATATTAGGCTGGTGCAAAAATAATGACGTTATAATGTCGTTTTTTGACGTATTTTTAACGTCAAAAAACGATATTATTACGTCATTATTTTTGCACCAACCTAATATAATTTTATTACACCATTCATATATTCTATGTGTTCATTCGTAAATTCTAATATTTGATATTTGCTTTATAATAAGTTGCATTAGTTTTAGTTTATCGACTTTAACTCGTTTTAGGAAGTATGAATGATGTAACAGAAAGCGGCTCAGAACGATCAGAGGGCCGAGATCGAATTCTGATCTCGTTTCATTGCATTCACTTTCCTGCAAATATTCTTGTGATGTGTATAAATGTCTTCTCGTCTCAACGGTGGATAAAATAGTATTGTAGATTGTGCTCTTCAACCTTGATTAACAACCAGTGTGAGACACTTCTGAATTCGAAACAACTCGTAGCCCTGGTGAAGCCCATATTATCCAACTAATTGTGGGGGTTTTCACTGACTTTATGATTCCGACTGTGTTCGTTTATTCAATCAATCATTTTACTCCTTGGAGTATTGGATTTAGTTGAATATATATATATATATATATATATATATATATAATAATAATAATAATGAAAATTTCTCCGATTTAACAGGTAGAGAACACAATATTTATGAATAAAAATGACAATAGGAAAACTGGTAATTGCTGACGCGTTTCGTCCAATGTAACAAAGGAACTAATAAAAAAACAGAATGTACCTTTCTCTACATTCCAGTTGCTAGGTACATCCTGTTTTTGTTTTTATTAGTTACTTTGTTCATTTAATTTCATTTTCGTATTTTACTTTGATAATGTCCACATTGGACGAAACCAGTCAGCAATTACCAGTTTTCCTATTGTCATGTTTATTTATATATATATATATATATATATATATATATATATATATATATATATATATATATATATATATATATATTATTTAAGTATAAGGTAGTCCTATATTTACAATTCGTTTCGGTTGACCATGAAAAGAAATGTTCATCAAAACTGTCCAAAACCTTTAAGCGCGTACTGCCGCAAAATTATCAAGTGTTGAAAACGCCCCTCCTATGCCGATTTGTTCATATGATCTATAAATATAAAATATTTCTGATTCTAAGTATAAGCATCCTTTTTGCTTTAATTTTCCTTACAATTTAATTGTTTCCTACATGTTCAGTCTTTGGTATTTCCAGTAGCCATTCGTAGAACCACATTTCTCTTGCTTTATGTCTCTTCTTCTGCGAGGAGAATTTCCAGCATTTACAATATAGTCAGTCATGTCTAGTGACCTAAATGTAATAAACGATATTTCAACGCAAGAAAGTACCGAAGAAAATATATAAAAAAAGAAACAAATCCAAGTTCAGTTAATAATCTGTAAACAATAGCCATAAAAAAAAATATTTTCGCAGAGGCACAAATTTTATTAGAGCAATAAAAGCCGACTTATTAAAAGGCCATTCTTAACAAGAAAAAAAGAAGAAACAATGCGTAACACATAAAGGGGGGTAACAAAAGTATATATATGGTATGTTTAGTATATTACCGAAAACTGGTTAAAAAAAAATCTCCACTTACATTAAGTACTCAGTGACCTATAAACGTAGCAACGGGGGAGTAATGAAAAAAAAAAGAAGCTCGGATTGAGTAAACGGAGAGCCAATTTTAAATTCATTACATTAGCTGACATTCTAATACCCTTGGGGAATGTATGGATCCATTTCCTCTCCCCCCGTGTATGGATAAATGACAGGACAGAATGTACGGGAAAAAAAAAAACAATACTGAATTCAAAATCTTCAACAATGCGTTAAATGGTCACAACAAACCGCAGTTGCCCAAGTCTGGTGAATACTGCTACACCCATGAAGATTTGGGGTTCCTCCAACAGAAGTGAGACGGCCTTCGCTTTGTATTTGGATCCGAAACCAGTTAATCAAAACTCATGAGTCTCATATCTATCTATCTACCTATATATATATGTATATATATCTATATATATATATGTATATGTATATATATATATATAGTCTTTACGTAAAGAAAAGAAGAAGAATGTCTGATCATCGCTTCGGCAATGATATCATTCACCAAGCAAACTTGATTTCCCTGTTAAAATTTTATATATGTTATCACATTCTTAATTTTATCCTATTCAATAGAAGACGCAATTAGTTTTGTTCAAGGAATCGTCAACCCGATCTCGAATGTCCACTGAGGTGTCATATATCCCTTAGCACTAACGCCTTTATAAAAAGAAAGAAAATACATCCTCCACACAATCTAATCATCAGATAGTTGAGATTCTCTTTTTTTTTTTAGTCTTTAGCATTCAGCAATTTATGAGACTGTGGAAATGAGCCAAGTGAAAATTTGAATACACCAATTTCCTTCAAATACTCCTTTGTCTATGTATCGCAACGATCCCCTAAATTTCCTATCCTTGTAGCCCTTACCAATTTTAATGAGGTTGCTAAGCGCTCCCCCACTTGCGCCATACATTCACACAATCTCGTCAGGTAGGTGGCTTAATGACTTCCGTTATTTGTCTAGTCCTCGATAAGCTCTGTGAGCATTATTTACATTATTCGGACTATTGTCCTCATCTTTGTCGCCATATTTATCACAACGTTTCGGCTGTTAGTAGGAGATAACTGATAACTGACATCCATCAAACATGGCACGTGGAACTAGAACAGTCTACCTCAGTGAGAGAAATAAAGGGTTCAGTTCGAAATTCCAACCACCTGAAGAAAGCCGGAGCGTACAACGGCCGAAACGTTGCGATAAATATGGCGACAAAGAGGACAATAGTCCGAATAATGTAAATAATGTACATAATACCTCATCTCAGAAATATAGACAGACTCTGAAGCTCTGTGAGATTTAAATTTTCAAAGCCCCCTCCTCTTCTGATTATGTGGCCAAGAAATTACAGCTATTTCTGATTCTGACAATAAGTGTTCTTTTTGTTACCATTTTTCTTTACTTACTGGCTTCGTCGACAGAATTCTCATTATCTTTCTTAAGAGTCACATTTCTGTTTCCTCCAGTTTTCTTCTCATCTGTTGGGAGACTTTCAAGCAAGGCGGGAGTGCCACTAGCAAGCAAGGTGTTACAGAGAGTGAGAGCAAGAGTAAAGAGGGGTGTTTGAAGAATGGACGAGAAACAATATCAATGCATCAGAAGATGTCGATTGACATTTCATTTGAATATTTGAAGATTATAGCTATCAGGGAAGCAAGTAATAGGAAGGGAGTTCCACAGACGGGAAGTGTAACATAAGCGGTTGTTGGAGTAGAAGAGACGGCTAAATTTAACCATTTCGACAGTAACAGGGTATGACTGAGATGCCAACCTAGTAGCACACTTAACTTCATGCAGTCTAGGAAGCAGCGAATGTAGTCGTCGGAGCAGTTGCCGTGAAAATATTGTAGAAGAGACAGAGGGAAGCCATGGCACGTCTGTGAGAAAGTGACTTATGCCAGATCAGAACACATCATATTGCATATTTGTCTGTAGACCCCTTCGTACATTCATATCTTTTCTCTTTCCTGTACACACACACAAACACACACACTATATATATATATATTTATATATATATATATATATATATATATATATATATATGTATGTATGTATGTATGTATGTATATGTCAATGGATGATTGTATTTGAAGCCATGTTCCAGACGAAGGAGAGCTCATGAAATATCTACACATTTGCATTAAAACAATGAACACGAGTTATAAGAAAGAGATGTGCAAGAAAGGCGCTTTATTCACGATATATAAGACAACTATTTATTTATACAGGGTACATATATAAATAAATTCATAAAGTAATTACCCACTTCATCCAAACAGCTTCTTAGCAGTTGCTTTATCTCATTTTAATGATGTTCTATTAATTTTTTAACAAGCATTATGCAACATGACTTATATTTTAATATAAGCAGGAGATTCAACAGGATATCACACGACTAGAAATAATGTATATTTACATTCGACCATTGGATAAGATGTGAAGAATGGCCCCAGATAGTTTTGCATGGTTATCAAATATCATTGGCTTCCTAAACAAATTACATTCTGTGCTCGTGACAAACATAAAATCATGAATTATTTAGCTACGTTTTATGAATGCAGCTTTCGCAATACAAACTCCTAGACAAGGTAGTAGAGGAAAGAAGGGAGGAAGATCTAATCGTCAATTGTAGGAAGACAAAATATAGACGTCAGCGAGAAGAATAACACAAGATGAGATGTACAACTTAAATTTATCAAAATCAAGCTACAAAAGAAATTTAACTATATGGGATATGTTTAAAAAGGTGTCAAAATACGTTATACCGAAATTCAAAGTGACATCGAAATAAGGAATGCTGCCTTCTAATAACTAGACAAAAAATTCTGACGAGGAAAAAGTTCATTACAAACAAAAATAAAAGTGAAGAAACGCTATGAAAAGCGGATTCTATTATACGGTCGTGAATGTTGAATGTTTCCCTCAAATAGAAAGAAGAGACTTGTGGCAACTGTTTTTTCACAGAAGAATGATAGAATCACCATGTACAGAGTATATGTGCAACTAGGATATTTTAAACGTGTAAAACAGACAAGAATTTAGTAAGAATCAGAAAGAGACATTAGAAATATATGAGATACATAATGAGGAAAGAATGTTTCGGAGAATTTGACAGTGCGGATACATTGAAAGCTACAGGGACAGAAAAGACGACGTATATACCGCCTAACAATTTTGTCAAATCTGGGAGTTGGAAGGATACAAAAGGAAATATTGCTATGAGCAGTATCGAAGAGAACGCTGTGGAGATTAACGAAAACCAGCATCTTGAAACGGTATTGCGCATAAAAGAACACGAATAGTTATGAAGAATTTATCATTAATTACATTGATTTTCTCTCCCTCGCACTACTTATTTATTTGCAGGGTAGTATCGTGAAGACGCATATACCTTTGATAACGGCACGCAATTGACGTGGGAGATTTTCCTCCACTAACTGGCTTAGTTCAATTGAGATTTGGAATAAAAGTTGATATATTTCTGCTGGTGTTATCAATGTATGACTCAGCAGCGAATTTTCTAATGATATCTAAAACGCTGCGAATTGCTTCAGCACACAAACTTTACGATATGCACTAAAAATCAGGCCTGAAATGACTGAATTTAATCAAATCTCTTAAAGCGTTATTAAAGAGTATATATATATATATATATATATATATATATATATATATATATATATATATATACGAAGAAATATACTCTTAAGGTAAGCTATATTTATGAGATAAAATGGTCAATATCAGTGATAGAGCGTGTGTATTTATAAAAGTGAACAGTGAAGTCAACACTTAGAGGCGAAAGACTGTTTCATGCTAGACGCACTCGTCAGGCCACCTGACGATTGCGTCTAGCATGTTTGTATATGTGTGTGTGTGTGTGTGCATCCTTTTGTGTTTATTTTAAATAAAGACTAATTGCAATTATTTTATATGCGTTGCTATCAAATGTTTCTCTTTAAAACACACACACACACACACATATATATATATATATATATATATATATATATATATATATAGTGACATATTTTGTCAATGGATCCTTGTATTTGACGCCATGTTCCAGACGAAGGAGAGCTCATGAGATATCTACACGTTTGCATTAAAACAATGAACACGAGTTATAAGAAAGAGAACATCCCCAAAGCGGATGCGCAAGAAAGGCGCTTTATCCACGATATAAAAGACAGCTATTTACTTATACAGAGTACTTATATAAATGAATTTATAAAGTAATTATCCACTTCATCTGAACAGCTTCTTAGCACTTCCTTTATCTCATTTTAACGATATTCAACGATATATATTTAACGATATTCATCTGCCTACAGGGTCTCAGAGTCAACTATTTGATTTTGAAGTTTGGCTTAAGCAACACATCTAATTAGTACCTTTCAAGGATTTTTTTTTATTTCAGTTACACACACATATTCTTTGATATTGCGAATATGAAATAGTCAAACGAATGTGAATATAGAATATTATCAACACTTACACATTTTAAATCTTAATACTTTTCTTTTGTTTTCAATGAGCATGGAGAAGAAATTATAAGATTTAAGTATCTAATTTTAGCTTCAGAGCTGAATGTAGTTCGTCTCCTATAAAAGTGTATTTAATTAAAAATCGGCTTCTAAAAAGTTAAAAGTATGTTGTTTTTTATTTCTTTTTTTTATTCTGCCTTTAGTAGACGCCTGTATCGTCTTCCTCTTTATACGAAACAAATCTTAAATATCTCTACACAACTGGAAAACATTTTTTAAGAATGACACCCAGAGTACTGGTTGACATAACGGGGACACAAAAAAACATAATTTAATATGAGCTACAAAGCAAGCATATCGGACTTGACGAAAAGAGAGTCAGTATAGAATGAAAACTAGATTTTCATGAATGTTAAAGGGACAATCAAAAGGGAAAATGCGTTATATAAAGAATAATAAAGTGTCAGAGAAATAAAAAAAAAAAACTCACACGGGAATATTAAATATCGTTTAAAAAAAATATCGTGATTATTTTTTTAATCAAAATTTCTTATATTTTCAATTTAATGTTTAAGTATGTAAAACCATCAAAATTCTAACATAAGGTTTGATCATATTTAAATGATCTGTATAACTTTATTTTAATTATTTATTATAATTCAATTTTCATATAAAAAAAGACGAACTCTAGTCAATATGCATGCATATACAGAGTGCGTGGCGGCATCACGACGTTGTCTAATGGTTATCAATCTTGTCTCGCTAAAATAGATGCGACTGAATAGCGAGTTCTTTTTCATTGGGTGCCCCATGCTTTCATTTAAGCTGAGCTTAAAAAAATCACCATATGCAGAGATCGATGGGTAAATTGTTACCAATTTATAGTTATTTTCGCGCATGCTCATTTTTTGTTTTTGATTTTGTCAGCTGCATAAAATATTAGGGTGAGTTGGGAACCGTCTTTGAGAAAAAGAGGACCATGACGCAATTCGCACCGTTAGAAATTTGGAAATAGCACGACGTATTGCTTGGCACTCGTGCCGCAAGATCCAATACGAGCATTACAGAATGTTTGGGTGTCAATCTAAGAAAAGTACAGAGAATTCGGAAATTTTTGGACGATATATCCCGTCAGCATCATGGTTTTAGCGAATTTATGCCTCCATTCATCTGCCTACAGGCCCTCAGAGTCAACGTGGAGGCCTACAACAAGTGCATTGAAGAGGTAGTGATGCCTTGTGTTAAGAAAGTGGCTAATGGAAGACCCTATCTGGTAACAGGACACTGCACTGTCACACAAGGAGAACCCAGTCAAAGCTGTCATTCAATTTCTGCGACCACATCAACCTTACATATAGCCAACTAACTCCTCAGACTGCAAATTCCTCGAGTATTATGTCTGGAGCGCAGCTGAGCTAGAGAAACTATCTGTAACACGAACGATGAACTGAAATGCAAAAATTATGGTACCATCAAACAACTTAAACAAGGAGACCGTCCAGAAGAGATACAGGTTAGTCCGATGTCGTCTGGAGACCGTGGTTGAAATCAATGGCGATTTTATTGAATAAATGTAATCTTTAGTATTTCAAGCTATTTTTGTGTAATTTTCGTATATATATATATATATATATATATATATATATATATATATATATATATATTTGTTAAAATGAGATGTCAATGTTATTTTCATATTAGGTTGGTGCAAAAATAATGACGGTTTTTGACGTACGTCAAAAACCGTCATTATTTTTGCACCAACCTAATATTTAAGTGTATTTAGACGACAATTTATTCATCGCTCCGTGTACAATTTCACTTATCTAAATGCCTGAGCACAACGCACAAACTAGTGTGACATTATTTACGTCGCTAGAAAGAAAGAAGAAAAAAAGAAAGGCGAGAAATAAATTTAGGTGATAAGAAGCCATCACGAAAAGGACACTAAGCGGTGTTATTTTTCTGACAAGGAAAAGTGGTAAGATTTTTATTTCCATTGTCGAGAAAGTAAAACACAGAATTTAATCTGATTTATGTTACGGGGCGGAGAGTAAGATATGTCCAATCTGTCCATGGCAATGGTAAAGGGAATTTTCAAGTTGGACAAGTTACCTCCCGCAGAATTCTAAAGAGATAAAAATAAAAATTAATTAAGTACGCACTGTCCGAGAATAACAAAAGTGTCCGCTGACCACCATAAAGGAAAGGTTAAGCCTTTGTCTATATGCAGAATATCATTGAGAGAAGCATCTGTTTATCGTCAGGGCTGGCTATGATAGCGAAACTATTTTATCGGATCACTAATTGGTACCAAGAATGCAAATACGTCCAAATGGCCACCCACTTGATGCTGGCGAAAATCTGGTTGACGACTTCAAGATGATTCGGTTAATATAAGAGTCTAGGGTGTGAGGTTCCCCCGAAGAGAAGAAAGGAAAGAAAAAAAAAGAAAAGGAAGATAATTTATTTTTCTTTGAGCAAGATTATTTAAACTGAGGCTAGTCTGGCCACACCCACGCTGCTAAGCGCCCATTGGCTGAATGGTGGCATGAGCGTTAGGCGGAGGTAATCATGTGAAGAAGGAGGGGAGGCCTGTTGCGCCTCCTGAAAGGATAGGTGTGAGATGCCACTGTGCGAGAGAGGGGAAACCCCTTGACACCTTCTGAGGGCATGGTGAGATACCAATATGAGAACAGAAGAAGGTGGGAAGACGAAAGGCTTCCAAAAATGGAAAATAATAAAATTTTCCTGACCGAAAACAAAGAAGTGGATTGTGGGCTTAGAATTATCAAGGAACCTCAAACCCCGACAAGCCCACCCCGGTTTTGGTCGGCGTCCATATAAGCAGAGTCGCAACGAGTGAAAACCAGTTCAGTTCCAGTTAAGTTGAGTGAAGTTCGCAGTTGGGGTTGGAGACAGACAGGCAAGCAGTTGCAGTGAGCTGAGAGCTCTGAAGACCCGCCTCGCAGAAGCTGACTAAGATTCGCGCATTATCGACCTCAACATCTAATCAAGAACAATTTATTTTTGAAGAACGACTTAGACTCACACCACCAAAACAAGTTTTACGAATATCACCTGAAGATACACCAACAACCAGTTTCTTAAAGAACAAACAACTTAAGATGTTAAGACTCGCCTAACAAACAAAGTGTCACGAATCCATATAGCGGGTTGGGAAGAAGACGCAGTCCTGTATTCAGGAACCAGATATAAAATATTGTTATCCTTTTTTGGCACATTTGAACTTTTCGAGTTGTTGTTTTGTTTTCTTTTGCATGTACTTGTGCGATGTCGCCCTTGTTTGGGCTCGGCTTGCATTGCGGCCCGGCGACTGGTTGATTTCGTCTGCCTAAGATCAAATCACAACGTAAGTAGGTTAGACTGGAAATCAAAACAGTTACTTCGGTAACCAGACGTTGGAGGCGAGCTGGGAACGACAAGGCTGATACCGAATCTAACCAGATTCCCATCCGAATCACCAAAAGGTTAGAACGTCACATTTGGTGCCGCGACCAATACCAAGTCAGTTGGTCGTCACAGGACAGGATAGCACGACGGACGCGGCTAAGCAGACGTCACATTTGGCGCAGCGACACCGGGGGGACGTCACAGTATTTACGTTATTTTAAATGTAACTGAGGGGTTGTACGTGTGATTGTGTATGTTTTTCATTTATATACGCATTACTGAATACGGTGGATAGGGAATACTTTGATATATATTTATAAAGTTTGTCTTGTAACAAAAGTAAATTTGAAAGAAAAACTGGGTAAAGATAAGAATTTCTGTCTTTCTTTTCGTCGGTTCTAAAGATTTCAACCATTCTCTGTTCATTATGACGTACAAAATATAGTTCAATATTTTTCAGAATATTGTAGGATGAAGTCGACTGACGTCGTCTTGGCGTTTTTTAGGGAATACTATGATTTAATAAATTTACATCAGACGAAGTTTTGAGGTGAAATCTGGTGCAAACATTGATTGCAATGTCTCTTCTAGAAATACCGTGAAAATTATATGATTTTCCAATTTGATTTTTCTGATGAATTTTAATTTTTACCTTATTCACTGAATAAGCTCATGGCGAGTTCCAAAACAGGAAAATATCAGTAGAAATACCCTGCCGAATCTTTAGATATATCAGCTTAACAACTTACAAAATATTACAATGAAAATTATAGATATCAATGATGGTAGTTATTTGAAGAAATAAGAGAACCTTATGGTTCATTAGTTACGAGGTATTGGCAAGAGACGTTAAAAATTTATTCCTCTCCTTCTTTCTTTCATTTTCTCACTGAAACCAAGTAGCGTCTGTGATATGTCTGTTGTGTCTTTTCACGCAATCAACACGGAATAGTTCATTATTTATTAGGTATTTTCAGGGCGTAATGGATGTGTTAACTAAGAGAGCGATAAGCAAATAGATGTAATACATTTATGGATAGCTTTTTGCAAGATACAAGAGTTTTATATAAAACTGGGCGCATGAATATAGATATGTAGCATATATATATATATGGGTGTGTGTGTGTGTGTGTATTCCATAAAATACGACCAGCAAAGAAGATTTAATTATTTTTTAAATCATCCTTATGTTTTTCCGTTTTGTAGCAACATGTGAAAACACGGAATGAATGCTCATATTAACAACAACACAAGAAAAAATTACAAGGTAACCGTCAAAACACTCGTAAAAATAACCAAAGAAGCGGACGAATGTGCTTGGGACAATATAATTTTTTAGAAAATCATAGTACTCCCTTATTTCTACGGAAACGGAAAAACGCAACGTGCTGAAAAAACTTAATAAAAATTAATTAAATGTTCCTTACAAGCCGTATTTATTGAAATATGTTGGAAAGAAAGGTTGTTGCCCAAAGATATATATATATATATACACTAGCACTAGAGCCCTTTGTTGCCCGTGGATGTAACAGTAAAAGAGATAGATCAAGTATCGACCATCATAAACACTGAAAAATAAAATTGACAAAGATTATTGTTTAAGGCTGACGGACACCCATGTCTGAAGTAGTTTTTTTTTTGTTTGTTTGTTGTTGTTTTTCGAATTGGTCAAACCTAAACTCAAAGAAAAACATTGTTTTCAATCGTTATGAGTCTCTCGATTGAATAGAATTTTACTATAAACAATTGTCTTGAAAATGGAATTTTTAAAGCATTCTGAATGTAAAAATAAAGAAAAAGTGTGCAAGACAATAAGAAACACTACCTGCCAAAAAAAGTGAAGTTTTGTTGAAATCTGTTGAAAAATGTAGGAAATCTGATCCAATATATAAACGTACAGACATACATACACACACACACACACACACAAAACCTGCGTTTTATAATAAGTAAGATATATATATGTATGTATATATATATATATATTCACGCATATTTGTTTACTGAATGTGGAAAGCTATGACAATTTAATTTTTTCAAATATTCCAACATTGAATTACTACTATTTATATGCAAAGCAGCTTAGAATAAAGACAGGAAAATATGAAAATGACTAATAAATTAGCCGAGCGCGCTTTGGGCATGAATCACCATGAACAGGTTGTAAGCAGTCTAATTCTTCATAGAACAACATTTTAAAGGCAGAAGAAAAACTGTCACTAAACCATATTAAATTTTTATCTCCCATCACATTTAAGGAAACATGTATAAAAGAAGTAATACTGCTCAGCTATACAGTTTATTTAATAGCCTTTTAATCCACTTGATGATTCAAGTATAGAAGCAATTCTTAATATTAAGGAGATAAAATTTATACATTTAAGAGTGTTGACTTTCCCTATTTTCAATTTCTGGTTTTGTGCTCCCAAATTATTGGATAATATTTCCCTGCCTAATTTTAATGAGGTCATATTTTCTTCATTCAGTAGGAAAAATTCAAAATATGTGAGAAAATGGAAAAAATGAAAGCAATAATAAAGGACTATTATGTGTAAGAAGACAGAATGGATAGTTATTAGCAAGAGATACATCTCAAAATGCTAACTACAAATTGGAACTAACAACAAACATTAGAGGCAGCCCATGAGTTAGCCATGATTTGGAGACAACATCCTAAAGCCTGTGTGGAAAGGTAATTGTGTAAAATAAAAGATGACGGAGAATCGGAAACATAAGACTGAACACGCAATGGAACAGCGATTTGTTGATTTGTTTTGTTACGGCTTATCAACCTGAAATCCAGATTGTATCAATAATTTCTTTTTTGCGAGGGAATATTGCTTTAAATATTTCTTGATAGAATGAAAATGACTTTTTTCTAGATACAAGTCTCAATATTTAACCCATACCTAGGGAGGTATGTTTCCATGCCACTTCCAAGTGTATTTATGTTTAAATTTATGCAATAAACTATCTTGGTATTAAAATCCTACCGACTGTTTTTTAATTCCGAAACGCTATCCATTAAACTACAAGCACATGCTTAAGAGATAGTAAAAGTAACCTTCCAGAATTTAGCAAAGTATTAAGACATAGGAAAATTTCGTTATAAACAAAGAGTGATGAAATTTTATTTCTTGTCTGTTGCAACCGAGAAAGTGTTTCTGAATAAGGAGTAACTAAAACGGAAGTTGGAAATGAAATGGTAATCTTTATAACATCAACAAAATACAATACTCTCTCGCGACGGGAAATAGGTAAACCACTGCTCGTGGTGGACTACATAGACAGCATATTACCCAACTTACAATAATGTCCAACATATTTATGAGGATTGGAACATAAATTTTAGTGTTCATAGGTACGGTATAAAGCACTCCTGCACAGAGTCAATATCTCATCGTCGTCGCCAAAATGATTTAACCGCTAAGGGTTACTGAATGACGAATAACCAGTTCGGAGTTTGGAAATGAATGGTAGTGTTCATAGGTACGGTACATAAAAATGTCTATCTTCATTTTACGAGAATGCTGGAAAATTTCCTACACCTGAAGAAGACTCTCTAAGTACGCGAATAATATATTTCACTGAATATGAGTGCCAACATGTTTTAAGAATACGGTAATTAACAAGGTTCTTTAAAATCAGAAAGACACAATAGAAAATTAAAGTGATATTGTGAAAACAGGAGGGTAAGAAGAAAACAGCGAATAATCGCACTTGCAAGTTTGTGTGAATGGATGATATAGAGGGGACAAAGTGCGATGATAAATATTCAAACATAATTTATAGACACAAAGGAGAGCCTTGATCAACAATGTTCTACACTGACGCAGCACATAAAAGGAAAATATTTTTCTTTGCATAATATATTGACAAAAATCATTTGGCACCGTGTCATTTTTTTTTCTAAAAACGTAACGGAAGGATGTTAGAGCAAACTTCCTCAACCTTTTCACGCCTTTCTTTTATTTTCACATGAAAAGACGCGCTGAGATAAGATGCCATTGACCGAATCACGTCTACGTGTCAACTTAGGTCCCTCTGCCGACGATCTGCATCGTGACATCACTATGACAGACACAGGACACGCCTTAGATTCGTTGTACCATGCAAACAAAGAAATCATTCCAGAGAATGCGGCAAATTCTTTTGATTGTATCACATTTTCACCTCTACTGGTTTAAGATTTCTGTCGACGATAAAAGAACCGCATAATCTTTTGTGAAGAAACTAAGCAAGAATTTATTTTGTACGTGTGTCAGTTTTAGAGAGGAGTATGATTTTCATAGTTTTTCATTGTTTTTCATTATATATTTTCATATTTATTAAAGAAAAATTTCAATATGTGATTTTTCTCTAACAGTATATGTAATGCAAGGCAGTATATATATTTGGCAATATTGTTGGTATATATACATATATATTGAAAATATTATTGGTTTACATATATATATGCTGATTATTGGTTTATATATATATATATATATATATATTTATATATATATTGTTAATATTAGTTCATATATATATATATATATATATATATATATATATATATATACTGAAAATATTAGTTTATATATATATATATATAGATAGATAGAGAGATAATATTAGTATATATATATATATTGAAAATATTAGTTTATATATATATATATATAGTTAATATTAGTATATATATATATATATATATAGATAGATAGAGAGATAAAATTAGTATATATATATATATTGAAAATATTAGTTTATATATATATATAGTTAATATTAGTATATATATATATATATATATATATATATATTGGTTTGCTTATATATATATATATATATATATGTATTGATAATATTGGTAGACTTATATATATAGGTATTGATAATATTATTGGTTTACACACACACACACACACACACACATAGATATATATATATATATAGATATATATATATATATAGATAATATTATAGGTTTATATAGATATATAGATAATAATATTTGTTTATATATATATATATATAATGGTAATATTATTGGTTTATATATATATATATTGTCTGTATGATTGATCTATATATATATATATATAGAGAGAGAGAGAGAGAAAGAAAGAGAGAGAAAGAGTCTATATCATTGGTCTATATATATATATATAGAGAGAGAGAGAGAGAGACTATATCATTGGTCTATATATATATATATACACATACTATATCATTGGTCTCTCTCTCTCTATATATATATATATATATATATATATGTATATATCATTGGTCTATATATATATATATATATATATATATATATATAGATAGATAGATATAGATTATATCATTGGTCTATATATAGGTTATATCATTGCTCTCTGTCTATATATATATAGTATATATCATTGGTATATATATATATATATGTGTATATATAGAGAGAGACAGAGAGAGTGAGAGACTATATCATTGCTCTCTCTCACTCTCTCTCTATATATATACTGATATCGGTTGCATCTATATATATATATATATATATATATATATATATTGATAATAATGGTTTACTTATATATATATATGTATTGATAATATTATTGGTTTACATATATATATATACATATGTATTGATAATAATGGTTTACTTATATATATATGTATTGATAATATTATAGTTTTACATATATATATATATGCATATATATATATAGTTAATATTATAGGTTTATATAGATATGTATATAATAGTATTTGTTTATATGTATATATATATATATATAGACTATATCATTGGTCTATATATATATATATATATATATATATATAGATATAGATTATATCATTGATCTATATATAGGTTATATCATTGCTCTCTCTCTCTCTATATATATAGGATATATCATTGGTATATATATATATATATATATATATATATATATATATATGTATCTATATAGAGAGACAGAGTGAGTGAGAGACTATATCATTACTCTCTCTCACTCTCTCTCTCTCCATATATATATATATATATTGATAATAATGGTTTACTTATATATATATGTCTTGATAATATGATTGGTTTACATATATATATATATATATTGATAATAATGGTTTACTTATATATATATGTATTGATAATATTATTGGTTTACATATATATATATATATATATATATATGCATATATATATATATATATATATATATATATATATATAGTTAATATTATAGGTTTATATAGATATATATATATATATAATAGTATTTGTTTTTATATATATATATAGACTATATCATTGGTCGATATATATATATATATATATAGACTATATCATTGGTCGATATATATATATATATATATATATATATATATATATATATATCGACTATATCATTAGCCTATATATATATATATATATATATAGAGAGAGAGAGAGAAAGAGAGACTATATCATTGTTCTATATATATATATATATATACACACAGACTTTATCATTGGCCCATATATATATATATATATATATATATATATATATACATAGAGTTTATCATTGGTCTATATATATATATATATATATATATATATATATATATAGAGAGAGAGAGAGAGAGAGAGACTATATCATTGGTCTATATATATATATATATATATATATATATATATATATATATATATATATACTATTTTGGTAATAAAGCCATATGCTACTGTCATAAAGACTTCCAATATCGTAACCTATGCCGTACTCGTAAAGTGCTGTGAACAACTTCACAAATGTATATTTTTTTGCTGGAAGGCGCCAAGAACTTTACCACTGGAATCTTGCTAAAATATTTGATTGATTGATTGATTTTCTTTTACGGTTTATCAAACATTCGCGGGTTATTTTAGGCAGAATATATTTCTGTTCAATTTTTGCTAAATTTTAAGAAATTTTTAGATTTGATACATGCTCTACTAATTAATATATAACTGGAAGAGAAGAGGTGGAGTCATAAGCTTTCCCAAGGTTTATTTGCGTGTAAGGGAATATAACGGAACAGGATGGAATTAAAACTCGGATCTTCGATTCCTAATTCCGAGCTGTCAAGCATTACAGCACCCGCACATGCAAGCATACAGCAGCTGGTATTTCCAAGTGTTAGCCTATCTAGGTAGTTACCAGGCTCGACGTTGCTTAACTTCGGTGAACCTACTTGAACCGGTTCAACGGTGGAAAAATAAATACATATATAAAGCATTTTTGGTAGACGGATAATGCATTGAACATGGAAAATAGTTGAATAACAGAGTCGCTACTGGCCTCCACCTAAGGAAAGCGGTTCAGGCCACGAAAGACATCCATGGATTTTTTAAATATCCTCGTCTCATGCTCTAGTCAATACCTCGCATGTTACACAAAAACGCTGATGGTATATCTTCTTTGCAACATATTATTTGCAATGAGACACAGTGCGGAATAGAGAATGTTTCAATAAGCGCAACCCTCCCAACATCCACAATCTCTTCTCTACCAGCTCTTGGGGAAAAGACTGTCTACAAAAAAGAAGTCATTCCATTCCCCAAATATATGATGACAGATGTCAACCCCAACTTCGATCGTCGTTTTCGGGGCAAAATGACATATCTCTCTACATACAGAGTAAACTAACACCTAACCAAACAAATTATCCTGTAAATTACTGAAGTTTAACGCGTCTAAATGCGTACAGATATTTATAAACAAATTAATCTCTATTAGAAAGTAGAGCAACAATAGGTAAGAGATGAAAAAAAAACAAAAAACGTTCAAATGATTATCTATAGGACATAGAGTTTCAAAGATAGAGCGCTCGTCTACATTAGATAATTCTGTGGATGACGAACAGTGTATTTGCGAAATTTGATGTCCGATAGAATTTTTTAAAACTTTTTATTTGTTAGATAGATAGATAGATAGATAGATAGATAGATAGATAGACAGATAAACAAAATAAGAAAGAACGAAATGTGCAAATTGTTGAGATAACAAAGATAGATAAAGAAGATAATTGACTGATTTTAATTGTTTGAGAGCTTATCTACATTAGCTGGTTATTTAAATACAGAAAATATATATAGAATGTAAGAATTTGGCGTGGGATAATAATGTTTTACAAGTAATACCAATTAATCTATAACTGAATTAGAAACGGTGTATTCCTATCTTTCGCAGTGGCAATAACGCGTAAGTAAATATAACATACCCTTACTTGGCTGTCCGATTTCCAGTGCCGAACATTTATTCATTAAACTACCCTCACATCCAAATTACAACTGCTATTAATTTGGTGCAAAAATAATGACGTAATAATGTCGTTTTTTGACGTTAAAAATACTTCAAAAAACGACATTATTACGTCATTAATTTTGCACCAACCTAATAATTTTGCCAAGCGGTCACTTATCTGAGTAGTTACCAGGATAAAACTTCGTTGATCGCACGAAAAATGGTGTTTCACCGTGACTAAAATAAATAAATAAACACATGAAGCATTTGTGGCCAGGTCACGTACGAAAATGAGAAATATTGGCTCGACGTAACTTAACTTCGGTGATTGTGCGAGAAACGGGGTTTCAACGTGATACGGCCGTTATATATATATATATATAGAGAGAGAGAGCAAATATATATATATATATATATATATATATATATATATATACAGGAAAAAAGATACTATATTTCTCTATAGAGAAATAGAACGTTATATCCACACTAAAAACTATTAAATGAGATGTCTTTTCAGGACGTAGGCGATCATGGCTCTCCACCTCCCTCTATCCCTTGCAGCTCTCAGCAAGTTCGTTCACTCTGCTTCCTCTCACAGACCACGTTCTTTCATTCACCTGCTCAAGCTCATCAGGTATGTCACGCGCTGCTTTTCCATTATCTCTCTATTAGACCGATGAGTATCAGGTTCTCCAGGCCCTCCTTCCTCTTTATGAGTCCCCAAAACTTCAGTTGCCTCTTCCTGATATTAAGCATAGGCCTCCTCCTTGTTCGCAACCTCACTAAGACCTCATCGTTGCTCGCATGTTCGGTCCATGATATCCTTAGTATTCTTCTGTAGAACCGCATCTTTGTCGTCTTCTATCTCTTCTTCATCTTTGAGGAAATCGTCCAACATTCGCTGAGTAAAGAATTACAGATGTCACGTAACAGTACAGTATTTTCTTTGTTACCAAGTTACAGGGATGAAATCTTTTCCTGCTATGGTTTCATTTCGTACACTCATAATTACAGATGAATGAATAAGTTCATTCGTCGGTTTCTACTTACGACGAGAGGTTTTCCCATTGTCGTATTAGGAGAGAAAATATATGGATACATGCGTCTGTGTTTTAAATTATTTTTGTTAGAGTAAAGAATATCCATTCTCCACTGTGGACTCACAACCATTGGAGCGAAAAAGTGATAGGAATACAGGAGAAGTTGTATGATTAAACTGTCAGCTCGACATATCGGATATCGGCCAATGAGGTCAGCCTATCTAACACCCCGGACACACCTTATTTGCAGCGTATCAGTTTGTAACCACCCGGAGAGCGCCACTGGATAGCAACTGGTATTTATGAAAAAAAATGAAATTAGCGCACCCAGAAACGTAGCCCCACTGCGTCCAATGATAAAAAGTAATGTAATGAAGATGAATTACAATGGAGCCTAAAGTGTACAGTACTTTAATGATAATGCTATTTATATTTGCATGGTTAGGTGTGTTCATGGTAATAGTTTCATACTTGTGGTGTTAGTGGCAGGACATTGCGAGAACGACTGGCCGACAGGCATATTACAGGCGTTGACAGTTATTATTTTTTATGATGTGGCCAAGTAGTCGCTATATTGCGGTCGAATATGGCGCTCTAGTCTGGGATGACATTTCTGATTATAATCGCGATGAAAACTCGTTGGGAAGGCCTTTGTTATATTTACTACACTTTATTTTCATGTGATCGTTGCCAAGTGGTTAGAAAGTTCGCTTTCTCGCCAAAGGTTCGATTCTCATGATGGTTGATATGCCAGGGAGGTGACTGCTTGCTTTTTTTGGTCTGGGTAGGCGATCCTAAGAATTCCACCTTTTGAAATTACCTGAAAAAAAAATACCACGGGTTGACACAAACCTTTTAAGTAAAACTGGACAGATGGAATTGCTAGGAAGCTGTCGATGACAGTGCTATGACGAAGTCGGAAATCATCATATCTGAGGATTCGAGCGTAAAAAAAATGTTGATCATATTAGATTATGCGGCTTCTCTAACCACATGTCTGTGACTTAAACTTCCGTTTCTAGCAGGGTTTGGCTATTACAAACGAATAGTAGTAGCCGGCCATTTTCATGATAAAAACTGTTAAGTTTGTAATAAATGAAAAATTAGAATGGTATAACACTTTCAGTTATGGAAAACATAAAGAATGCTGAGGATATCATGGACCGAGCGTGTGAGCAACGATGAAGTCTTAGAGAGGATGCAAAAAAAGGAGGGGGTTTATATTTAACATCAGGAAGCGGCAGCTGAGGTTTCTGGGACAGATAATGAGGAAAGAGAGCCTGGAGAATCTGATACTCACGGGTCGCATAGAGGGAAAGAGAAACAAGGGTAAAAAACGCGTGACATACTCGGCGGGCTTAAGCAAGTGGATGGCAGAGCGTGGTCTGGGAGAGGAAGCAGGGGAAAGGAACTTGAGAGCTGCAAGGGACAGAGGGAAATAGAGAGCCAGGATCGCCTACGTCCTGAAAGGACATGACACATTAAAAAAAGAAGAAAGTACTAGCCCACTATTTTCATGATAAAAACTGTTAGATTTGTAATAAATGCAAGATTAGAATGGAATGTCACTAATAGTTATGGAGAACATACCAAGAAACGAAATTTTTTGTATCTAAAATAATCATCGTACTTGTATTTGGGTACGGCAGTGTTCTATTATTCATGCATCCATTCTGGCATTTAGTCAGTATTTTTGAGTCCTTTATACGAATTAATGCCATATAACTAACATGTAATGAACATTTTTTTTATATAGATATTGACTATATGTTATATAGATATTAACATATATATATATATTGACTATATATTTTTATGAAATTTTTTTATATAGATATTGACTATCCTGTGTAAGCCGTCTTCGTATTTCATTTTTGAGATGAGAAATTGAGAACATAATTGAATATATTTGTAGTGTTGTTCTCATCTACACGATATTCAATTTTATTATGGTCTCAATGTTTCTGCTAAGTAGGCTTTGCAACTATTGTAACACATACTATAATAAATAAGCGATCAGTATTTTGAATAAATCGAAATATATCCATCTTTACTCATGGCAAGAATCCTTCATGATAAAGAAATTCTGAAAACATCTGACGTAAGAATTTTAACTGAAGTCGGGATCGTTGCGTTTATTCAGATACAAATATCCATGGGAAAGGTAGGTATCCAACTCTCATTGTCACAGCTGTGGTTAAATCGCAGGGCAAATTGGGCAATTGACAACCAGTGTAGGGGAAAAAACATTCTGAGTTTGAACCAGCCTTGAGGAGATTGAGCTCCGGTATCCTATCTTGCCCAAGACACACAACTCCGGCTACAGCTGCAGTACATTTAGTGTCCCTAAGACCCTAATGTGTTACGGATATCCTCACTTTTATCGTGAATAATGTTTTTTAACACGTATATCAAATTTTAATTCATGTAAAAAAAAACACCTGGAAAATGTGTATAAGTTATATTTTCGTTTCAGTGCGAACATTTCGGTCATGTGTTTTCTTTGCTACTTATTTTGATAGTATCATATTTGTTTTCAAATTTCTTTGTCAGCATTATTATGTATTTAATTAGTATTTTCCTCGGAAAAAAGATATTCCAGGTTAATGAGAAATAATAGCCATATGTAGCTAAGCTTTCAAACTCAAATTGCTTTACTTACTTTACACTGGAAACTTCTCAGGCCCAGAAAATATCAATTTACTCAATAGTAAGTACTTAGCGTATAACTTTACGTAATATATATAGAATCGTCTGTCAAGAGGTAAGAAGTCCGCAGCATAATATGTAGATATTGGCTGGATGGTAATGTGAATTATTCACTGTATGATTTTCTGTTTATGGCAATATATACAATAGTGAATCACCTTAGTGATAAATTTATTGTCTTGTAACTCACCGATTATGTGTATCACAGCTTGGATAAGATTAACAGATCTAAAAGACCAAACTCTATACTATTTGTCGCTAGGGAGGTTGTTCATGTTGAGGGAGTCAGGAGTGTTTGCTGATGAAATTAAGAGAGCTGATGGGTCCAGTTTCCGAAGGGTATGAGTGCTTACGTACATTCTTGGAAACAGACTCTACAGCTGAAGTCATCCATATACCTGGGAATTGTTTCTGTTCCAAGAAGCGGTTGGTGATATCTCTGGGATTATGTTCTTTTATCCAGACCGAAATACTTCTTAGAATGGGGTTTTAGATGCGTCATTAAATGTTTGTGCTCCATGACTGGAGGGAATCGGATTAGGATATTCCAAGTGTTATAACTTGGATTTTGTGGATTCTGTTTCCGATTTTCAAGAAATCATGAGAAACCTGTCTTTCGGTTTCAACCATGGCTCGAATTGATTGTGCATATCTGTACCTTGCATTTTTCAGAATTCTCTTGCAACGACTGCGGGCAGTTTTGAATGTATCAACGGTTCTACTATTTCGTTTCTTGTTTTATATATATATATATATCTGTGTGTGTGTGTGAGGGAGAGATATATATCAGAATCAAAAGTGGACATTATAAGACAATGTGGTAAAATCTGATAGATTTCGCCGACGTCTGTTGATTTCTGATTCAGAAAGAAAGACAAACTTTGCATAAGAAGAAGTGGAGTAGTAAATCAAATCTGATAAACAGAAACAAGATATTGTTTTCTCTTGTTTTTATATATATATATATATATATATATATATATATATATATATATATATATATATATATATATATATATATATATATATATATAACCCCGAGGCGTTGTAATGGTTAGAAAGCTTGGCTCGCTAAACAATTGCAACTGAGTAGTGAGGAGTAGCGAGTTCGATCCTCACTGGGTACCCCCTAATTTCGACCTTGTGCCACATCTAAGTTATGCTTGGAATATATATATATATATATATATATATATGTGTGTGTGTGTGTGTGTGTGTGTGTGTGTGTTGCCAAACCAGAAAAAAAATCATTTTTTTGTTTTTTTAACATATCTTTCCGAAGAATAGTTGTACGAAATGTTTTTCTTTTAAAATTTATTTTTTAAAACTATATATATATATATATATATATATATATATATATATATGTGTGTGTGTGTGTGTGTGTATGTGTTTCTGTTAAAAAAATAACAGGAAAAGTGTCATCATGATGATCAATCCTTTTCTAATGAATCGTGTACAACTATAACAGTTCACTGTTCATTGTCTATAATATCTTATGCAATCTTTGCAAAAGATAGTTGGATAGTGTCATATTGCTTTCACTTTGGCTTTTCCTTCAATGTATTCCTTCTCATCTGGCTTTCAAACAACTAAATTTCTATTAGGTTGGTGCAAAAATAATGTCGGTTTTTGACGTTAAAAATTACGTCAAAACGCGACATTATTTTGCACCAACCTACTTGATCAACAGGTGGCTATTGAGCCTGAGTGTACACAACGAGGTAGGTGGAATTTAAAGTCTGTTCAACGATTCCACTTTCTGCATA
This sequence comes from Acanthosepion lycidas, assembly GCA_963932145.1. Taxonomy (NCBI): domain Eukaryota; kingdom Metazoa; phylum Mollusca; class Cephalopoda; order Sepiida; family Sepiidae; genus Acanthosepion; species Acanthosepion lycidas. The sequence goes on from OZ010581.1 coordinate 57,168,810, forward strand.
AACTATAATTATGTTCTCCGCAAATCTTTTATATATTGGTTAAAAATTAATTTTTAATATGACAGTTATTTTATGATTTGCTATTCCACATATTTTCTATGAACGCGCCTCGAATTAAGCGATTTATTAAAAACAATATCATTTAGAGTTTTACTTCCGACTGAAAAATTCTTATTCGTCACGAAGAAAAACACATCAGACGGTTTAGCGGACATTACTCGACTCTTAAATTTAATAAAATTAATTTTATACATAACTCTCGTTTGTGTGCCAGAAAGGCATTTTTTTTTTAAATTTTCACAATTTCCTTAAAGATATTTCCCTTTTATTTACTTAAAGTTCTTCTTTGTTCTCTGAAATATAAGTTTTTCCAAAAATCCAGAATTAATTTCATGCTTATAAAAATACTTTTTGTTTTATAACTGTCTGCTATTAATCATAACTTTTGAAGGGCACCGATCAATTTTTAGAATGTTAAAATAAACCCTATGATGCAATCTGCATCCTGTCTCAATATCGGATCTAAAATCCCACGAGACATTAATCTGTATTTCATTTCTTTAGACAGGCCATTTTTTTTATAATGAACGCTTCTATTAGGTTGATGCAAAAATAATGGCGTTTTTTGACGTTAAAAAATACGTCAAAAACCGACATTATTTTTGCAACAACCTAATATAAATGAAACTAGCAAAGGAAAAATATTTGAACGTAAAACTTGAGTAGATTAGCGGCCACTTCTTGTTGCGATGTACGTTTTTAACTTGCATATTCTTTTCTCAAGAAAAAGTAACAATAAAAAATCTCTTTTGGAAATAAGTATCAGGTGTTGAAAAAAAGACCAAGTACAAAACAATTCAGGAGACTGACTTAGAGAGCACCTGAACTGAGAAGGCCTTAAGAAAATTGCGGACGTCGCAATTTCTGGAGTGTCAAACCTCAAATAATCAGTCCGCCAAAACCGCACTGAAATAGGTAAGCGAAAAAAAGTATTGAGCTTTAACAAAAGGAAACAAAATACAGACAATAAAAAAGAAAGATATAAATTATTAGCTTTTAAAACAATTTTCTGTGGGGAGAGATAGTGTTTCTGAAACTGATCTTTTCTCTATCAGTCCTTTTTACTAAACTAACAACGAGATCAATTTTTTCATTTTTTTCTGCTCTCATTACAATGTCACCTGAATATTTTTAGCCACAGTAAAGAAATTACACTGAAGATTCTTAAAGGTACTCATTCTCAAAAGCCTACAAAACGACGCTTATATGAACGAGAAAACCTAAACAATAAAGTTGTTTGAAGAGTCGTTTCCATTGTCATCTAATTCTTAGACGAGAATAACTAAATATATCTGTCTATGTTATTTACGATTTGAAACAGTAACCACTATTGAACAATACAATTGTAGCCTTCAAGTCGTTTTACTCGTGGCAGTTTCTTGATCATGAATCAAAGTTTGTAAAACAACTAAAGAGTGAATGCATTTCAGAATCTCTAGTAATCGGAAATTGAGTTCAACAAAGAAATGTATTTTATTCTCTTTCTAAAAGAAAATTAACATTTGCCTACGTGCGAGTAAGAATGATCGGCAGGGGAGAATGGTTCAATTTCTGGCCTACTCATTTACGTGAACGAATAACTGTCTCTTTCCACGTCAACTATGGGTAAAATAGTAAGGTAGACTGTGTTCTCGAGCGTTGAATTAAAACCTGTCCATGAGAATGAAAGATCTAAAATCTAAACAGTAGAGAAGCAACAATTAACTACTCCATTTTTCACATGAAGATATGGTAATTCACAGATAATAAAGCAAGCAAATCTGTGCAGAGGACTGATTATATCCATCCTAACGAGTGATTGATTCGTTTTTGACAGCTTATCAACTCTTTGCAGGTTATTTAAAGGCTGATTTTTTTTTGGGGGGGTGGGGTTGTAAGAATTTCCTTTAGTGACACAAGTCTTACTCATTAACTCATAGCTCGGTGGAGAAGAGGTAGATTCTTACGTTTGTCAAGGGTATTTGTGCGTAATTGAATGTAATGAACCCAACAGGAATGGGAACTCGACTGTCCGATTAATAGTTCTGAGCCATTGTCAATTACACCACCCTCTCATCTAAGCTTATAGCACCTGATATTTCCAAGCAGACACCCATCTAGTTTATGATCAGTTTTGACGTTGCTTAACTTCGGTTATCGTACAGAACTCGGGGTTTCAATGTGATGTGGCCGTAAGTCTACAACATGAATTGATATAGTATTACAAAAAATCAAAATAAACAAATGCAGGTATATGTAGAACCTTGGAAAAAATCTGGAGAAAAAAGTTATGTAATATGAATATGGGTTTTTATTTAAACGCAAAAACTGCATTTCCTTGAAGCAACTTTTGAAAGTTTACATTAATCTTTAAATAGTATGTGGGACGAGAAATTATAATTATAAAAGAAGAGAAAGATTGTTTAATTAAAAGATAAACGCAGATGTATCACACAGTTTAATTACTATAGGTTACGATCAGTAAATTGTCGTCATGTTACATTTTTAATTTCGCGCATGCGCGTTGATTGTTTTTGATTTTGTCGTGTTACACTGCATCATAGGATCAGTTGAGCACCTTCTGTGAGACCAACTGTCATAATTCATTCCGCCAGAAATTTGGAAATGTCAAGCTCTACTGCTTGGCATTCGCACCGGAAGATCCAAATTCACCAACGTAAAAAAGTCGTCTGGAAGCCGTGATTGAAAGTAATGACGATTTTATTGAATGAGTTTACTCTAGCATTTCTAGATATTACTGTGTAACTATTCGTCCTCCAGGTATGGGATAAAAGCAAGGCATACTGGGTCCTATAGAAGGCGGCAAATCTGAATTCAAACCAGCCTATAGCATTGTAGGTCTTGCCTCTTTAGGCGAAGGCTACAAGAAGGTAATTTTAAAAGACAAATCAATATAACAGAAAGAAGGGAGGAGGTAACCTTGACATCCCGGTGCAAGAGAAACCGGCAAGCCAATACACTACTTTGATTTGAATGTCACAATGAATTGGGAGATAGAACGGGTGGTGACCACAGCGATGCAAAATGTGCTATCTGAATAAATGCTGATGATGTAACACACTGTATTGTACCGTACACTAAAATAAAAGATGTTGTGAAGAGCCATAATCTCTCATGCCTTGAAAGGAAAAATAAAAATTAGTGAAGGTGATATAACATGACAGTGAGAGGATTTATTATAAATGAATATTTGAAATTCTCTGCAAAGGTTCGCGTATTTCTCAAAGATACTTCTCATATCTTAGGGTTTATTGAATAGATACAACAGATTTCCATAATCAGATAAAACTTATGTGCATGAAAATTGATCATTTACAAGGGACGGTGCAAGTGTCTCGTGACGCCACCACCTAATCTATGATACGGGTACCTCACTCTACTACATCACAATTTTCATACGGTGGTATTCATATAAAATACAAATTTAACTGTAAGCTATTTATATACAATAATGGATCATATGCAATAAATGTGAACAACTGAATTAGAAAAATTCAAAATAAATACGATGTATCTAAATACAAATTTAATAATATAAAAGATCATCCCATCTTAAAGAAATCAACAATAAACATTTTGCAGCAATTTTGGAAACCAAATTGATATTTTTCGTGTAAAAAAGTGGAACATTTTAACACATTCAAAATTAGGAATAAAAAAAATAGTGAATTTTATATCGGTTTTTTTTTTTTTTTTCGAGATTTAGAACACAGAAAACCAATTCATGGATATGGACAAATAAAAAAAGACCCCCATAATGACGTCACAATCCGGGAAAATGTAGTCAGTTGCGCTTAGTTTAAACCGTAATCTACATAAATATAGGTAAAAAGAAAGCAAATATTGATACGATGGAGAGTCTCACAAAGCACTGCTCGCTTCCCCCAATCAGGCTTCGGTCCCCTCGGTTTTCGAGGGTAGTTTACGCCGGTCCTGATATTTTGTGGCGCAGATAACGTGGATAATTTCTCCGTTGCATTATTCATGCGCAGTAAAATGGTGATATAATCAATGTTGTTAATGACTATCAGATTTTAACGCTTTAAAGCGATTCGTCCCAGTTAAGCCCTGTAACATGTAATTAATATGGGACTTTTACGAACATATAATTAATGCCAATTTGGTTATAAATCTATAAAAAATACCTTTGTTTATTTATTAGCGTAGTTCTTTTTTTTTGGGGAGTTTTTGCAAACATATATTAAATATCAGATTTTGTTAGACGATTAAAATAATATCGTTTATCTTTATCCTAGTTTTTTATAAATGATACCTGTTTGTTTTTTTCGGTAGACATGAATGCGGTAATATTCAATATCATGATAAAATTTTTTGGCTATATTTAAAATTGCTGACATTTACATAAACTCCAAATATTTCCACATCTCCGGGGATTTTTAGTGTTGTAGTATACGTACGGACGATGATGGATATTGTAGAAAAATCACGTGGTCGAGATAAACACTCAGTTGTGGAGCAAGCTAAGTGAATAAAAATTCAACCTTGAGAAAGAGAGCTATTTATGGTGCCATGGACCATCTCATTGTGCTAAAGTGGGATAGTACATTACTTGGGTTGTGATTGGCTGCTGGTAAATGAGTGGAGGTATTTCTATATAAATACCAGCTTGATTCATCAATTAGTTTGCAGGGTTTGTATTGAGTTAAAACCTGCTTTATTTTTGTCTGCCAGCTAGACGCTAGCTGGGACCCTTACGCCGGTAAGTGCTGTTTATTGTATTGTTATTCTACAGATATGTCCCCATTCACATAAATACAGTAGTAAATACTGTATGTTGATCTACAGTTGGAGATTCGTCTCCAGCTGCGCTGGTCAAACTCTGAGCAGAGAGGATCCCCAGATGAGGCTATGTCGAAGGGAAAAGTCTCGTCTCGCGAAACAGCTACTCGACCCCATTTCATATAGGGTCTACGGTGAAATTTTGACCGAGCACACAGGCTCGGAAACCCCACATTTAATTCAGCCTTGCGCCACATCTGACGGCGTAGGGCGGTTGGTAGATATCTTGCAGTTTGAGATTCATTGTGGAATTCACTTGACTTGCTTCTAACAGTTGACTTCTACTTTACGTGCCGCTGGCGAATCTTATATGTGTTGTTAGTGTCCTAAGTATTATCCTTCATTCCCAAACTTCGTCTGATTATTCTATTCAGTGACCTTCCCCCGGTTACAGCATATAGTTTGGTTGATTTTAGACATATCAATCTTTATTGCGTTGTGGAATATAAATTTTCGTATGGTACGCACAGTGAGATTCAAACTCACAATTCTCGGTAAATTTTACCCAACAGAGAGGCGGGTAAACATCATCCATATAATCTTATACGCAACTAAATGACTGCCATTTTGCTAGGCATATTGGATAACAAATATTTTGTTTTTCATTCATGCACACATTTTAGCTTATTTTAAACTTCAACTCGTAATATTTTTAAAACCTAAATCCAAGTTTCTAGAAAAATCATCATTTAAAGTAATTATATCTGCCAATCGTTGGTCTAATTTTCTCTCCCTTATATTTCTCTTAGATGAAAATTCCTCCTTGTTTGAGAACTATTGTTGTAGCAGTGTCAGTGCAGGGATCAACAGAATTGGTAAATGTCTTTATTGTGGAATACATATTCTCCACATGGCAAACTCTTGCCCATAGACAACTTCTCAAAACAATCCTTAATCTATTGCTATCTCCATCGAAAATTTTATGATGAGCTTCATTTTTTTTTTCGTCCTATCTTTAAATGGTCTAGAATGCCTAAATCACAATTCATGCAAAATAGTAAGTTCCGACATTTCAGACATTTACAGTTAGAACACGGCTTGTTACTTTCTCATAATCCTAACACCCATATTTCAAATCTAAGGAGGAAGATCCACACAGACAGTTTTTTTCTTCATCTCAAGAACTGCATCTTTGTGGAATAGACGTCTGCGTTTAAGCTTTCCTGAAAAATTACTTTCTTAAACTCACATATCAAAGGTTAAATTTTTTCTATCCTCCGTATCCTTACAATCCTCAGTACTGACCCCCACCAATTTCAATCATCTCATTCATCATTACAATGTTCTTATATAACCAATAATTTCATATGAATGACATGCATGGCGTCAAACTCGTTCAGAAATATCTAAATCGAAACATGTAGGTCTTTGCGAGGACCATCCTCCTTCAAATAATAGAAGCCGCATCACTTGAAAAATTCCAGAAGCAGCAACAACTAAAATGGATAGCATATGTAATTCGAAGAGACAATAATGACATAACCAAGATGTTAAAATTCTACACTAATTTAAGCTTAGGATGGAAACGCCCATCAATATTGGAAAGAGCAATTACACTCAGTGGACTAGAGAAACCTTTCGTGTTGAAAAATATTTTTAATATTAATATTTTATAAATTTCAGTCGAAAGTACCACTTGCTCAAAGAATTCTCAATGTTTGTGTATAAGGGAACGGTTATTACCATCAATCTCGAGTCCCTCTTGTACATTTTACCGGTTAACATTTCTGATAAAAAAGTGAGTTTATACTAAATAACTTTTTCTTATATATACATTATTTCAGGGCATCCAATAAAAATAACATTCTGAATTTTAGACGCTTCCAAAGATCATATTTTGCGTGAATTTCTGGCAGAATCTAGACAAATAATGAGATAATCTACTTTCAAAATTAATTCCAAATTCTTTATCTTTGTTCACATGGCAAATGTACCATGCAACATTTCTTTTGTGGTTACTTTCTATATGTGAATTTTTTTTCGGATTTACCGCGTCATTAGACAAACTTAACACGTTGAAGTGTTTCTTATATAAAACCCACTCGTGAATTCTGGGTTGCATTTACACCTGCTCATATATGTGGATATGTTGTGTACCCGTGTATATTTATATGTGCGTTTGCGTGAAAGATTAAAAGCATCAACAGAATAAATAACTCGGAAAAATCATTCATGAATATGCTTTGAAGATGTGCGCAAACATTAGTCTTCATAATTGTGTATTTAGTTACGCTCGGACAAGGGGTATTTTGAAAGGGGATTTGAACTACAACCAATATCTGTTTTAAGATGATCAGAAAGGAATAGACTAACGTACAAATTGCAAATAAAGGAAAATAACAAAGAAAAAAATCTGGTTTTCAGTCATTGCAGTTATTCTAGCGAAGCGAATGTCTGTCTCCTTAAGAACCGTGGTATAATTATGTTTGATATAAGTCACACGGTACAAAAAAAAAACCCTTGCATTTGTTCGTGGGATTGGTAGATATGAGAGAGAGATATTGTTTGAGTTGCGGTATATATAAAAAGAGTTGATTGCGAATATGTCTTTAATAAGTAGACACATTTAGTTCCTCTCAGAGAAAAATATATTTGAAGTGAAATTTCTTGAAATTATACTGTTCTTCACCATTTACAGATGTAATAAATATTAATGCAATCGCTCTATATAATTTCCGCAGAGAAATGCCATTATTAAACTTTGATTAATTCGAATTAATCACAGCATTTTCGTTGTTATTCGCTATTACCTTCTTCAGGTGTCTATCAATTTGAGATGGTAATTTTATGTGAATTTCGAATCTTCTTCTACGTGCTGTGTCCCTTCAGGACCGATGTGATCATGGCGCTCCACTCCTTTCCATCCTTTGTTGCCCTCTTTGTCTTCCATTGGTGAGATGTTTCATTCTGTCAGCTTCTTCCCACAAACCGCTGCTTTGTAAAACCCACCTGCAAGAATGTGCTTCCCAGATTACGACACTCTTAACCTGTTCAAGATTAGGCTTTACCTTCATCTTTCACATATTTCCCTATAATCTGTAACCCTCTACCTCGAGTGACTCTTAGACCTTGAACAAGATAAACGTCAATGTAAAATAAAAAAAAAAAATCTAAGGAAATCTTTTAAATATTCCTCCCACGACCTATTCTGTCATCTGTGTATTCAAGCATGTTAGTTACGTTACTCACTGCTTTCCTCTGTCCCTTCACCGCTCAGCGTTTCGTAAGTATTAAATTTTCCAAGCGCCTTTTCTTCATTCTACGTCGAAGAAATTTCAAGTATTTCGAATTCTAGGCGAAACTGCTATTTTTGCTTGATTTTTGTTTAAAAATTCTTCATTCTTTAGATGTTCCATCAATGTTATTTTCAGCATCCTTCTGCAGAACCGTAACTGTTGCGACGTCCCCTATTCATCTGCAATGAACTTGTACCGAATTCGCTGCCATTTTGAAGAAATGATATTACAGGCCAATTTAGCACTTTGTTTTTCTTTTTATAATACTTTGATTTTGTGTTTAAATTTTGGAAGGTGGCTTTTAATATTCGAGTACACCTCGAGATTTTGCTGTTTCATTTCCCCTCGTCTTTTAAAACGTTTCTCTTTTATTTAAATTCAAACATCTTCAGTTAGTACCTTGCATCTTGAACTGCCTCCCTTATTGACAGCTATACATCCTGGCTTCTTACAAGTGATGGTTTGTCTTTCTTTTCAAATTCTTTAACTACAGTGTCTAGGAGTTAATGGCAATTTCATTCATTCTTTGATAAGCTCGTTCCTACCGATAATGAATCCTTTAATTTTTAGGGTTGCATTGCTGTAAAGGATGGATAAATCCGCTGATAAGAAACAACATAATCTTACAAATCTTTCTATTATCCTTTGTTTATCAAAAACAAATTATGTGTTATTTAAAAGATATTTGTGCCGACTGATATCAACACGTTATCCAATCCATATGATAAGATTGTTTTGCCTCATTAACTTAAGTAAATCTTATGCTTACACTTAAATTAACACCCAACATAATACACTTTAAAATTACCGGTCGTTATAAAACTACTTTGGTTGATTTTCAGACATGCTAAACTTTATAGCGATCTGTAAGATTGATTTACCTGTGGGCAGCAAATGAGAAAAACAAAAACAAAAACTCACTACTCAGCAGTAATAGTAATCCAAAGCATACTCGTTAAACATTACCCAACACCGAAGCGTATAAGCATCATATATAAGATCTCATACGCAATCTTAAACTAGGAGAATGTGCTAGGCAAAATGGGTATCAAATGTATGCACATTCTTTTAGGATATTTCACAATATCATTCACAGTTTTCAGATTGAAATCCTAATTTGTAGAAACTAGCTTGTATCTCCCAATCTTGGGTCTCGCTATAAATAAGTTATCATTTGTATATATTCTCTTATGCGATATCATCATCACATGTCGTGTAAATAATATCGCGTCGTATTCAACAGTTAATAGATGAAAGTAATATAACATGTGTAAATAATATCGCGTCTTGATTAAGAATATATTGGTAAAGAACTATGGAAGAAATGTTTAATTTGTCATTTACATTTCCCCCATTATGGGTATTATTATATTCGTGATATAATAACGCTATATTTCACGAGGTGGCTGAATGGAAAAGGAATGGCAAACATGCTTCGTTCTCAGAGAAACTTTTATTCTACTAATACATACGGAAAATTATATATATATATATATATATATATATATATGTGTGTGTGTGTGTGTGTGTGTGTGTGACTTCAGGTTCAAGCCGGCCAGACTGATCTATGGCCTGAGAGAGGACATACTCCGCGAACAGGAAACGGCAAGTCTTGGGTT
>OZ010581.1:57186024-57191024 GCA_963932145.1 Acanthosepion lycidas
ATTTTACTTTGATAAAGTTCATCAGAGGACGAAACGAGTCGGTTTGGAGTAGTTTTTCTTCCTGTCTTCCTATTCATCTTCTTCCTTCACAGATACACTCTATTTGAATATATATATATATATATATATATATATATATATATATATATATATATATATATATACACACACATATATAACTAATCTCCATTGCAGACGCCCGCTCAAGTACATTTTGTGTCTTTTATACTGCATCTATCCTGAACAGATCTTGGTTACAGTTTCTTGGATATAGCGCGTTATGTAGCGTGATCAACAATCTGAACAATCCAGGATGTTCGAAGCCTCGGTCAGGATGACTTGATAACTTTGATCTAGCACAACGATCTACTGATCCTAAAAGGTTCCGTCTACCCAATTACAATCACAGAGACTGGGTCAACACGGGGTATGGTTTTCAGGCACTTTCCAAATGTACCGCAAGATGTGTGTATGTGCTGTTACATACCTCAATGTTTTAGAGGGAACCAGAAAGCGATGCGGGTGATTTTTCTTTCTAACAAATAAAACTGATTAAAATGTTTCATTTCCGCAAACATCCTTTGACACAATTTTCAAGTAAAATTGAAGTTATTGATTTTGCAGATCGCCAGGCGATTATTCCGGATGCTTATTAACATTTCTTGGTAATTATATGGTGACTAAGTATTATCTATTAAATACCTAGTATATGGGGCATGTACAGGCTTACATGATCCCTGAAGCATTAATACCTGACTGCAAAGTCACGTGGATTCAAGCTTTTCCCAAAGTTATCATTGTGAAATGAATAAATGCACTATCAGCCGAAATCTGAACTTAATTCGACGATTGCATTTTCTGTGTGAGAAACACTTATGCCAACTCCTCCAATAAATATGGCACGTTAATAACGTAAAGAGATTTTAAGACACATTACTATCACAGTAATTCTTTTTCATGGAGACCGATTTTAATTTCATTGTTTCCATCTATCTCTTGGCGTCCCACCCAAGAAAAGAATTTTAATCATGTAACCAAATATGCACTGGCATGTCTTTTTCATCGAGTACACATTTATATCTAGATATACAGGCGCCGTCTAAGAGTGAATGGGAGCAACCTAGTCCCTCTGGGCATTTCAAGAAGGCTTGTAGATTCACTTGGTAAGCCAGGATCAGGCATAGCCTCAAATAGAATAAATAGCCTAATAGACGAGATGATGGTGAAAAGTTATCAGTTCGATCCAGTTCTGATATTTCGTTTTGATAGTAATGTTTTGGGGAAGTGTTTCGAGCAGAAGAAAATTTAACATACTCCCAGATTTCACATTATCTGACATTTGTCCAAAACAATACTAAACCTGATTAGCATAATTACGTGCTGACTCTACATAGAAAGACAGTGTGAGTGTATAAGTGATAGCGGTTCAGAATGAAAAATTATATTACATTAAATTAACCTACGAGAAGAAAGGTCCGAATCCATCTTTTCATCTCTCCCTAACAATGGGATAAATAGAATGGAAAACGCTACACATTAGTCTTGGCTGACAGCCATTTTAGGAGAAGGAAACTGAAATCCAAACAAGCGGAGAGTTGCTTTCGTTTTGCGCAAACTTCCAAAACTATAATCGAATCATATGTGTTGTGAGCAGTGTGACTGCTCAGTTCTAGAATTGAGCTAATGCACCGCCATCCGTCGCAAGTGACGGGACAGTCAATATATATATATATATATATATATATATATATATATATATATATATATATATATATATGCACTCACCGGATATGGCTTTCAGATAATCCCCAAAATATCTTAATCTGTGGTCGTCTACGCTGGCCGAAACAATCAGGTAGAAATCCTTTACAAAACGGACATGTTATTTTTCGAACTTAGGTGTCATGGTCGGAACGCTCACTATTAATCTAATTTTAGCGTGTATATATATATATATATATATATATATATATATAAGCCTAGACTTGAACAGGTTAAGTAATCGGTGGAGTAGCCTCTTGTGTGTCGGTTCCACTTGAGTAGAACTTACCTCTCACAGGGGAATAGGAAAGGGTTGATGGTGGTTCGCTACAATATGCGTGCATGTCGAGGCTTGGCAGTGACGTTTGATAACTGGTGTAAGTAAGGAGTGTACTTCATATGAACACTCAGTATGGAAATAGAGATAGAGCAGTGTTTGGTTGCGATGTATTGTCTTTGTGAAAACGGGTTGTTGAGTGGAAATGAACTCGGAGCCGCTTTCAAACTCTATTGATAATGTAAAATGAAGAGTGGGCAGTTTCTGTCCATATATGGCAGCAGGACTGGCTTTTGTAACGGTAGAGAATAGACGGAACGAGGTAATTGCTGGAGCGGTAAAGGGAACCGACAATTTTCCCAGCATCTTAAGCGATGGATCGTATGTAGGTATTCCACTCGGACTCTGGGTTGATTTTAAGTCCCCATATGCGATCAAGTCGTTGGGCTTCTCTGAGGAAACGTCAGTTCATCACAATTGGTAATTAGTATGATTATTTAGCATCCTTTTTTTTTTTTTTTTTTGGTCTTTCAAAATTCCACATTATCACCACCTAACAAGGATCGAACTCACTTCCGAAAAACATTTTGGTAAATATAACAGTTGCCCAACGTACTTTCTAAAAGTAGGTAAGTTTAGCAGAAGGCATCAATATTAGGACAGGTAAATAATTTCGGACTGGCGATAATAACAGGTAAGAGATATATCGTCTAAAGCTCTGGATAAAATGGCACAGAAACACAATAGGGAGAGTTTCGGACTGTCGTATAGTTTGCATCGGATTTCTATCAGAGATCTATTGTTAAGCAAACATATAATCTAAATTTAACTTAAACAATGTAACAACACAATTCCAGCCAATAATAAAAAAAATAAGTTTCGTAAACATCGCTGAAACAGTGGCATCTAAATAATATATAAAGATTTATGTATAAAATAACATAGAAACAAGATGAACAAAGAACTAGAAAAGCAAGTCCGCTGAAAAGGCTAACACACTCCACCATTGTGTATCGCCACCCAACTACTTTTCGTCATTGTATAAATACTCCATCTGTTGCTATTAGCAGTTCTCTGATCCTACGTAATACCTTCCATTCCCTTTTATACCTATCCGCTGCCTTTTCTACACTCTATTTGCTCTTGTCTATTCTTTTCCAGCCTGAAAACGAGATTTATTTGGTTAAATACTTTCGAGATTTTTTTTAATCCACCCAGGTCGACTATCTTTCATTCTCACCTTATTGTGTCGCGTCGCTGAATAACAGACAATAAAATGTACATAAAGTTGGCGCCAAACATTGAAGAATGTAATTTTTTTACGCCGGCAGTTTTTATACACACACTTCTGAAAAAAAGAAAAAAGAAACAAATATTTAATTCTGATTTTCCCTTAATTTCTGTATACTCTGTTTAATTTACAGCGTGTCCCCAAAAAAACTGACATAATTTAAAATGTGGATATCTGAGTAACTGCATGTCCTAGGCAAACGAAATTAAATAGATTTCATGTTGAACAATAAAATATTTATCAAAATTCAAAGAAGATATGCAAAGGGATGTAGATTTTATAACCGATTTCACAAAGCTTCAAAAATCTTCAACATGCGTTCAATCTGTTGCACAAGAAACGTCGATTCGTTAGTCCAGCTCCTAGCAAATTCGTAGTAGTATGTCTTGCGTAACCTTCACCAGCACCTCAGTGACTCTGAGTTCTTCTAGGCTTGTAGGAAGACGGAGGATATAGACTTATCCTTTCACATAGGCCCCTTAAAAATATCACGAGTTGTCAAGTCAGGTGAACATGGCGGCCTTTTCAACAGCACATTGTCATTATGACTGGCACAACCGATCCATCTTCCTGGCAGATTGTCACTGAGATAAATCAGCACTGAGTGTCTTCAAAATGTTACGCAAGACATGTATTTCGTAATTTTTTAAGTATAAAAATGTATTGCTTGTATTTTGTTAATATAGAAATGTATTTTATACTTTCAAAATGTTTCGGGTTTCACTATTTGACCATAGATGGAACTCTAAAGTTGCTCCCACCTTGAATCGGGTAGAAACTGGGAACAACAACATTTAAAACTTAGTTTCACGCGTCTCAAAACATCTAATCTCTCGATCAGCGGACTTGCTGCCGGACGTAGTTTATGGAAATATCTAAGGAATTCTGAAAAAAAAATACAGTGTAACCCGGATATAAGAGAAACCCCGTATATAAGCGAGATTTTCTGTGGTCCCAAATTAGAGCCATACTTACCTAAACAAAATAGACCAAACCCGGATATAAGAGACTTAACCGGCCCCGACAACTCTCTTATATCCAGGTTATACTGTATATGCAGTTTTATTACTTAATATTATTTATATGTAATGTCATGAAAAATTTGCTTTTATTTTGTATTTTAACTATGTCTGTTGCATTTTTCCCATTTTTGCAATCATCAATACATTGTTAAAAAAACATCACACATTTTTCTCTTCCCACTTTTTTACACAGACATATATATATATATATATATATATATATATATATATATATATATATATATATATATAAACACAGATGTGTGTAGGTGTGTGTAAATGAATGTATGCGTTAAGATAAAGGGAAAACAGAAAAATGCGTGATGATGTTGACGATGCGAGTGATAGAAAAAATAGGGAAAATAAAGCAAACAAATTATGCGTGTTTGCGTATGACTTTCTAATTTGGGCACTGTCCGCAATTGTTTTAATGTCATTAAAACCTATCTTGCCCGATTCCTTATTGTTATTTATTTTCTGAGGATTCGTTCCGATACTGAATCAAAGACATTCATCAACCTATAATTAACAACATATATTCAGGTGTATTCCTTTTCATACTGGATATTTTATTAAGTGACCTATAATTACAAAACTATGTGCATTACGACGTAGTGCAATGTATTAACAAGCTTCTCTCACGTATATT
>OZ010581.1:57198524-57226024 GCA_963932145.1 Acanthosepion lycidas
AATATAAAACCGGTATTTTACTAAATTACACTGTCTCTTTACTTGTAAACATGGCAAAAAAATTATGTGACGTCATTGGAACTGATAGTCAAATTATGTAATGAAGATAAACTCTCGAGTGAGGATATTTCAAATAGTGTGGGGAAATCTAAAATTGTTATTCATAGTATTTTAAGCAAACGTGAGGAAACTTTGTCATGTGAATCCAAGAAACCACCTGGCAGGCCTAGGAAAACTACTGCAAGGGAAGACAGATGGATTGGTAATGACACAAATAAGGGTCGATTTGCGACAGCAACCACTATCTCTAAAAGAGCTGTGGTAACCTTGGCATTAAAATATCAAGGAACACCATTGCGAGAAGACTTAATGAAATAAATCTGAACAGTCGAGTAGACTCTACAAAGCCTTACATTTCTAAAAAGAATCAAATGAGCCGAATGAAATTTGCCACTGACCACGTCATATGGACAGAAGAACAGTGGGATTGTGTTCATTTCAGTCAAAGTTTAACCTATTCCTAAGGAACGATATTTGCCTCAGTGCACTAAAAGCAGCGTTAATTTTGGAGGAGGAAGTGTGATGGTGTTTGGCATGATTTCGCTTGCTGTTACAACACCTCATGTTAGGCTACACGGTAAAATTATCGCAACTGTATACAAAAAGATATTGAAAAAACGTGTACTTAATTTGAGAGCTGCAATTAATCATCCATCTGTAGATGTAGCAAGATAACGCGCAATGTCACACAGCGATTAATGTTAAGACATTTCTTTCTAAGAAGGATATTATTGTTATGTAGTGGCCTGTTCAAAGCCCAGACATGAATCCTATTGAGAATGTCTGGAAGTTACTAAATGAAAGAGCCAAGGAAAAGAATCCAGCAAACGTCGAAGACTAATTTGAAAGGAGAATTGGAGAAAATGTCCGTTAATGAATGCAAGATTTTAATTAGCTCATGTAGCAAAAGATGTCAAGCTGTTATTGAAAGTAAAGGTTTACACATCAAGTACTAATGAATTATAAACGATATTTTCATTTGGATATGATGTATCCATTATAATAGTATGATTTTGTTAATCGTTCTCATGTTTTGATCATCTATTTTTTTCGAATGTTATATAATTAGTCTTATATCTTTATCAAAATAAGTATATTGAGCTTTATATTTTGGAATTATATAATTTACATTTATATCCTTATTTTTCCTTCATGAAATGTTCTATGAAGCTTTAAAATTAAAAAAAGAAATTTTCACATTTAGAATTTTCTTAGCATCGTTCTGATCATTATGCTCGCTACTATATATCTCGACAGCAAATATGAATACCAAGTTATTTAAAATTGTATTTTGTTAGAAGCAATCCCGGTGAAAATCAAATTTAAAAACATAATTTCTCAAAATTTTTACTGTTTAGTAAGTGACATTATTTGCTTATTGAAATTCTACAAAAGCGTTGGAGGCTCATTGCGCAGCCAAGCGTCCAACCGATGACGCCACTTGATAGTGTAAGCAATGCGCGAATATTCAAACATGCTTCGACCTGTGACATGACAGTGAAATCAGGTATTTTATATATCAGAGAGAGAGAGAGAGAGAGGGAAAGAAAGAGTGAGAAGATTAATAGAAAATCTGTCATTTTTGACGAAGATATAATATTACATATACATACATGTGCCGCTTCCTTCTCTCCCACACGTACGTACGTACGTACGTATATATATATATATATATATATATATATATATATATATATATATATATATATATACACACAATCATACAAAAAAATTAATATTGTGCCATTCTTTCAATAAAAAGCAATTATTCACTGAGTAGGCAGTTATGTTAGTGTGAAATAATTATTTTGTTTGATAGAATGATATGAATGAGATTTGATTTTATTTATATTAGGAGATTATATATATATATATATATATATATATATATATATATATATATATATATATATATATAGAGAGAGAGAGAGAGAGAGAGAGAGATAGATAGATAGATATACATATATAACACGGGTGTGGAAGTGTAAAGAACAGGGATGGAATTTTTATTTATTTAATCCGACAGATTTTTATTACATAAAAGCTATTTGTAGTGGATATTCGTATTTCAGTAGATACCCCGTTTATTTATTAAACAGTATATTTATTGTCGACTTCCGACCTGAATATCCTTGAACAATATGTGATCTCCGGCAGGAACCGAACCTGCGTTCCCCTATTGGAAACTGACATTAGATCTGACGTTCTTAGTCATCTCGGCTTTGCTTGGTCATCGAAGCACTCTAAAGTGAGATGTAAAAGCACTTCTGATCCAATGGCGGTTTCCCGTAGACGAACGCACGTTCGAGTCCAGCCGGAGGGCGCATTTTATTATTCTCTAATGCGATTTCTTGCATATTCATGCCGCTATACGAAAATAAATAAATGTACTGTTTAATAAACAACGGCGCGTCTACTCAAATATATGTATCCAGTAAAAATAATGATTAGGTTATATATATATATATATATATATATATATATATATATGTAGATAGATAGAGAGAGAGAGAGAGAGAGAGAGAATACTTTAGACATGTCTATTTATGAGTAAAAGTGCTCCATATCCCGGATAGAGTGTATGTAAATATAAAAGTAGACGTTGAAGTCAGCACCGAGTAGCAAAAGCTTGTTTTATGGTTGAACGCATCTTTCAAGCGTGAAGATTGCGTTGAAGCAGGCTACAAGATCCGTATAAAGGTCAGCTTTTACTGCGTTGCATCTCTTATTTCTTGTTATCATTTTGTTGTTCTATTCGGAAAGAAATGTTTTATGATAGGAGGGTTTTTTTTCTTTTTTTGCCAAACCTCCATACCACCATCTACTGCTAGTAGCACAAATTTCCTGTTAGAATTAGTAAATTAAATTGCAAGTTTTGTGATTTTTATTTCTCGGCGTGTCACATGATATTTTGTTCTGTAACATGTTAGACAAAAGGCAAACAATTAACTTACCATTATGCTCTTTTTAACAACAAACTGAAAGGTGGCAATGTTTTCTCTACATTTCAAGCACGAATAACCAGAAACCAAATAAGGAAATATTTACAATGGTTCATTTTCAATATGTTGAAAACAGACACAAATACACACTTCAAATAGGAAGTAAAATACGCAGTCTTTTGTCTGATGAATTAGGTCGGTGCAAAAATAATGTCGTTTTATGTGAGAAAACGACATTATTTTTGCACCGACCTAACATTTCATTCATACAATAAAACACCGAAGGAGTAAGGTTTGCATTGTTTAAAATAATACGAAAAAGCTCGCTACTGTACCGCTATTTTTTATCTCACATGTCCAGACGAGATATATTCCTTAGTTTCACCAAATTTACAGCTTGAACTCTCTTTGTCCCACACAATGGGTCATATCAGTGTCTTTCCATTAGTATTCGATTAAGAAGAAAGTTTCACTCAGACAACTTCTTTTCAAGTACTGTCAATTCATGAAACAGACTCCCTGTAGAATGTTTTCAATATCACTATACTATTACCCTCTTCAAATCTAAGGGCAACTGTTACGTATCCGTCATATCCTGATAATATGCATTTTTTTTTTTAATTTCTTGTTCTACGCCATTACAATAATCTCATTTAATAAACCTCCACCTTGAATGGATATTATTCCCTATACTAAGTGAAAAACAGTGTGAAACAATTGTCTTTATAGTTACATACTATTTATTTGAACTTCGAAATTTAAGACATACAACAAGTTGGTACTATGTGTTGTGCTGGAAATTTTTTCCTCGCCTGAGTCCATCCTTCAAATCTATAAATTAAACATTCGCCCTTCCATGAAATACTGCTGCCATATATGGTCTGAAGACCCCGCTTGTTGGTTTCAAGCTCCTCAACAAAGTCCAGAGATGGAAATGCAATGTGATTGGCGTTGAACTGGCGTCTCGTCTACAGTCGCTAGCTCATAGAGTTGCCGTCGTATCCCTCTGTTTTTATTTACAAATAATTTCAGAGTCTGTCTATATTTCTGAGATGAGGTATTATGTATATTATTTACATTATTCGGACTAATGTCCTCATCTTTGTCGCCATATTTATTACTGTGCCATGTGTCCTCAAGAACACATGGCATAGTGGATAAAGGCGTTAGTTAGATCCAGTGACATGACCCAAAGAGTGTGAGTTCAATACCCGGTTACGGCAGTGGAGAACTTTCAGAGAGAAAATTAACAGAAGATAACTGATAGCTGACATCCATCAAACATGGCACGTGGAACTAGAACAGTCTACGCCAGTGAGCTAAATAGAGGGTTCAGTTCGGCATTCCAACCACCTGAAACGTTGTGATAAATATGACGACAAAGATGAGGACAATTATCCGAATAATGTAAATATTGTAAATAATTTCATGGTAACTGCTTCAACGAGATACTTTCTCTCTGGTTCCCAAACTGCGTGAATTTAAGCGTGCTACTCGGTTGGCATCACAGTCCCACCGGTTCACTGTCGAAACGGTTATATGTAGTCGTGTCTTCTACTCCATTAGCTTCATGCTTCGCAATTCCCGTCTGTGGAAATCCTTTCCTCTTACTTGCTTCCCTGATAGCTATAATCTTCAATTATTCAAATACAATGTCAATCGACATCTTCACATGCCTTGATCTAATACCCCGTCCTTCTTTCCATCGTTTCCTCTATCAAGCCAATTTACTCTTGCTCCCACTCTATGTAACCCCTTGCGTACTAGTCGCACTCACGCTTTGCTTGGGATGAAATGCTTAAGAAAATATAAGCTCAATCAGTTTCCAGCTAAGCAGAACAAAACCAGCTTTCATACATATTTAATATCGATTTAACATGAAACGGTTAATGTGAGAGCCGTCTTATATAAGCACACAGAGAAAAACTACTCCTCATCCTTGAATATCCATCCTATGTAAAACTTCTGAAAGGTGCAATCATCTTGTGCAAATGATATTATGACGATATATGCTTTTCCGATAACGACAACGATTTCAATACATGTGTTACGTTTCTTAGTGCACATAAATGGCTACAGATAAAAAAATATATATTTGCACATCTCAGTTCCAATATTTGCCAGCATATGAAAGAAAGAGAAAATGTATACAAAAAGAAAATACCGTGCTTCTCGTCGTGAAAGTCTAAAATTCATGAAATATTCTTTTGTCTATTTTGGTGAACATTGACACTCATTTCTAATATTACAACTCGTCTGTTTGAAACACAATAATACAAATATACACGTAATGAGAGAAGAGAAAATAATATATGAAACTGTTCTGTTAATTCAGAAAGTGACATTTGTTTGTTCTTCAAATATTTGTTTTGTCTACATCATTCATTATGCTAACATTTTGTCATCTCTTATCCCTCCCATATATTTCATATTTTTCTTAAAACACATTGTTTTCTTTGGTAGAATTTCAATTTCTTTTATTATTGCTCGCTTTTCATTTTCAACAGACATTTATTTTTTATGTATTTTTCTAAATTTGATTTCTGAAATTTTACACATCACACTTCTGTATTATTATATATTCTTTTATGATTTTCTTTCTTTCTTTCTTTCTTTCTATTATGTGGTCTTCATTTCCTTTCTATTTTATGTTTAATCATTTTTCTTTTTAATAGTCTTCCTCCATTTTATTTTTTTTATATTTTCATTATTTATTTATTTCTCTGTCTTAGATATTGTTTCCATTTTTTATATTTTCCATTTTCTTTCTTTTATATTGTTTATTTTATATTTTCTCTCATTCTCTTTCTGTCTTTTGTATTGGCCTCATTTATTTTACAATTGATTTATTTCTAGTCATTGAATATAAAAAGGAAATCAATCATTTTTCATTCTAATTTTCTTTTCTCTAATACATTTTGTAACTTTCGTTTCTTTATTGTATATTTTCGCCTCTTCTTTCTTTCTTTATTGTATATTTTCGCCTCTTCTTTCTTTCTTTCTTTCTTTCTTGTATATATTCCACTTTTCTTTCTCTTATATATTCCTCTTTCTTTTTGTATATATTCCATTTTTCTTTCTTTTATATATTTCACCTTTCCTTGTAGATCATCATTCATTTTGTTTTTGTATATATTCATCATTTTCCTTCTTTATAATATTTTCATTCTTTCTTGTATATCTTCTTTTGCTATTTCTTTCTTTTTATTATATTCTTGTTCTTTTATATATATATATATATATATATATATATATATATCCGAATCTGTTATTTCTTTTTATCGTATTTTGTTTTCTTTTCTTGTATATCTTTGTCTATTCATTCTTTCTTATAAGTGTTCTTCATTTCAAATTTATCTTATATTTTTCTTAATTCTTTCTTTCGTTTTTTTTCTTACACGGTCTTCATTTTCTTGATATATTATAGTTAATCTTTCTTCCTAAGGCTTTTCTTCCTTTCGTTTTTTTTTCTTTATATTTACCGCGTTTCTTTCTTTTTTCATTCCTGTCTGCCTTTTATGTTGTTTTCATTTCTTGTATATTCTCATTTTTTTTCTTTATTTCTTTTACATTGACTTCATTTTTTTATATTCTCAGAATTATTTATTTGTATTTCTTTCTTTTTTTCTTTCTTTTATTTCAGGCTTTCTTCTAAAATTTACTTCGATGAACCTTCTTTACAAATTCCTTCATCCCTCACTTCCATACTATTTTTTGTATTATTTTCCTCTATTTTTATAAGGACGCCTTTATTTAATCAACTACTTATGTACTTCCATTTTTTTTATTCGTATACAATATACAATTCTGAATCATTTTCTTTCTTTCTCATTCTCTATTTTTACTGTGAATCAAATAATCTTGCAAATCTTTCTATACACGTTCCATTGCCTGCTTTAAATTTCATATTTAATTTTATCACTATACTTGAAGCTTTCATGTTTCATTTCTATTCCTTTTCTCTGTACATTTTCGCTTTATTGACAATTTCAAACTTTTCTTCATGTAATTTTATATTTCTCAATTAGTTACAAGTCACGCTTTCTGCTTGTAATTTTTCTTTTGTGTGAATTTAGTAGGCGTTTTCATGTAAATAAAATGACAGCAAATAAAATTTCAACACCGTAAAAATGCATTTAATTTTATTCAAAACAGGCTGGTAATAAAGTTGGATTATAGTAAATGATCACAAGCATTGATCAGTAGGTGCTAAAATGCAAACCTAACAAGTGAATCAACAGAGCACAAACGACACTTAAGACTCAACTTTGATGTTTTAAAGGTTTCTACACATGCACGCATGAAATCACCGTGATATCCGTTGACTAAATGGATCAGGATTCAGGTCCAGCAATCGTTCTATCTAGTACATCTTGAGGAGAATGTTAAGTGGTACGAGGATAATGCTGTCAGGAAATATCCTACTGGAAGATCATTTCACCTTCCTATTAAAGGCATTGCACCAGAATGTGTTGGGTCATTATAAATCAAAGAAGAGCGACCGTTGTAAACAATGCAATGCTTTAGATTGTGTCTAGTGGTTAAATACATTCCCGATAAAGCAAACTTCCAATCAGCATTTGTATGAAGGCAAGATTTGCATTTGAGTGCAATTCGTTATATAAGTTTAATATCACGTTACATTTAGGGCATTATTGTGTCATAAGTTTAATTTTCAGCAATTTCATGCGTCATTGTAGTTCTGCTGAGATTGTCTTTGTTGAGACTACTGGGGCTGAATTAGCTTTTATCTGTGCATGGGGGACTGTCCTTTCTACTATTACAATATGTCGATCTTGATGAATCTCCATAATAAGAGGGTGTTTAAAAAGTGAACAACAGTCGGAATAATATTAATCTGAAAACTGTTGTCAACACTACATGGTGTTTCCCTAAATCTTGACATCTAGGAAATCTCCATAACTATATGTTTGTTTTCTTTCTTTCTTTTTTTTTTGATTTTACCTCCACAGATTAAACATGGTTTTACCGAAAGAAGAAAGAATCGACTTTTTATCTGGGGTATGCTAAAGCTGAAGGTGTACTCAATGAAAATCACACATGCAATACAATTGAACGCATAAAGAGTAAATGTGCTAAAACTAACGGCAATATGGAGTCATTGCATCGAGTTCACGTAAATGTTGGAAAGTGTGTCTAATTTGCATAACAAATAATGGAAATCTTATTGAATATGTTATGTCTTAATAATAATGTTCAATAAAATGTTGTTGAAAATGCAATTTCATGAAATATGCATTTTTGCTTATGTGTCCAGAGATTAGTGAGAAACTTTATAACCCCGCTGGTGAATGATGATTAACATGTATAGGAATTTGATCAAATAACCATCTATCCTCACAAAGGTTCCAAATCTGATAGGACTTAAACACCACCCAGTGAAAAAAAGGATGTATGTATATCTCTCTTTAGTAGGATATCTGCTTCAACTGGTTTTGCTCCCCAAAGTGAAACTTTCTCCAGTAAGTATCATCATCTAAATCTCATACATAGCCATTGCTTTGTTATGAATATCTATACATAACAAGATTAGGGAAGATGCTAAATCTAGTTTTCAAAATATATCTTATTCTTTTGCAAACACAGGTTTTTTTGCCAACAGATTTGTTTCTCGCAATTCTAGCCTGTGGAACACTAGTCCGGCTTAAATGCAAAGTCAATGGTTATCTAATGTCTTCTTGATTACTTTTCTGTTACTGTGCTGGCTTCGTTGTAATATTTTCCTTTTTATTTCACACAAAATAATGACATTTAACTTGGCTTTATTTCCTTGTTTGAGGTGAAATGATTAAAAACAAAAAGTTAAAATATGTACAGTTTTCTAAATAGTTACACTGTTAAACTCAGTTCTTGTAGACATTAAGATTTACTTGATTTTAAAAATATATTATGATCCTTTTTTGTTCTTTCTACTGTTAGTTCACCCAATACAAATACCAAGTGTCACTCAATGTAGAGGGAAACTGAGTGATATTGTTGTAAGAGAAAACGAAGAAGGTTTGAGAAGTGTACATCATGGCAATGTGTAGAATAGATATTGGTTTAACCTGAACTTTAAGAGACCAAGAATGTAGTTATCGTAAACGGATCCAGGCGATAGATTGTTCCACAATGTAACAGAACTGGGTAAGTAGTTATCTGGGTGGACATTACTCCTTATCAAAAGAAGACAAATAGAATGGGGTTGATTTGCGACCGTCAACATGGCATACAGAGTCCTAGCTGTGTAGGTCTTAGCTTATGGAACTAAGAAACTTAACTCGTCTGATACACCTTTTTCCTAGAAATAGCGATAGAGTTGTGAGAGAATAGGAATTATAATTTATACAAATATAAGAAAAATGCGTGGGGTAAAATATGAATGGCTCAGTGATGTTTGCGGCTGGAGAAGATAAGCTAAACTGAATTCGAATAACAGAAATAAATGTTAACTCTTATCACGAATATGCATATTTTACGTTTTTATGAGATAAAAGGTCGACGAAAAGTGATACGATCTTATACGCCCATGACAAAACTGTAGATCTGATTACGAAAGAGTCCTGATACAAGATGATAACGTTCAACTCTTGTGTGGATCAAATGAATAAATAAATGAAGGAAGGAAGGAATTATATTTCATAAGAATTATAGGTGTTTTTATACCGTGGCTGAGCAATATAAAGCACGCTGGAAAAGCTTGTTATTTCTCCTATCAGGGGAACACAGGTTCGAATCCTACCGGAGTGAGTGACGATCTCATCCACAGGAAAGTTACATTAATACAAATTATACGCCAAGTTACATTAAAAAAAAAAAATTATCGGAATATCTATTAAGTGTATCCACTAAATATATAAAAAAATAAAATTGCTACACCGTAAAATGCATTTAATTTTAACCAAAGCATGCAGTTAATATAGTTGATTTACAGTAAATGATCCCACATATTGGCCTAGACGTGTGAAAATCCGAACCTAACACGTCTATCAACAGTACAAAAACGATATTAAATATTACATGATCTGCTTGGATATTTGATAAGTCTGTACTCTTGTATATTTGCTGGTGTGGCAAATATCATCAGATAATACATTATTCAAGACAACTTCCTCTTGTTGATTCAAAACAGTAAGATAATTTGGTGGGTTTAATGGACGAGTTAGGTATCGTTCCATCGTCGCCGATCGAACTCCGAACTAACAGCAGTCACGATGAAAGGATGTCGCACCGGGGAGGCTCTTTGCTTTGAGAAACTGTTGGGGCTTAAGCGCACCTCTGACCTCAAGTGGGACTCGTACATACGATCCATTGCTAAAGATGCAAGAAAAATAGTCGTTTACCTGGAACTCTAAGGTAAGAACCTAACATATCAGCTAACATTACAGATCAGGCCAAAAATGGAGTAATGTTGCCATATAAGGGCAATAGCTGCCGAGTCTTCATTTTCCAGTCTCGATAGAATCCATACATGTCTCCGCGTTCTTGTGGATGACGAAATAGTTTCCACCCTGTAACCGTTTTATCACAGACGAAACGCCGCATGCCTATCGCTTTTCTATCACTATTTCCATGGAAAGTGCTCAGACTAACTACATTCTTCACATCCGCCAGTTCTAACCATCACGCGTAAGACACGACATTCTATGTTGTAGCGAACTATCCTCATTCCTTTCGTATTCCATTAGTAAGATGTAAGTTCCACTCGAGCAGCTTCTTCCCACGAAGCGCTGCATTGTGGGACCGACTCTCAAGAGGACGCTTCCTTAATCACTGCAAACTTAACCCGCTCATGTCTAGGTGTAACCGGTATCTTCCACACACATCCACATAAAATGTACTTCTCGTTCTTTAACAATCAACCTCGAGTGGCTCTCGGGCCTTGCACAGAGGGAACATCATTGTAAATAAAACGCTATTAGCATGCGGACTATTGCTGTAATCTTTGTTGTTATTATCAGAATGTTTCGAGTATTTTGCCCTTTGGCTTTCATCGGTTGTATTCTGATCCGATTAACCTGCAAGTAATTTCAAACTGAACCATTTATTTAATTTACGCAGGTAAATTTTTCTCGTTCCACTGCCCATGTCGAGGGATATCTCAGCTAGTTCTTACTTTAGTACTGCTCAGTAATTGCTCGCCCGATTTAGTACTGAAATAAAGAAAATGTTTTATTTTACAGATCTTATTTATTATAAAACGCAGATTGTGTTTATATATTGGATCGGATTTCCTACAATTTTCAACCAATTTCAACAAAACTTCACATGACTACGTAAAATTACCTTGCGGTGGTTCTAACAGCGCCAAAAATTGGAAAAACAATTGTTTTTGCGCAAAATCAATTTGAAAACACGATTAAGAGGCATTAATGAAAGGGGGACAACTCACTTCGAGTTATATACTTATAAAACCCAGATTTGTTGGTTGTGTGTGTGTGTGTGTGTGTGTGTGTTCGTTTATATATGGGATCGGATTTCCTACATTTTTCAACCGATTTCAACAAAACTTCACTTTTTTTTGGCAGGTAGTGTTTCTTATTGTCTTGCACACTTTTGTCTTTATTTTTACATTCAGAATGCATTAAAAATTCCATTTACAAGACAATTGTTTATAATAAAATTCTATTCAATCGGGAGACTCATAACAATTGAAAACAATGTTTTTGTTTGAGTTTGGGTTTGACCAATTCGTAAAAAAAATAAAAATAAAAAACGAAACAAAATAAAAAAAAAAAAAAAAAAAACTAATTAAGACATGCGTGTCCGTCAACCTGAAACAATAATCTAACGATCTCTACTGATTGTACGAATCCAAACATCGGATAATTCTTTATCTTTAGGGAAAGATAATTCCACGTACTTTAGGGCCGTTTTTATAATTCACTTTGTAATTTGATACAAGGCATCTATAAGGAATTGGTTCTATTTGAAATTAATTCAATATTTAAAAGAAAGTATTAAGAAATAATTTAAAAATGCCGACGTAAGAAATCTGATAGACAAAAAACAAAAATATTTCGAAGATGATAATTATTAAGGAAGGAACACAGTCCTTATCTTGTACCCGACTTTTCTGCTTGATTCCTTTTTTTTTCTTTTTTTGTTCATACAGGTGAGTCTTTTACGAAGGGGTCTGTGTGTCTTGCTTAGGGGTTTACGAGAATCTTCGTCGTTTCTTCAGTGGATCTTGACTCATAATTGACTTTTTAAACTTCAATAATTGTCCACACGTAGGTGCCTTTTCGGGCGCGAGAGTCATCCCCCTCCTCCCCTTACGGACAGCCTCCATTACACGCAACAAACCAGGTTGTTTGTGAGTGTGTGTGTGTGTGTGTGTGTGTGTGTGTGTGTGTGTGTGTGTTCGTTTATATATGGGATCGGATTTCCTACATTTTTCAACCGATTTTAACAAAACTTCACATTTTTTTTTTTTTTTGGCAGGTTGTGTTTCTTATTGTCTTGCACACTTTTTTCTTTATTTTTACATTCAGAATGCTTTAAAAATTCCATTTACAAGACAATTGTTTATAATAAAATTCTATTCAATCGGTAGACTCATAACGATTGAAAACAATGTTTTTGTTTCAGTTTGGGTTTGACCAATTCGTTAAAAAAAAAAAATAATAATAATAAGACATGTGTGGACGTCAACCTTAAAAAATAATCTTTGTCAATTTTATTTTTCAGTCTTTATGATGGTCGATACTTGATCTATCTCTTACTGTAACATCCCCGGGCAACGCCGGACTCTACTGCTAGTTATAAATATTTTTATAAACGCCACTTTTAGTGGGTACACGCGTTTGAGCTAACATCCCTTCATTTTTTCTCTTGTTTTCTTAAATTCAACCCAGTCACACTGATGAAAAATGAAGCCCAACATTTATTCCCTATTTCCATCAGAGAAATTACTCTTATAGCCGATGTCTAACCTAACTAGTTTGGCCAAAGAATGTCGTCAGGATTATATTCTATTCGACGAGTATGGTTTCCCTCTTAATTTACGTATAATCAAAAAGAGGAAGAAATTGTAGCTTCTATATGAAAAAGAAAGTGAAAATCATATCATCCAGGAAGGCGAAAGAATTGATAAATGAAATAAATGATGTTATTTCAAACTGCCGGCGGTAATCCTCGGGAATATCAAACGTCCATTTTGAAAATCGCATTGAATTGCGCGATGTGGTCTGATAATGAGTATTTTATTATTATTATTTTTTTTTATTTGTATTAAAATTCTCTTTTAAAGGTATTTAAAATCGAGAACTCATGTAATGCAATATTAAGATGTAATGTAATTATATTTGGAGGAAATATGTATAACGAAGTGAATTTTTTTTTTGTGTGACACGTTATATCCCATAGGACATCATCTGACTAGTTTTGTTTGAGTTGATAGAAATAGACATGCGCACAAACGAGAGACGCATCGAATTTTTAATTTAGAAATATTTTTAATGTGTTTGTGTGTAAAATCAAACCAATTTGATTTACATTCATTTTTCATTTACTTCTCATCATTTTTGTTATTAAATATTCCATATCTGCCAAGATGTCATGAAATATCCCTTATAGTTAAGAATACTTGTACTGCTTTCTACTACAAAGGAAAACTCAGGTTCGAACGCTGCTGGAGAGCACATTTTCGTTCTTAAGGCTCTCGAATGCACACGCTGGTAAACGTTTATTTATTTATTTAAAAAAAAAAAAAAACTCTACTCAGATAATGGTATCCGCTAAGTAACTTTTGTAAGAGGGATGATTATCATAGTAATTTTATAGATAAAAACATTACGGATATAGGCGCGCGAGAGAGAGACAGAGCGGGAAATAGAGTTAGATAAATGAAAAAGGATACGTATGTGAATTAATACTGACATATTGTTCAAGATTTAACGTTATAACGGCGTATGAAACAGGACAATAGTCAAGATAAGGAATATTAACTCTTAAGTCTGCATTTTCATTTCTTTCACAACGATTTTATGCGTGAGATATAAATTCTAACAATCGTGACCCAGGATGTTATCTTACAATCAGATATTTTTTATATAACTTGAGTCAATTAGAATAATCTCAACTTGATTTGTATTCCTTCTTCATCTGTCACATATCTCCCTCTGACTGTCTCTCTTATATATATATATATATATATATATATATACCAAATACATACGAGCACACATTCACGAAAGAAAGCTGAGAAACAAGCTAAGGTCTTTCAATTGAAGTCAAGTTCCCTTTCCTCATTTGAGGATTTTCAAGCCAACCGTGTTTATCTAAATTTGCGTATAGCTTTTTTTGTGATGCCAACGAATACCCGTTGCCACCTTCGTAATGCTCGTTGTAGTAGATACTTTGTAATCGCAGATACAACTATAGCGCTCCGATGAATAATGTTAGTGTGAGACGCCTTCGAATAACGCTCGCACTAATAGTACTTGCGCGACTTGCTAGAATTGTAATCCGTATAGATAAATAGTGCAGTAAATAGAGTAGAGAATAGCGGTCCGTATAAGGTAGAGGATAGAGTAGAAATAGTAATCCGTATAGTGATAGAGGATAGTATAAAAATAATGATCAATCTAGACGTCACACGACTTCCTATATATGAGTTTCCTCTATGGTCAAGTGATCACCTTAATTGAAATAATGGGATCGCCTGGGTTTGCTCACTGGCGATCTATGTTCAAAATCAAGTGTCAACAGCGACATTTTATTCCTATATAACATCATTGTTTCTCATTTTGAATAGTATTTGTTGAAACTTGACTAATGCATGGAATAATAATGCAACACAAAATGTACTTAGAACAAAATGTATTGAAACAAGAAACTGTACACAATATTTACATATAGTCTTTTGTCTATTCCTGGAAAGACCGTTCCTGGAGAATGTGTTGACTGAGTCGCAGTCGGTCAGTGTCTCTGGTTGAATCTCTTGATTCCTTCCCTCTCTTCCCGGTACCAACCATATTTATATGGTCGGTACTCCACTATGCAAATTAGGTGGATCCTACCACAACAGTATTGTTTTCTAGTTTTTCTTTTCTCTCTTGTTATCTTATTTTTAACTTCTACTTTTTTTCTTCTCCTGAAACAATATCTTCTTGATGTCATTTTAAACTGACGACTTAATTTTTTTTCCAGGTCGAAATTCAAATCCAGGGTCTTCTCGCTTCTGTTGAAGTAACCACACGATGATTGACCATTTCTTCAGCGGTGTAACCGTACTCAACTCGCCAAGTCAATTGGGACTGGTGAAGATATTTAACCCATAGCTGGGATGGATGGCCGTTTACGCGTATCCACCCTTTTACAGTTCTTGTCTTTGGTGTTGATGAGATTCCACCTACCCACCTCGAGATATTTTAATCATTTTACTAAAAATCATTTTTCTGAATTTCAGATGTCAATTTTCCATCATATTTCAGTAAATCTTTGATTTCTCTAAAATTATAGTTGATCAAATTTATGGAAGAAAAAGTGTCAGTTTACACTGACGACAGGCGGATGCGACTTAATATTATCCTTTTCTAGATCCTAATCTGCATTTGAATATCGCATTCTGTTTTGTGGTTGCTATTTGTTTTAATATATTGTCTTCATCTTTATCTCGTGTCCAATAATTTAATTTCTTCTTTGCTGATCGCTTCTTTATGACGATGTCGTTGATGACAAAATTCACCGGCAAGGTGAAACTTCAGGTCTAGAAGATTCCAATTTCACCAAAACCTGGTCGCGTCATCCATTCTCTTTAGCTTTGCACGATTGGTTGCAGGTAAAAGAATATCAGTGTAGAAGAAAGTGTCGATGGCGTGAATACGTTTAAGGTGGAACTCAACTTACCAGAAAGTGACCCACACACTTGATTCCATGATCTTCCTCTGCGGCACATATAGAATGAGACGCGAAAATCCAGTTATGCAATTGCAACGGACTGCCGTTGATTCTCTTATAATTTCCAGTTTCGCCTTCTGTAATATGTCCGTTATCCTTAGCAGGTTCAACTGTTGAGATATGTTGTAATTGTCGTCCGCTTGTTCCAACGTTGTGGTCTTTGGGGTTGGTTTCGTTTAGTCTGGTTTCTTGTTTTCGACATTGCAGCCAAGGGTGACCCTACCAGTAATTTAAATCTCCCGACGGTATCGCTCTCAGAATAATTGGACCACTCAAGCCTCTTCACCATGACAAGGACCGAACATCAGATGTACACACATTTTAATGAATGGGCCTAAATTAAAGAGATAAAGAGATGTAATAATGTTTTAGTGATGGATTTTTTAAAGATTTTTATTCGGTAACTTGTTTTCGGTTGTTTCCATATTTCAAATGAAAACCCACTTGCTATATTGTTTGAGGGAGGAGAAGGGGGAGGGAGAGAGAGAGGATTTGTTTTGCTTTGTTTTATTTTACGACATATCAAATTCAATGGATTATTTAATGTCGACAAGATTTTTTTTGCTGGTAGTATTTTTTTCTTTCAAAAATGTATTCTTGGCAATTTTTTAAATGTATAGCTGATAAGTATTTTTCTTTAAAAAATGCATTGCTGGTAATATTTATTCTTTAAAAGTTTATTGCTGGCAATATTTTTTTTACAAAATATGTCTGGTACTAAAGCCGATATTCACACTTTCATAGGGTTTTGGCCCTAGTTTTTAGGGTTGACTATTTGCCCATAGATGGGATCCTAACAGATGACACAACCCCGAGTCAGGGTGGACCTGAGAACACCAGCAATTAAGAGGTGGCTTCACGCTCCTCAACATCTCTTGATCAGAGCCCTTGCTGTTAGATGGAGTTTATCGTCTTACCCAGGATGCGGATGTACTTTA
The DNA here is from genome assembly GCA_963932145.1 of Acanthosepion lycidas. Classification (NCBI taxonomy): domain Eukaryota; kingdom Metazoa; phylum Mollusca; class Cephalopoda; order Sepiida; family Sepiidae; genus Acanthosepion; species Acanthosepion lycidas. The sequence goes on from OZ010581.1 coordinate 57,215,368, forward strand.
TCGTCATACCCAGGAGGGAGAGGGAGAGAGATAGGGAGGGAGGGAGAGAGAGAGACTTAATCCAAGAAGCCTTCGCTGTAGAGCCGTTATTATTTTTTGTCCCCATTTGCATGATGTTGAATTGCCATGGTAAAAAAAAAAAAAATTAAAAATAATATGCTTTCTCCATATTTCGTAATGTTTGCTCTATTTTCGGAGACGAAAAGAAATAATTACAGAGGTAGTTCTTTCTGGGTTCAGTCCTTATTGCTTCTGAAACTGTTTCATGATTCGATAATGTTCTTGAATGTTCTAGTGCTGTCTTTTCGGTTAGTTGAATCGGTTTCGCTTGATCATTTATCTTGTAAGAAAACCCTCCTCATAAGTGAGAGAGAGCGAAGAATTTAATCCAAGACGTCTTGGCAGTTCCTTGTTTCATCCTAGTGAATTAGGATGGTGAAAAATTCTCTTGGCTGTTTGTGGAATTTTGGAAAACACACATCGAACAGAGGAACTCGGACAATAATCATGTAATTATAGAGGTAATTATTTTTAGGTTTAGAGTCTTTTTGTTTCGGACACTGTTACATTGTTCGAACTATAATTAGCACTGATAAAACCTTTATTTTGCAAGGGTCAGTAAGATATTATATACTGTTTTTTTGTTTTTGTGAGACCCATTTAAATTTTACAAAAAAAAAAATACTATTGCTTACATGTTATTTATGAGCTTCTATTTCCATTGAGTTGGCGTATTTTCTTTCTCTTTCATCGTCATTTTGTTTATTTTTCTTTCATTTTTCTCTGCATTCTTTTCTACTATTTCCTCTGTTCGGATTGACTAGGAAAAAATCCGTCCTACTCAATTCGTGTCGTTAAAATAAATATTGTTCTTTACTTTTCTCTTTTCTGTTTAGCACTAAATCATTTATTTGTTTTCGTCGCCTTATTTTTTTTCATACGGAACAGATGACTCATCGCTTTTTTCTTTTTCGACGAAAGAACTTTTACAATTTATTTTTCTCTGCAGCCGTAAAAGGATAAGAAACGAAGAAATGAACTCGAAATTGAAGTGTCACTTCAACGAAGAACTAATCTATCCATTTTCGTTAGCGCTTCCCTTTTTTAGTGAGAATTCAAACGAATAGTGTAGAGACATTTATCAGGCGTTTCCGCTATTGCATCATCCCATTGCTTCTAATAAAGCATATCGCCGACACTCGTGAATGACACTTCCCTGACTGATTTGAATCCTATAAATCTCCCGTCTATATATTTCAGGATATTATTATTATTATTATTATTATTATTATTATTATTATTATAATGTACTCAACCCTACTGAATTTCAACGTAACTTTGTAAATATTTTCAATACTTTCTTGTCTGTGTTTGACGAACCTTATTGTCAAAACTAAAATAAATATTCATTATTATTTATTTTTGGCATCAGCATGATTTTATGTGGAAATTATATATGTTTTTTTTTATTGTTATTCTTAATAAACCGCCTGTCGAGCGTTTGATAACCGACATTAATTTCCTGAACCAATCAGCACGCTGCTACCACAGGTTTGTAAATCCTTTTCTTTCATATCTAATGTCGGTCTTTTGAACGTAGAACACTTTTATGCTTGTAACCCAAACTGGCAACTATACAGCAAACATTCTTTTGCGAAGTTCATGTATTTCTTTTGTTCTTTCTATATATATTCTTTGGTTGGTAAATCAATATTCCTGTAACATAATGATGAAAAGAAAATTACCCAATAAATGTTTTTCAAACATAATCGTCGCCCTTTCCAATATACATAATTTAATGTTGAATATGAAATGCATAGATCGAATATTATAGGCTGAACATATCAGATCAAACTTCAGCGAATCCAGTAGCGGGAGAATTGATGCAAATTCATTGAAAAGATTTAATTTAAAATGTTTTCCTTTTCATTTTTTTTTTGCTTCCATTTCCCAGCGTCTTATTCTAATTCATTATTCCGTATTTCTTTTTTTATGTTTTTATTTTCTTTCTTTCTTATTTCTCTTCCATTTCTGTTGATCTTCCTTTTTTTTCTCAGCAGGCTTCTCGTTTTACATAAGATATAAGTTTTCGGTGCCATTTATAATTTATCATGACATTTATTTGTCTACTGTCGTCCTTTTATCTACACAACCGCATACATCTCCTTGGCAAGGTTCGTTTTCTTAACTGGTACCTTAAACTTTCGTAATGTTTTCAAGACACTTTCACCTTGTTATCACGAATGTGTCTAATGAACACACCTTTAGAGATTGGTACAACATATTATTTTAATGCACTTCAAAACGACTGAAGTCATTAATATAAACAATTATTCATTTTAATCTCACTTGTGTAACAATAAGAAGAAGTTGAAGAGATTTATCTATGTAAAATGTGTGTGATATTAGTTTGTTTTTTTGTTTTTTTTTACAAATATGATTAGTGGGAAATGTCATGAAGACATTTCTGAATTTAAGTTTTTGGTTGGGACCCAGAAGGAAATGTGTATACAACGGCAATAATAATAACAAAGCCTCCACGGTGGTAGTAAATTTTCTTAAGTACATGTAAATGTGGAAAAATCACATTGTACCTACATCACAGCAAAGATACTGCCAGTCCCAACGGCCTGAATCTTTCAAGAAGACTCCTTGTCAGCGCTTCTGTTTTTCTCTTCTTAATCACCCTTTCACATGAACTAAAAATATAATAGTTATGGATACAAAGTAAACAAAAAAGTATTTTATCCCTTAATCTACATGGATGATCTCAAAGATTTTACCAAAGATGAGTTCAGAGGTATCATCAATAAAGTATAATGTTTCAGTGACGATATCGGTACGGATTTCGGATGAGATTAATGTGCAAAAGTAACATTTAAGAATGGGAGAATTACAGAAAAGCGTTCAAAAGAACTAGATTTTGTCACAGAGATTAGGGAATTGGAACAAGTAGAAACCTTTACGTACCTAGGAATTAGCGAATGAATACAGCATAGCCAAATGAAAGAGAAATTAAGAAACCATACTACACTCGTGTGCTCCTGGTTTTGAATACCGCGTTGAATTAAAATTTAACAGAATATCTTGGCTTTAAAATTAAACAGAATACCTTGGCTTTACATGTGGTTCAATAAAGTTTCAACATCCTTAACTGAACCATAGCTGGCATTAAGCGAATGGACGCCCAAAATAGAAAGCTTCTCACTTGCCATCACATGCATCATCCCAAGGCTGATGTTGGTCGTCTGTATGCCTCTGGGTGTGAAGGAGGCAGTGGATTATTTCGACTAGAACTGTGTTACAAAACTAAAATAATCGGCCTTCAAAGATACATGGAAACTATAGAAAACTGGATCATGATATGTGTCAAAGAATAGAAAAGGAGTAGGAAATTTTATTCAGTAATAAAATAAGTCAACAGTTTCAAAATGGAATTTTAAGTGGTTGAAAAAAATGCAAGCAAGACATAATACACCTACTTCAGCGGCAAAAACCTTAAAAATAAACTTGAACCAGGTACAGAAATGATGGCAATATTCTGCCCTTACCAAACTAGCTGATGCAGACAAACCCCGTACATATCAGTGGTCACGTAGTGCAGGGTTAAAAGCTGAAACCAAAGTTTTATCCTTGCTGCACAGGACCAATGCTTGCTAACGAGAAAATACCAAGCACACATACTGAAAAATTGTTTCAGCCCAACATGTAGACTCTTTGATAAATATCCAGAAATAATTGACAATCTTGTATCAGATTACACAGTATGGGCACCCAGTGAAAATAAAACCTGGCATAACAGTAATAGTAATCGGAATACTTGGCCTCGTGAGAAAAGGAACAGACAATTTTACTAACAGTGTCCCAGGTAACTTAAACATACCAGTTGTCCAGAAGATCGTATACTAAGAAAAGTACTAAATGGCAATTCTCCTCTAGGGACAAGTGTTCATAGTTTAGACCAGGCCCGACAGGATACAAAGTAAAATAAATAAATAAATAAATAAATAAATAAATAATAATAATAATAATAATAAGAAGAAGAAGAAGAAGAATAATAAGAATAAGAATAAGAATAAGAATAAGAAGAAGAATAAGAAGAAGAAGAATAAGAAGAAGAAGAAGAAGAAGAAGAAGAAGACCGGGAATAAACAGAAAGAATGAAGAATACTCGAATTTGGCAAGGGAGTTAAAAAGCTATGGAACATGACATTTGATTTAATTTCTGCAGCAGGAGATGCGCAGATGACACTACCTAGAAATCTGAACGAACCCTTAAGGTGAAATGGAACTGAGACGAAGAATCTCCACCTCCAGAAAATTGCCATCATTTACTGTGCGAGGATTCTTCGACTTGTTGTTGTGAACATCTTGGTGACACCATGCGGGAAAATAATAATAATAATAAGAAGAAAATGAAGAAGAAAATAAGAAGACCTGTAACAATTCTATGAGACTTCACAATACACACAACAATCCATGCTAATCGTCCAAACATTGGGATTAGAGACCTCACAGATAAAAAGTACCTCCATATAGATATGGCAGTCCCTGTAGACTGCACTGTATCTTTAAAGATATTCAAAATAAAGGTTTTTAAAGATCTATTAAAATACAAGGACCTTGAATTGAAAATCTCAAAAATATGGCACATGGGAATATCAACAATTCTAGTTGTAGCTGGAGTCCTCAGATTGATTGGAAAAGAGTCTAGTCGACTCATTGATGGAATCCCTGGTAGTCCATACCTTAAAGAAATACAAAAAATCTTGTTCTCACGAGTACAGCACACACCAAACCAAGGGCTTTAGCTATGTAAAAAAAGTGTGATTTTTTAAAAATTTTCTCAGTGGAAAATGCCATGGTCGAGACCCGGATAGAAATGAGTACACACCGGAAATAATAATAATAATAATAATAATAATAATAATAATTTTGTCAAACCTAATAAACGAATTGTTTCAAGAGAATAACAGCAAAAATCCCTGAATAGATGAGGAAGGACATTTATTGAAAACTATCCGAACGACAGCGATTTAACTACAGATAACGACTATATCTGCATAACTCATATTATAAGCTACAAAATAAAAATCATGAAATTATATGAGATAAGAACGGGACACCGAAAAGATGTCAGAACGTAATTTATTTCTGGAAAACAAGGAAATTAAATTAGTCAGATAATTGACGCTGTTTTTCCATTTGAACACAGACATTAAGAGAGAAGTAGTGTCAAAATCTACGGGGACAAATTGTAGCAACTAATAAATAATACCTGCGAATATTTTACGCTGTTTTTTCTCTGTGAAATTCCTGACGTTTCATAATATTTAATGTCTTAGTAAGCTCATTGCGAAATCAACAACTAAAAATGCCTCTAGAAACACTCCTATTGTGTCGTTAACTATGTGCGTTTAAAATCTTTAACAAAATATTACAAGTGTATCACGTACGAATGCAGATAATTATTTAAAGAAGAAACAGGGTACGAATGAAAAGATTTAAAACTGACATGTTTTATCATTTCACTATAAATTATATAATATTTTATTATTCAATGATTACTTTATATTATTGATCATTGAAATATATTTCAATAATAATATTAGGAATTGTTATATTTGACGAAGATCAGTTTGATCCAACGTACAGTGTTAAAAGAATAATAAAAAATTGGGATGTCAGGGAGGACTAGGTACTTCAACGGAGATACAATCATTCTACTTTGGGAGAATCTCTTTCACAATGGTACCTCCCCGTCGTTCAAATCTAACCTGTAGTTACAATTAGCTGTTTTCTGGCAACAGCTGCCATACACCAGTAAAGCTGTTTGCCTGGAAACCAATTGGAGGTAATCGACGCTCCCAAATCCTTGATAATTTCACTTCTGTTAGTTCTATTGCATGTGCAGATTGATTTAAGATTTCTCCTACAGGTCCAAGAGATATGAAGTCTGTGTCACCTAGTGTTGCAGAGTGCATCAAGATATGAACGTGATGTGTAACAAGTCCTGGTAATCAATTGCAGTTTGGAAGTTTCCTGTTCTAAATATTTCTCGTGTCAGCGGATAATGACTCACCTTTGCCGAAAGAGTCGGATTTTCACTAGTGTAAGTATTTTCCACACTTGAAATTCTTCTCACATATGAAAATTTTGAAAATTCATCAGGATCCACAGTTGAATTGAACGCCAGCAACAGCCATGCTAATGTTGGTTGTTATGTCTCTGGGAAAAGATTCTAATATTTTCTTGACAATAACATTTACTCTAAAAAAATGTGAGTATTATCATTATTACTTGATTTTTTTTATTCTTATTTTATATTGGGTAAAGTATTGCCAACCATTATTTACTTTTACGTACTTTCATCTGGATTTTATTTTTGCTTTCCTTTTTTTTTTTTTTTTTCGCTACTGTTTTGACTATCAATTCTACGGTAATTTAATAGAAGTAAATAAGTTTATCTATCGTTCGATTCACACATCTACCTAGTCTTTTCAACAGAAGTGGAGGTTTATCTTTTGTTTCCTGTTTAAGACTGGATTTCCGGTTCCGTCTAAAGTGCTTTCCTTCTGTTTTACTTCAAATAGTGTCTTGCTTGGAGTGGAGAACTGATGTAAAAAAACAAAAAAACAAAAAACAAAAACAAACAAATAAACTAAGAGTGTGCGTACTGGAACAGAGGCTCAGCAAAGTTTATTTATTTTCGATGTCTTCTAACAACAGCAGAATGATGATTTCAGAAGAAAAAATATTCGACACATTACTAATTTAAAGCTGATACTTCCTTTTTTAAGTGCGGATTCTGTTCACGACATGGATGTTCATGGCTCACCATAATTATCTGGACTTTATAGTTCTTAGAAAATAATGTATTTTTGCTGTCTATCCTAATCCATGTTCTGCCAACCTTCTACACAAGATCGTTAGGTACGCTACACGCTGCTTCTCTCTTTTTCTCTTGCCTCCAATATATATTGTGATCGCCAAATACTCTAAGCCTACTTTCCTCATTATGTGTCCTAGAAATTTCAGCTGTCTCTTTCTGATATTAACTATAAGTAGCTACCGCCATGAGATCGCTAAAAAGTTCATAGCATGACGAAAAAGATGCCAAACTTGACGAAAACAGAACTTTATCGTCTAAATGTTTATGTTATTATTAAGAGGAAAGATCAAAGTATTTTTGGGATATATTTTTTACATTTTTAAATCGTTCGTAGCACGTCCAAAGTTTTTATTAAAAATCTTTTTTTTTTTTTTTTTTTTGAGTCAGAAAAATTGACAGATAATCAATCATGTCAACCATTTTTTCCATTTTATAAAAAAATGAAAATCTCAGTTTGAAATTCTTTTAAAAATCAATTATATTTTTTCAAATCTTATTTTAAGAAAATCAGAAATTATAATGTTATAATGCTTAACTTAGTTTCTGCGCCGAAACGGTGTAGTTTGGTATTTATTAATCCACCCACGAGGATTAAATGTGGCACAAGGCCGGTTTAATGTGGGTAGCCCGCAGGCTATGCCAAAAATATGACCTTTGAACCCGCCTAGACGGGTTCAGGTCCTGTCTACCTCCCCGAAGGAAACCTTGCCCTTCGGCAAAGCTTCCTCCGAGTTCCTCTCTGTATTAGAGAGTTCGACAGAAGCCAGCCCGGATGATCACAAAGCACAGATACTACACTTTGATCCGGTGTAGTTTGAAAATAAAACAATGCACGTCATAACATTTCGCGTCACTTGACGTCATGACGTATTAAATAGCTTACGTGAGGATAATTTATTCTCTGGAAGGAGTGAAGTGAAATTATTTAGATTTAATTGAACAAATTATTTATCTCGTTATTTTAAGGAAAACTTTCAGTGCTATATTTTTTGTACTCAGCTTTCATCTTAACGTTTACGATGCTTTATGGAAAATATATTATAAAGAAATTAAAGTAAGACTGTTGAGAATGAGATTAAATTTCATAAAATTGAAATAAGCCGATTCACTGAAAATTGTAAAACAACTTCACAAAACTGAAATTGCAATGAAATATGTAAATAAAATAAATGTACTTTTAAAAATGTAGTAATGTTGCTGCTGAAAATGACTTAGGATGGTGTTCAATTTTTTTTAATTAGTAAAAACACTAATTCAAAATGCTCAACATGTGTTTCGCACGAAGAATTTCCAATAATGAAATGGACGTTCAGCGGAGAACGCTTAGACTCAAGCCACGTGACGTTTTATTGCTTGTGACATTTCCGTACTTTTTAATTACAGCCATTTTTCACGATTTTTATTAACAGAAAATTACATTTCTTAATTACTGCGGGTCTTCTGATTGGATGAAGCGATACAATTTACAAAGCGCTAAGAAATGATCTCATAAAGACATTTACGAAAGTGAATGCGGCTTTCAACTAATTTTATAATATTTTAACAACTTAAATGTAAAGCTCTAAAATAATTAAAGAAATAGCAAATAATTGTATCAAAAATTCATTTTTCATCCAAATTTTTTTTTTGCTTTCAGAAAATATTGTCCATATTCATAAAAGCAAATAAAAACATTTGAAAGTAAATAATAATTTTGCTTTATTGAGCTTTGTATGTTAAAATTCAGGGCTGATTTTCAGGTAGAGGGGGTCCAATTTAAAAAAAAAAAAAAAAAAAAAAATTCTGAATTTCTAGAGTTTTCATAAAATTAGGGTGTAATAAATATAAAAAAAGAATATTTCTGCCATAACTAATAAAAAAACATTTATAATAATTGCCATCATCTGTGAATATTTTCTGAAAGTTTTATTAACATCCGACAATTAATTTTATTTTTGTAAGATTTTCAAAATTAATGTCTGTCAGACAAAAAACAAAAAAAAAAAACACGTGCTGAAAAAAAATGTATATGTTATTTCCCTAGTTCCGGCGATACAAAGAGAAACAAATTTTTTTTTTAATCAAAATTTAGAATGTTCTAAAAGGAAGGAAAACTTAAAAAAAAGTAATTTTAAAAAAATTTGGTCTTTCCTTTTAATAATAATATAAACATTTACACGATAACTTTGTTTTCGTGAAGTTTGGCCTTTTTTCATCATGCTATGCTCTTTTTTTTAACGTTCTCATGGAGTTACCTCTGTATAAGTAATTTTTTAAAGTTTCTCTAAATTTTCGTGTTTATGAACAGATTATATAATAATAATGATGATAATAATACTAATAATTATTATTATATTATTAAATATCCTAAGCAATGAGGTGATCAGGCAACAATATAAAAACAAACAACTATTTAACACTTGTCTAATATCAGTCCTCCTGTATGGCAGTGAATGCTGGACAAGATGAAGACGAGATCTAAGGCAGCAAAAATGTGGATCTACAGAATGATGCTGAGAATACTATGGACTGAACATATGAGTAACGAGGAAGTGTTAGAAAAAATGAAACAACAACGGCGCTTATACTTACAAGAAGAGAAAGAAAATTGAAATTACTAAAGCACATAATGAGGAACAGGCGCTTGGAGATTTTGACACTCACTGGACTTATTGAAGGCAATATGAACATACAAATTCCCAGATAACCTTGTGAAAATGGTTGGCAGAGCATGCATTAAGATATATAACAGTTGTGGAGAGCTGTCATCATTCATGTCCTGAAGGAACCCGACATATAGAAGTCGTTTTTCTTTAGAAAAAATATCTAATACCTGGGGAGAGAATTCTGTAACTGTTTATAGGAGACAACGTTATGTTGTTTCCCTTGCATCATGAAAAAATAAATAAATAGGAAATGCGTTTATTTAATAAATGTCGTTGATTTTCCACAGCGGTTCGTAGTCGATTATGCCCCTAAACCAATGAAAATGTGGAAAATTTGGTTCTTGAGAAGTAACCGTAATACAAGAGAAACTGTTTATTCGGCGACTGAATAAGTTACCAGTAGGAGAATCCGTTAGAAATGACTTATTGAAACTCGAATTTATTAAATAATATCAAATAAAATGAAATTAAACAAAATAAAAATTACATGCATCTGTTTTCGGCGGTGACTAATTAAACATTTCGTAAGATTTCGTAAAAATAAAAATAAATACTGATAATATGCAAACTGTTCTTAGAATCAGAACAGCTTACTAACTTTCAAAGCCACGTAAGTAGTTGACATAAAAAGAAAACTACAGAATATAATTTTTAAAAACTATAATCCCAGTATAATATAATATTTAATTGTGCCAATAAAAAATATTTTAATATGAGTTTTTAGAATCAGAACAGCTTACTTTCAAAGCCACTTAAATGTCAGGTGCGGAAAGAAAACTAGAGAAGAACATTTTACAGAATGAAAGCGAGAAGAAACAATTAAAAATAAATTGCAAGAAGGGGAGCATAGCTGTTAGGGAAACGATGAGTCCAAGATTCAAATTATATACTAGAGATACCAAAACGAAACAAGTATAAAAATTTAAGTATCTTAGAAGTGTTTTAGCAGAGGATCGAAAGGGTGACACGTAGTGTTATAAACAAAGAGAAACCTATTAAACTGTAATATGATATCTGTCCTGCTATATGGTAGCTAATGCTGGACAATCTCCTCACAGATGAAGACATGAAGCAACAGCAATGTGGTTCTGCAGAAGGATGCTGAGAATACCATGGATCG
>OZ010581.1:57231024-57303524 GCA_963932145.1 Acanthosepion lycidas
GAACTACAACAATCAACCCCAAAACTGAACAAATAGTTTTAATTAAATTCCCAAAGCAAAACTGTTAAATAAGTGATATAAACAAATTTTTACTACGTTAATAAATAAATAAATAAATAAAATAAGAAACAAAAATAAAAACAAGCAATATAATTTGACCTAAATAGATAAACAAACGACTTCCGGTGAAATAACCGCCATAATAGAATACCCATAATACACCACTAACCCGTATATATATAAATAGCCGAGAAAAATAACAGCACACGTGGCTTGACGATTGCATATAGCATGAAACAGACTGTCGCCTCTAAGTGTTGACTTCTATGTTCACTTTTATATTTACACACGCTCTATTCTGATATTGAGCACTTTATTCCATAAATATAGCACACCTTAAGACTATATTTCTTATATATATATATATATATATATATATATATATATATATATATATATATATATATATATATATATATTAGGTTGGTGCAAAAGATATATATATATATATATATATATATATATATATATTAGGTTGGTGCAAAAGATATATATATATATATATATATATATATATATATTAGGTTGGTGCAAAAGATATATATATATATATATATATATATATATATATACACACACACACACTTGCAGACAGCGGGAATACTCCAAAACAGTGTGTGTGTATATATATATATATATATATATATATATATATATATATATATATATATATATATATATATATATATCTCTTTTGTGTGTGTATGTATGTGTATATACAGGGTTTATCAAAAGACCTTTTCCAGACGTGGAGTCGGGTTCCTCACACCAAAACGAGGACAAATACCCATACAAACTTATGTTCACAAATCCTTCATTTTTTTTAGTTAAGTTTAAAGAAAGATTACAGCAGATGGCGCTGGGTTTGTCATAGCTGTTCATTTGTGGCTAGTTATTATATTCATGTTTAACGTGCGTAATAGTGAGTAAACTGGGAAATGTTCCATTAAGCAATGGAAGGATATTCATATCATGAGAAAGCTGATATGGTTTTACATACACCCGCGCGAATTGTAATGGACTCGAGGTTGCACGGATGTATCAGAATGCGTTTTCAGAACAAAGGTAGCCGAGACATACAACCTTTGCTACTGTTTATCTTTGCCTTTGCTGAGGCAGGATCCGTAGCACCACAAACTATGAATCAAGGAAGATCGGGGATCTCCTCGTACGTCTTAGTACAAAGAACACATTCTACAAAGAGTCGTAGATGACTCCGATATCAGCCGATGTCAAGTGGCCCTAGCATGTCGTACATGTCATAGTACTGCATGGAGGGTACTTCAACTCCTGTATCAGTATCATTTACAACGTGTGCAGGGTCTTTCGCCCTCTGATCACTAACTATGAGATAACATTTGCCATTGGTTTATTGCACAATCTACCGATCTGTTGTTCGCCTATTAAATCGTATTTGGGGATGAGGTGACAATTAGAGAGATAGACAAATAATTTTGCACAGCAAGTGCGAGGAAAAAAACTGTTTGAGTAGAAGTGTCGGCAATATTTAACTATTTCAACAGTTAAAGGGTGGGACCTAGATGCCAGTCTAGTCTTACGCTGAAATTCACGTCGTCGGGGAACCAGAGAAAAAAGATCCTCAGAGCAGTTGCCATGAAAATATTTAAATAAATGACACTGGATGACAATGTAAATCTGGCCGCTCCTTTTGAAAAGGACCCCAGATCAGTGATTAACTGGGACAGGAAATTTCTTGTAAATTTTAGTGTCTCCAAAACTAAACTGGTCTCATTTAACCAGCAGAGAGAAACTTCCCTGCCTGCAATCAGCATGGCTGATGCTTGACTCCAGGAAAGTAACTCACTGCGCCATCTTGGTCACGTTTTCAACTGACTTGAAGTGGAACGACGACATCGAATCAGTAGCTGCATCTGTTGCAAGGAAAGTTAAGTGACATTTCGTGATGAAAGGTTTTTCGCGTCAGAGTCCATTTTGAAAGTTTACAAATCTACAGTTCGTCCGTGGATTGTATACTGTTACCATATTAGGTCTGGTGCTTCCTCCATTCATCTCGATGTTCTTGACAAAATTCAAAGAAGGATCTGCAATGTAATAAATCCTAACTTGGCATGTCGACTTCAGTCACTTTATGAACGACAGACTTGGGAACAGCAAAAATTAAAAGAAGATTCCAAGCTCCTCAAATCCTCCATTATCACACAGAGGCTTTGCTACTGCATGTAGTTTATCGTCATACCCAGCACTACAAAACGGAGAAAGATGAAGTGATTAAAAATATATATTTTTTACAGTTGGGATTTTGCCTATAATTTAATTACCCAGAAAAAAAAGTTATATCAAACGTTTAGCAAGTAAAAAATATCATTCTCTATCACATTCAAATTATTCCTAGTATCCAAGATGTCTCATGACATTTCTAAGGGAAATATGGCTTATTTGGCAATGATTCTTTCATTGCTGTATTTGAAAAAGTAAAGCTATGCTTTACCCAAGAAAATGAAAGTAAATTACCGCAAACAAAATTTGAAATGTGTTTTCTTTTCTTAACGCAAAGCGACAGGCCATCTATACTTTTTTTTCAACTTTTCTAGTGATTCATGTCTTCTGTGTAAAAGACGGTTCAGTTACTTGCTGAACAGAATTAAATTTAACAAATCCACTCAAGCATCTCGTGAACAACAATCATTCAGAGCATCTTGCAGTTCGCTTACTTCAAATATTCCCCGAAGAAATGTTTCTCAAAAAAAAAAAAAAAAAAAAAATTTGGCAAAGGCGATTCTATAAACGAAAATAGTTTTATCCTTGGTGTTTAATTTCCTTTCTCGTTTGACATTGTTGCTGTACGGAGCTATATTTTCGAAAAAATCTTATCTCGAGAAACCCAATATTTTCTTGCATTCATATGTTGCACCAAAGTTCGAAACAAATTATGCAGCGAAGTCGAAAGAACATATTTTGTTTTTTTTTCTTCATCATGATATCGTAAAATCTCACAAAACTGTTCAGTTTCAATATGAAAAACAACCAAGAAATTTTAGGTTTTGAGCCTGTCTTCATAAACAGAAAAAAAATTACTGTATTTATCCGGTGGGATAAATTATATATATATATATATATATATATGTATATATATACATATATATATATATATATATATATATATATATACATATATATATATATATATATATATATATAAAATAGACATCTTTTTTTAAGTTTTTAAGAATCCGTGACGACTGTAACGTATACATAAAAAAAATGAACATTGGGAAAATAATCTTCCAAGCTTCAGTTTTACGGACAATGATGTTTATTCTAACTGCGCAATGCCGTGACCTGGGAAAATTGACGGTAGATATGATCGTGCGTCAGAGCCTGCACAATGGTTATTGTGTGATAATTCATCAACCGTTGAATAGAATCAGGAACCTCTGCTAATTCCACAGAATTCCAACAATGACAACGCTGGGGATAGGAAATGAAAAAAGAAAAAAATGAAATATGAATTCTGAAAGATAATATATTACTTTGGTGGTAATATATCCGGAAGCCTAGGACGTTTGTCTGAAGCCCTATTGCGGAGTTCGTATTATATTCAATGTCTACTAAAGAGTTTTCTCCTTATTGTTGCTATACTTCAATATATTCACCTTGCTTGATAATATTTTTTTCTGAACAAACATATTGTTTGCGTTTTCATTATCTTCCTCTTCGCAATGATATTGGTTTACTTCGCCTTTAACAATAGTCTTTCTTTCTATCTATCTCTCTATCCATGCATCTCATTCTGATCTATCTACCCATCTCATTTTGATGTATCTTTTCATCCATATTATTTTAATCTCTCCCATATATATATATATATATATATATCTTCTTTAGTTATATTGCATTTCGTGACTTTCTCCGCGACGCCTCTTGCATTCTTACTATTGCTATTGAGAATTGAGGTTTCTTCTTGGCTTAAGGCCGGCATCATACCTTTTGTACCTTTTCGGAAATACCAGGGAAAACCACAAACTTCTACACGAGCATGTTTGGTCCTCGTGACTACTGGGGACTCTATAATAATGTCTTAAGAGTATGTCTTTTATACCTCGTCACTTTTCTTAGTATGAAGTGTTAACACCTTATGATGATATGCATGTAACTCCGTTCGTGGTTTCTATTACCATCTCTAAACTCGATGGTAGCCTTCCAATCGTTCTTCAGAAATGTAATACTTAACTAGTTCCTCTTCTCTCTAAACTCTACAATAAATACCGAGCTTGTTAGTGTTGAAACTTGACTAATGAATGGAATAATAATGCAACACAAAATGTACTTATAACAAAATGTATTGAAACAAGAAAGTGTACACAATATTTACATATAGTCTTTTGTATATTCCTGGGAAGACCGTTCCTGGAATGTGTGTTGACTGAGTCGCAGTCAGGCAGAGTCTCTGGTTGAATCCCATCGATTCCATCCACTCTCTTCCCGGTACCAACCATATTTATATGGTCGGTACTCCACTATGCAAATTAGGCGGATCCTACCACAACAGTTAGAAATCCTCTTCTGTATTTACAGTCTTTAAGAACTCAGGCGAATCTTCTGATACTTCCAAACATCGGCCTATTAAACTACCTCTTTTTGACAGAGTATTAAATGCTATAATCAACTCTGGATTTGTTAAGCATCTCACCTCCCAGGGTCTCTATTCAAATAAGCAACATGGCTTTCGCTTCTTTAGGTCAACTGCTGATGAAATGATGATCATTGCTGAAAGAGTCTATTAAGTTTTATATAAGACTGGTGAAGCTCTGACTGTTGCTTTAGATATCTCGATGGTATTTCACTGGCATTGGCATGCTTGTCTTTAAATGTTGAACGATTATTGTATTACTGGACGCATTTTTGAAGTAATTCAATTTTACTTACCAAGTCGCAAAAGTAAAGTTGTCTTAACCTCTTCCCGATCTTTTTTTCATTAATGCGTGTGACCTCCATGGTTCTATCTTTGAACATACGTTGTTCTTAATTTTCAACAAGAATCAATGCTTAGCTCAGTATCTATGCTGATGACACAACTATTTACTCTTGTCTTTATAGTAAGTCTGATCGGTTTGATAAGGCAAAATTGTGAGTTGTTCTCAAAAATGCACTACAATCTGATGTTAACTGGGGCAATGAATGTCATGTTAATTTAAACCTCTACAAAACGAAACTATTTTTCGACAACATCAAGAGACGGACATGCAATACGATTGGCCCTGATCTGTCATCACGTCTACAGTCGCTCTCTCACAGACGTACCTTCGCCTCCCTCTGTCTTCTCTACAAATACCTTCACAGTAACTGCTGTGACGAGCTACATTCGCTACTTCCTAGACTGCATGAATTTAAACGTGCTATATGGCATCTCGATCCTCTCCTTTCACACTCGAAACGGGTAAATACGGCCACCTCTTCTTCTTCAATAGCTTCATGTCTCGCACCTCCTACCTGTGGAATTCCCTTCCTTTTACTTGTTTCCCCGAAACAATTTTTAACTATTCAAATGTAATGTCAATCGACATCTCCAGATGCCTTGATCTATTCCCCGTCTTTCTCTTCATCTTTTCCTCTATCACGTCTCTTTACTCGCGCTCCAACACTCCGTAACCGCTTGCGTCCTAGTGGCATCCCGCCTTGCTTAGGGTAAAATGCTTTAAAAAAATAATCGTCCGGGAGAGCCCCTTTTGATTTCCATCAGCATATCGGATGTTAACCTCCAGATTAGTGACTCATTGTGCCTTCTCAGGCCAATGTTTTAAGCTGACATGAAGTGGAAAGATAATTTTTATTGAATTCATAGGTCCTCTGCTACAAAATATGGTTCACCGTGTCGTACATGATTTTTTATTTTTACTCGCTAGAATCTGTCTTACACATTTATAAGCTTAACATTGGTTTATGCATAGATCATTACTGCCATATATAGTATAGTGCCGCTACTAGGTATTTAGAGATTCTAGATAGAATACAAAGAAGAATCAGCAATATTATTGGTCCCAACCTCGCATCTCGGCTTCAGTCACTTTCCCGTCACAATAACGTAGCTTTTCAGTGTCTTTTCTTCAAGTATGTCATGGCATTTGTTCTAAAGAACTTTCCTCTATGATAACTAGACTTTATGAATTTCAGCAGAGTTTGAAATTGGCGGCAAAGTCTCGTCATTTTACAGTCGAAATGGCGGGATGTAAAAGTCCTATGCTAACAGTTACTTTTCTCACTTGTGGAAATCTGTTTCGGCTACTTTAGTCAAGTTTGAACTTCAAAGATTTAAATGCAATGCTAATAGTTATCTTCTGTCTTCTTAATTCCTGTTCTTTTATTGTTCGCTCTCCTTAACAATTTTCTCACACCCAGGAAACACTTGTGTTTTAGTGGCTTGATTGCGTTCCTTGGGGTGAAATGGTTAAAAATAAAGCTTATAGCATAAAGACAGCAATGATTTTTAGATTTTCATTATATACTGAAAAATCATATTAGCGATATAATGCTAATGTTGTCATATTTATATTTATTCCACATTTTGTCAGGATTTATGAAAAAATGAAATTAGAAAGTTTGTTCTGAGTAAATGCAAAACAGAATGGGCTAAACGAAAATGTATTAAGAAAATATCGCATATCATTTAGTACGTGAAATATCATGCTTATTTACAGGTTTCTGTCCATTTTCTCTTTTAAAAGTTACTCCATGACTAATTCCTGTTTCCTATCTGCCATTGATTTACCGAATATCGTTATGTATGTTAATCCCAGTTTCCCTCCGTCTGTCTTGACTTCAGTATGCCACTTGAGTTTCAAATTCTCCAAGCCATCATTTCACATTGTGTTGCAAACATTACGACTATTATAGATTGTAAATACAGTTGCGCCTTTTTATTTCAATTTCATTCAAACTTCCTCGTTGATCGCGTGTGTTGTCAAAGATATACCCAGTATCATTCTGTAAAAAGAGATCCCGTAAATCATCAGGCGTTCATTCATTGTTTTGTGATATAGTTTTTTCATTAGTTATATTTTGAAATCCGACAAAATGATAGAATAAAGGGGAAAATAGGAAACGTTTTTATATCTAACATGATTCGCCTTTATAAAAGTATTATCTGACAAAAAAATACGGAGAAAAAATGTGATATATTTAAAAATACAGGGTATTTTTTCTCCATAGATCATTTTATGATTAAGCTTTTAATAAAGCTCATATATATTAAATTTCTAAAGTACCCTTATATATATATATATATATATATATATATATATATATATATATATATATATATATATATATATATATATGCGCCCCTGGTAAAAAACTTAAGACCAAAAACAAACCGGGTAAAAAATATAAAATACTGTTACATTTAATTAGAACATGTAGTTCATCAACAAATAAGTGGAAATTTTAAGCTTTTAATTAATTAATTTAAGCAAACATTGAAAAAAAAAGGGTTTTTTTTTTGGTTGGTCATAATCATAAGACTGAGTAAATGAAAATAGCAAATACAGAACAAATAAGTTACAGCGACAATTTAATTCTCAGTATATCCTCCATTTTTTTTCGAATTACTTCGAAATCCGCTTTGGCATACTCATTATTAACTTCTGCATGAGAGTGATGCCCTGGATGCATAAACTGCAGCACGAACAGCATCCACAGTTTCAAATTGCGATCCATGTTTATAAACATCCTTTGCTATCCATCCCCCAAAATTCTCGATGGGCTTCCATCTGGAGAGCGTTGGACTGCAGCATTGTCATGCTGGAAAATCAATTTTTTTCCACATAGATGAGGGCCTTCAGTAATTAGCGATGACTTTCTTAACATGTTAATGTAACTAGCAGCTGTTCGACGAACTTTTAGCTCTTATAAAATAGTTCCATTGTACGAAAATGAACGCCAGGCCACAATTGATACACCTCCACTTTGTCATGTTCAGAAAATTTATTCTGGGATATTCGTTTGCATGCCAGTAACGTTGAAAACCATCTGGGACATCAAGATTGAATATTTTCTCGTTCAAAAACAGCACTTTCTTCCATTTATCCCCATTCCAAATTTATAATTGGAAGCAAATTTTAAACGGGAGATTTTATGGCGAGGAAGGCGGCGAGGCCTCTGCAGGCATTTTAAGTTCTTAAAACCTTTCTGATATAAATGCCGTCCAATTGAGGGCTGAATTCAGCAGCTGCTTTTATCGGATTTGATGTTAGGCTTGAATCTCTAAACTTAATTCTCACCTAATGCGTCTGTCTAGGGATGGTGAGATTTTATTATGAAACCGCTTGATTTTTTAGAAGCATAGGCAACCGGAGTTTTAATGAAGTTAGCAATGACAATTCTGCTACGACCAATTTCATTTGCAATGGTGCGTTGCGAAAGACCACGTCTTTGAAGTTCAACAGTTTTGTCTTGTTCGAACTTTAAAATTTTACCCTTAGCCATTTTAAAATCTGAAATTTAATACGGAAAATGAGCTACGTAGATGTCTACAAACTTGAATCTATGAATACACTGGCTAGTTCTAAAATTTTTGTCCAGTAATTTGTTTTTTTTCACACATGGTCTTACCTTTATGACCAAACAAAAATGCTTTTTTAATATTGTACACGACCTCAAAGAACGTATTTGTGTAACTGAGATCTCTTCAGCTTTATCCGATGGAACGTTACCGTCACCGACTGCTAGAAGGGCCTTGAAATTTGTGCTGACTTTTTGTCCCCAAACACTTCAGCTCTCATGTTGGATTTAAGAGGCAGAATTTTGACCTGTTGCTACAGAGGTGATGACTTAATGCATGCTTTCACAGCGTCCTCCATCGTGCCTAAAATCACCAGCTAGAAGGACAGTTGCTCCTCCTATTGGACGTTGACAATCTCTTATGTCTATCCAGGTTCTTGAGACCTCATTTGGGGGACATCGTGCACTCGTCCCAAACAATGTGCTCACACCTTTTCAGGACGTCACCTTCATCCGAACGGTTGCTATGTTGCAGGTCGCTGAATCAGAGAAAGTCAAATTAATTGGTTTCTTAAAGGCGAAGGGCGCTGTTCTTGCACCGGGTAAAAGTGTTGCAGAAATTCCAGAAAATGCAAAATCCAAGGCGACCCCCCCCCCGCTTTTTGCCGTACGTTTGAAAAGAGGAGCTTCCTCAAAAATTTCTTACCTGTTCCACACGGTGCATCGAAGAAGAACAAAACACGTTTCCAATAGCAAAAAGAATAAAAATGGTATTGTAAGCCAACAGCTGGTCCTTAATCAACTTTGGCTCGTTTTCTCTGACATACCGTTCAAAGCGGCGACCTCGTAGGAAGTTTCCTGGATTATGCAAGATGGAAAAATATTTGAACTAGTTCGTCGAACTTGACACAGGCCGTAAGGTTGCAATGAATTTCCGCCAATTAAAACAATTCTATCTTCCATGTTAATAAGCGATCTGTTATATTTAGACACTGAATCCTGCGTGAAAGACATGAAGTTGCCCATTGTGTTTGAAGTCTTCCGAAAGATCATCTTTGTATTTATTCTATAAAGACACAGAATCACTGAACTCACCCAAGTGCAATGACACAGCAAAGTTTTGTCGGAGACTCCTTGCTGTTCGCATTGCAGCAGCATCCACAAGAGTTGCATCTCACTGAGCATCTTCTAGTAGCCCATGTTTGAAGCAGGCCTCGTGGTAGCTGCTGCAAACGTACCAATTAAAACTTTTTAAGTCGTTGAAACATTTTGAACCTCTTGTCTCATGTAGCAGAAGCCGAAGCCGAAGGTAGAAGCAATCCTGTTGGTTGGGTGAACGGCAATGGTCAAACTTGATTCCTGGATGTCCATCAACAGTTTCTCCTACGTTTCTTCGTGACGATCTGTTTTTATTTAAGTGTAGTATGATGGTACTTGAGGGTACAGAAAGGCATCAACTAATGAGATTCTGTCAAAGAATAATTCGTAGTGTTCACACAAACAGATCAACGTCATGTTCACGGTTCACCTTGTATTGTCAGGCTATGAACATAGAGTGGGTAAGTGAGTAAACACTAAGGACGTGGTATAAGCAGACATTCACACGAATTAAGGGATTGAAAGAGGGTATTATTAGTGTTTGGATGCACAAGCCAAAGGTTGTGTTGGCTGTCATCCCATGCAATACCAAAATTTATTAACAAATATGATGGTGGAAAAAGGGACATTATGATTGTGGGGCGTAATAAGCGGGGAGGAGAATTGAGTAAACACTAAGGACATGGTTAAAGCAGTAGTTTACACCAAATAAAAAGGGGGCATAAATGATATTCACGCACACATGTCAAAGGTCATGCCCGCAGTTCACCCCATGGTAACACACCATGGGTGGAATACAGTATAATCAAATAACATACGTCTAAATCAGTTTAATCAAATAAATTTAAATCGAATTACCTTGATGCAATATTAGCAAAAATCATTCCTTGAAGCATAAGTAATATTCCTGCAAAATCTGGTGAGAATTGGTTAGAAACTATCGAAGTTAATTGCAAAAAAATAAAACGAATTTTACGCAGTTATTGGCGGATTTTTCTTGATTAACACGAAAGAAAGTGAAAATGAATCGAAACCATTGTTGTGTCTTCACTAATGATCCTGTCAAATTTGGAGAAAATCGCTTGAAAAATCAGGGGGTTATAGACAGAAAACGAGTTTTCTAAACAGTCTTTCGCGGGTTTTCCTTATGTGCGGGGTGTCCAGAAAAAATAAAGTTGGTCTTGACCACACTTGGAGCATCAATTATCAGACACTCGCTCAGGCAGATTTGTGTTAGGTCAACACCCACAGAGCACACTTGTGGTTTATACTGCAGCTATGCTGAGCAGACCTTAGTTACAGTTTCTGGCGTGATCAACAATTTGAACAAG
Source organism: Acanthosepion lycidas (assembly GCA_963932145.1). Classification (NCBI taxonomy): domain Eukaryota; kingdom Metazoa; phylum Mollusca; class Cephalopoda; order Sepiida; family Sepiidae; genus Acanthosepion; species Acanthosepion lycidas. The sequence continues at coordinate 57,241,992 of OZ010581.1, forward strand.
GCCAACACGATTACGCCCTTGGCAACGATGACTTGTAGCTTCGTGCTAGCACAGCTATCGACGACCCACAAGTGTTCCGTCTACTCAATTTCACTCACAAGTCTTGGGTAAACTTTCCAAAAAGCGGCGCTCGTTGGTAACGCCGATAACATAAGGAAGTCGCCTTCCCTACAAATCGACCATGGTGAGATTCGAACCAGAGTCTCATGGTCAAAAAGTGAACGTTCTAACAACTCAGCCACGCCCAAAACATACATCCATACATGTATACTGAGGTATCATTTAATGACAGATCTCGTTTCTTTTGAATCCATATCATGAGAGGCTCAGGAATATTCCATTGACATGGTCTTTTCTTCATATTTATTTTTTTGTCTTTACACAAATAAATGTTCATTATTGTGGACAAAAGACAACTTAGCAGAATGTGGAAGTGCACTGTCTTGCTTTAATATATTATTTGGCTTTAGACATCATTCTTTCTCTAGATCTTTGCTAATTTAAAAATATCCGAGAATTATAATAATTTATCATGATAGCAACAAATTTGAAGCAGACTATAATTTTACTGCGTTGAATACTTTCCCAAAACCATTAACCGACATTCTCACTGTATTTTTAGTATGTAGATTGTAAGGGAAAGGGAAACAAAAAGAATGCTCATATTTCGAATGAGAATGAAAGTGTTTACATTTCTTGCCATATATTGAGAAAAGTGGACCAGGAGCATATGACACAACACTTATTAAAGTCAAGAAGGACACAAGAAAAAAACTACCCAATGGACAAGTGTAAATGGATAGCAGAACTGGGGTTGGGAGAGATACAGAAAAGGCCGAACATACAAAGACCTAGAAAGGAGATAAAATTTGAAGAGGCATGATCAAGCACATCGTGTATGGACACAACACAGATAGGAAGAACTCTTAGATTTAAACGAATCAAGTTCTAGCCAGGTCATCATGTCCATGAAATATAGCTTACGGAAAATTGCACCTGAAAAATTAGTTTCTCTGTATTTTATTGCTAAACTTTCCTGTTTATTTTATAGATGCTTATTTTAAAAATAAATTTGTGGTTTTCGGTGCTTTAACCAAAGTTCTTAATGTTCAGAATTATATTCGTTCTACTTTCGATACACGATGTTCCTCAAATATTTTCTTTCTGCTCAACTCCTTCTTGCTCAATATAAACCCAGCTTCAATAAAAAAAAAATCATTTTGTGACATCGTTGAAGAGAACGTCTATTCTACACTTCTCTTTCAATGGTTTCCCATTTGCTTTTTTATTGTCATGTGACTTCTGTTCTATCTTTTAGTAAATTCCGTTTTTGTCTTCTAATGTCATAATAACTAAAAATATATACTTATATTTTAATCTCCTTTAATTATAAAAATGTTCATTTAGGGCCATGAATAGCATCATTTCCAGTTATGAAAATGATTACACAAATATAGATGAAAAACTTTGATAATGGCTTGTAAACATGGAAATTACTCACGCATTGCACAATTAATAATTAAGTATATACCTAAAACCAAGAAAATGGTCCGAAATATGAAAAAATAAATCCTTAAAAAGGAAATATAGTCAGTCTATAAAGAAACACTGCTTCTCAAATAAATACTGTTTATCTATGAATGTTTGTGTATCCAGTTTCATAATAAATCATTTTAATACATTTAGTAATAATGAAAAGATAGAAGCTGAGAAATACATATATAGTTTACATCATACATTTATATGCAAAAATAATCAGCTTTCTTAGCTCAAAGGCAATAATTTAAATAAGATTAGATATTATAATTTGAATTTTACGCAATACATTGCTTATATATATATATATATATATATATATATATATATATATGAAAATATTATAGAAAATAGGAAAGAAACTGGTTTGGTAAATAATCCAAAGTTCCTTAGTAAAATGGAAAATCATTAACAGGACTAGAACTTGCAAAACTTGGGATGACCCATGCCCTTTGTGCCTCCATGAGAATCTACACATTATTAAGCTTCTAAACAATAAAAACCTATTAAACAACAGGCAAGAATTAACGGTTTTCTGTCGACACAACCGAACTTACGCTCTGAATAACTAGCTAAAAACACGCATACAATAAAAGAAATTTTAAAATCCATAGCCCATATACATAGTTTTGATACCCTACCCTTTATGAAGTCGTCAAATAACAAACGTTACGGCCTTTTTATATACACAAATCCCTTTCATAAAGAGATATAATAAAAGAATTAAATAAAAATAAATAAATAAATCTCCATAGACGCTCAAGCCTGACTATGCGAAAACTTCCTCGGTCGTAAATTTAGCCACACCCACCTTACCCTGACCCGGCATCTATGAAAGTAACCCTATACTGATACAAATTATTAACACTCCACCCCTGCCTATTCTAAACAATCCGCCCTTGATGTTACCATGGAAAATTTTGATTGCAATTCTGACTATACTAAAACTCGTAAATTTCAGAAATAAGTCATTCCCCCAAAAAATTTCGCTTGAAGATGGAACAGAGCCTACTTTAACTCAAGTTAATTCAAATATTATTTTGAAGCTTTCGGCTCTTGTTTTGAAACATGAGACCTCTTATGTAGCGAGTTGGAATCATATTTTTAAATAAATAATTATATATATATATATATATATATATATATATATATATATATATATATATATATTATATTTGACCTAAGTACCTAAAAGAAATCATAGGTAGTAACCACATTTCAGTCGACAAGGTAATCCGTAATAAACTAAGAACAAAAACAACAGGATTTTCCCAACCATGTAACAACAAAAGAAGTTTATCCTGCAACCAAAACACACTAATTCATTCACTAGCTCAATCACTAAATCTACTTTCAAAATCTACCACGATTCTAACTGTAGAAGTCATAACATAATTTACCTCCTAGAATGCACACTATGCCAGAAACAATATGTAGGAAAATCTGAATGGCCTTTTCACTACAAAATTAATAATTATCGCAATCGAACTAAGTCGACTCCACATGAAAAATTATTACCTGTAGAACATTTCCGCCTGTAAAAAACACGATTTCAAAACCCATGCCAAATTCACTATAATTGAGAGAATAGAAAAGTTCAGGGCAGATAACATTAGAAAAATTTTAGAGTTCCATGAAAATAAGAAGATAGAACGTCTAAAAACCCACTATCCAGCCAGGTTAAACCATAAATTTAACAATATAGATAGTACTAATATATAACTTTACAAATCAAAACCTACCCACATTTCTCACCCACACAAGACAGACATGCTTACGGAGGTGTTGAGGCCTCACACTTATACACACACCCACACGAATATACACACTTACACACATCATACTCACTCACTCCATAATGAGCAAAATGGTAACACACACCCACAGCAATACACACGCTTACACATATCATACTCACTCACTCCCTAAGAACCAAATAACACACAAACACTTGACAGAGACACATCTCCTCTCCAGGACCAATAAAACTGTCAAATTGACCACGGGAATTCAGAGCAGCATAGACCCATCCAGCTCTTATCTCAAATAACAACTTAAAAGAGACTGTTTGACCAACACAAGGAATGTTAAAAGATTCATGTTAAAAAGATAAAAAAAAATTAAAAATACAAATGAAAACTACAGACAAAAGTTCATTTTCTCCATCAAGACATTCATTTCTGTAGTTTACTGCTACCAGCAAGCAGAAATATTTCTTCTCCTGATGATGGCCATTTTGGCCGAAACTAGTCGAGGAATCTAAATGAAATAATAATAAAAAAAAAAACGAAAGAATATTAATCGACAACCCAGTGTGTCTGAAGATTTTAATTTTTAAATATTTTTTTTATTGTTCAATATATAATATTCAATGGAGGAAGTTTCGAGGATTTTTTTTTTGTGTAGCCTTTTTAAAATAAAACTGTGGTTGAATATATGTCTGTATTTTTATGTTAAAAATGCTACACTCAGAAAAAAAAAGAAAATAACTCACTTAGAAGTAAATCCTCGAGAGTGTCGCCATTGAATATTATACAAATATTAATCTACGTCCAGGCCTTTTCAATACATACACACACACACACATATATATATATTGAAATTTAACAATATATGTGTCTAAAGAGAAATATTCTGGATAATATATAGGTAACTACGTTAGCATGAAGTTTTAATTGCCTTTCATAACCTTGCTAAATTACAAAACTGAATGAAATCCTTAATATTCATAAATCTTCATTTCGATATCATAAAGTACTTGGAAAACTATGGGCCTGGTTCTAGCAAATTTGATTTTCGAAGCCAAAGGATTGTCAATAAAATCCTGTGTAATCATGAGCAAAGAAGACATGGAGCATATGGCATAACACTTATTAAAGGCAAGAATGACAGAGAAAAAAAAAACCTAAAGGACGACTGTAAATGGTTAGCAGAACAGCGGTTGGGAGAGATAATGAAAAGGCGTAACATGCTAGGACCTAGAAAGGAGATAAAATCTGAAGAGACATGGTCGCACACATAGTAAAGGGACACAAAACAGAGAAGAAAAACTGTTTGACTTTCACCATGAAGGAATCAAGCTCTAGCCAGGTCTTATGTCCATGAAATACAGCTCAATATTTATTACAGAAGAATTGCAACTGAGAAATTAGTTTCTGTGTATTTTATTGCCAAACTTTCCTGTTTCCTAGTAACAGCAAAATCCGTGAAAATTGTGAAATTATTTTTTTTGAGACGCTAACATTTTTGCTTATATTTTCTATAAACATTTCTTCTTCATCATCTTCCTCAAAGTAACACCAAAGCATTGCATTTGCTGTTGATATCGACAGTGTTTGATTAATCTTGTTTATTTTCATATAATTCATCGCAGACATTACTTTTATCTATATGGTCATGTCTATAATAATTAGTGTAGTATTTTCACGATGGAACCAGACATCATTAACTTTGAACAATTTTTTTATCATTTTCCTTTACGTATTCAGTAAATTATGTCAGCTTTCTCTAACGCTAACAAAATAAAAAAAACGCGTAATTAACTAAAAGAATTTAGTATCATTTTCAGATATAAAAAAAACGGCTGCGGATTTAGACGTAGCTCTTTCCAACAATTCTCATGAAAGAGACAGACTGCCGCCAGATAGTCTTCTCGAGTCCGCTGTCTGAATAGAAAAACAAATGACAATAGCATTTATTGAGTATACAAAGAAGCCAATAAACAGACTAATTACAAGGCGATGCGCTATCATTCGTTCTAAAAGAAATATCAATGAATGAAAGTAAATGTTTTCCTTTCGTAGTTAGTGATTTCTTTCTTGAAAAAATAGAGAGAAACTTAATCCCTAAAAGGCAGGTTTGTGAAAGTACAACAGTTACCAAGTAATTAGCTCTTTCTGTAAAGATACTACGCCTGTCTTTATATATATATATATATATATATATATATATATATATATATATATATATATATATATATGTATACATATTGGCTAATTATCTCCTTTCGCAGATATCTTAAGTTTAATTTTATTTCTCATGATTACGCTGGTTTTTATTGTCAATGCTTTTGTTTGAACAAAAAAACAATTTGCTAGAACAAGGCCCATAGTTTTTCCAAGTAATTCGTGATATCGAAATGAAGATTTATGTATATTAAGGATTACAATCAGTTTGATAATTTAGCAAGTTTTTGAAAATCAATTAAATCTTCTTGTTAACGTAGTTACCTATATATTTCGAAAGAGTCTTATTTAGATAGTTTTGTCTGCAACTAATACAGTTAAAATCATTTTTTTCCTGTTTTAGTTTTCAATATATAACAGCTTCTTACTTCTTATGCAGATGATCTGAAAAAAATAAAATGTATTTTTGTAGCAGAACGCTTTCTTTTAAGAAAAACATTGCAGATAAATAGAAATAATAACGAGAAGAAACTCTCTTATAACGATGGCATTAAATGTTGGTCAATTTTCGCCCCAAAACGAGACTTGAAACAACAGAAATGTGATTCTACAAAAGATGCTGAAAATAACATCGACGAGATATATTAGCAAGTAGAATGTTTTAAGAGAAATGAAAGCATAAAAGACATTTCCTTATTTGATAATCCTTGAAGGTATAATGAGGAAGGGGTCATGAAGAATTTGACATACTGAAGACAAGATTAGCAGAAGGAATAATAACGTGTTTGTGAAAACTGACTGATTGATTCGTTTTCTATGACATACCAACCTTTTGAGGTTTATTTAAAGCCAGAAAATATTTTTAGATTATAATTTTTTTTTTATTGAGATAATACTAATTTAGTGACACAAGTTTTACTAATTAACACATAGGTGGGGAGAAGGTAGGGGTTTTCATACCATTCCCAATGGTATTTTGTGCGTAATGGAATATAACGAATCCATCTACTATTTGAACTCGGCTCTCCGATTAACTATTCGAGGGATTATCCATTTACACCACTCGAACATTCCTAAGCAGTCACCCATCTAGGTATTGACCAGGCTCGATGTTGCTTAACGTCGGTGATCTTAAGGGTGGCGGGGATTCAACGTGATATGTCTGTAAGCCTTCTGTAAATTGATAGAACGATGATCATGGGGAATATTAATGCTCCAAAGATTGTTTACGGATATACAAGATAGGAAACTGTGAAGAACTATAATCTCTCGCGTCCTGAAACGATACAACCCATGAAAATAATAATTCATTACTTTCTGCACAATAATATTTGAAATGCCATCATTACATCGGTATGTTTCGATCCTCTTCGTTATTATGTATTTATTGCTTATGCCATTATCATATATGGTATATGCTGCCACTAAACACGATTTATCAGTAAATATTGACTGATTTATTGATTTAGCTTAGTGGTATACCAACCTCTATGTGTTATTTCATGCCAAAATTGAAATAATTTGCACACAGTTTTACGACTTGATTAAAGATATTTTGAAAACAATTCTATGCCTTCAACTACAGCAAGTGCATTCTTAGTCATTTTGCTTTTTAAAGTATTGTCGGTAATTATAAAATGTATTGTTGGTAATTCTAATGTATTACTAGTCATTTTGCTATAAATATTTTTGGTAATTTTAATATAAATATATCTAGCTAGTCATTATAATATAAATATGTATTGCTGGTCTTTTTAACATTAATAAGCATTTTTGGTCATTTTAATATAAAATTGTATTACTAGCATTTTTATGATGAATAGGCGTTGATAGTAAATTTACTGTAAATAGTTATTATTTGTAATGTTATTATAAAGAAGTATTGTTGGTAATTTTATTATTAATATGTATTGTTGGTTATTTTACTTTAAATAGGTATTGTTACTAATTTTTTAAAGAAATATATATTTTATATTTTCAGTGTTTTGTTTTTGTTTGGAAGTTCACGTTTTTCCCAAAGATGGGATCTTAACAGGTGGTTGGACCCCAGTTGGTATAGGCCTGGTAACAAACTGGTTCCTCGCTCCTCAAAGCCTCCAATCTCCCGAAGAGAAGCCTTTCTGTCCTGTGTAAGAAAATAGTGTATTGGACGATTATTAGTGTAATAAATACATTTTTTTCCTTTAAATGGGAATATATAGCTTTTAGAGTTGTAGACATAGAAACACTTCTAATACTTACTCTATTTAGATTATGTGATCATATTTCGGGGTGCCGAATTGAAATTCACCAAGTATGCAGGAACAAAATTGAGAGTTATATATATATATATAATTATCGGATTGGATCGAGGTCTATCCCAGCGTGCGCCACCTGTGGAAAGTGCCTGAAAACTATACCACGGGTTAGCCCAAGCGTTTTGAGTTAAATTGGGTAGACAAAACTCTTGTGCGCCGGCAATTGCTGTGCTTGCTCCTAGCCACAAGTCATCGTGGCCAAGGGCTTGAGCGTGCTGGCCTTATTCAAATTTTTGATCACGTTAGATAACACGCTATCTCCTTGAAACTGTAACTAAGGTCTGCTCAGAATAGTTGCAGTATAAACCTCAGGTGGGATCTGTGAGTATTGAACAAACACAAATGTACCTGGGTGAGAGTCTGCAATAGGGATTGGCTAGGCGCTCAAGTAGATACTTATCCTCGAATACGTGTATGTATATATATATATATATATATATATATATTATATATTTATATATATATATAGTTACATAGTAGAGCTCTGAATTAATAACGGTCATCATTTTTGCAACTATTCATATTTGGAATATCTTACATGTTTAATGGATTATTGTTATATTGGCCAGAATAAAACACCCAAGTTAATGTATTTATCTGTCAAGACTATTGCGCAAAAATGGTTATCACCATCATATTATAGAATATGGGGTTCATTCTGATACTCACTACAATCTCTCGGGATATAGTGAAGGTTACTTACAAATTAATCACGTATTCACATCTTTCGTTGTAAGTTGATTTTGGTCACAGTAGTCATCATCCTGGGCATTAGTTGACGAGAGAGTTTTGAGCGTCCTCTCATTCTTTTAAAAGTCTATCTCCACCGGAAACATTGTGAAAATTATATCGAGGTAGATTCACATTTTACATAATTTTATTCAGTTATATTAAGATCAAGTAATTTTTAAACTTCGAAAAGTTAGCCAATAAGAAACGTGTTGGTTGTTTGCGTCATATATTGGAATCGTTATTATGTTTAAGAAAAAGTACACGTTCAAACCAACATTCCAGATTTTCTATACTCACTAACCATCTGTTCCTCGAGTTATTTAATTACTGATCGATTTTAAAAATGCCTACGACGTTTAGCATCCTTTAAAAATTGATAAGATATTTGTATGTACATATTATTTCCCTTACTCTTCTTAATGCATTTATGCAAACCGGTGAGATTGTAAAGAATCTAATGCTTCATCGATTTTCTACGAAATTACTTGACACCATTCAGGGCAAGTATGTTTTCTGGTGCATTAAACCACACAACACGGTTGGATTATTTTCCTTGGCAAAAGCAGGCTGCTTTTGTAGTCGGCAAAAATATAGCCTGTTACGCGGCAGTATGAAAAGAAGAGAGATTATTATTGTCATTACACTTGAAATTCAGACTTTTGGAAGCTGCATTCGCGTTGTTCATAGAACGAGGCAAAGTCATATCACTTCTAAGTTTATCCTTACCGACCGTGCCCAAACAATTCCAATACTGCCAGTTTGATGATGATTTGTGCTACTTCTGGCGAGAATACAATCGCTTAAACAAGCATGCGAGCCATATCTAAAAACGATTGACCAGATTCAACTATTTTGGTAATTCATTGTTGTAATGGACAGCACTTTTCTCTTAGACATTTTCAGAAAGACATAAAAAAAGTCGCAAATAATAGAATATTTATTGTCCCAAAATTGTAAAAGTGGTTATTTTGTGAAAAGCGGATGCGCGCTGTGTGAGACAGGTTTTAGCCGAAAATAAACTCAGCCTGTTTATGTCGTCATAACAAAAGCTAAAATTGAAACTCAGAGATTGTACGTTGGTTTAAAACATTATAAAGAAGACCACATCAATGCATACAGAATATATTCGGGGGAAATGGGAAGACGCAAACGTTTTAGGTTATAAGTTGTAAATTTAATATATATTATATATTATGTTCCAATAAACATTTCTGTCGGTGGAACAAATATAATCTCACATTTTTGCGACATTCTGCACATTCAGTTAATTAGGAAAAGTTGAATGACTTCGTTGGTTTGCCATCTTTTTGCGACGTAACGATCATCAGAGCTCAATGTTTAATAAATCTATCCTACTTATCAAAATATTATAAACGACTTCAATTCAAGTTCAAACTGTTTATATAAGAAAAACAAGTGTTAAATGCAACTGGAATCATTATACAATTTACTCTATAATATTTACTTAGGATGACTTTAAACAGTTTTATGATTTTCAAAAGTTAAATTGAAATAGATCGACTTATGTCTGTGCCAGTACGTTTTGCATCTAACTGGATTGGAAGAATTCTTTTTGCTTTATGCCACAAATAAAATGCGCGCGTGTGTGTGTGTTGTTAAATACCAACGGAATTTCCTTCTAAATTTGTCTTGTATCTATTCCTTATGAATCTTAATGATTATTTTTCTGATTTGAGTACGTCATTAGAACTCAAATAAAGTCGATTTATAATAACTATAATTGACATAGAACAGTGTTATTGCTGCTCGATGTTAAAATTGATACAAATAGTAAATATATATTTGTTCCTTTAACAGCCTAAAAAGTGAAGAACACGCATATATTTATCATTAGTATCTCTCTCTCTCTCATGTGTGTGTTTGTGTGTGTGTGATGACATGATAAATGTCAAGAGATATCAGTATGTAAAGGTAATCTCAGGTGCTGTTCACCAGTCCTTGACATCATGGAAATGCTCAAACGTCAATCAGTTGTGTTCTGACATCTGCTGAGTCAGTGTGAACTCGGGTTCACCTACTTATGGCACGGCCATCTAAATTATCGGAGTTCAAACGAGGCATAATAATGGATGCCAGTGGGAAGGAGTATTCTGTTTCAGAAATTGCGTATCCATTTGAAATCACTTGATTTACGATGTCACATGTGTTCCGGGGATACTAGATGGAAGATATTACCAGACATTGGGAACACCTCAGTGTTCGATAACATTATTGTGAACAGAGGCTTCTGGATAGAATTTTCTCTGGTTTCAAGCATGCGACACTTGCTCAAATCCTACCAACATTCAAGGACAGAAGAACCAGACGTATTTGCAGCTGGCCAGTTCAGTGTTCCTCAGCTAGAATATGGGATCAGAATTAAGGGTATCCGTGTTCCAAAAGCCACACCATATAGAAAACCACATCTGAGCTCGTGAATTCGACATTTGGATCTAGTCTGATAATATTTGCTGAACATACTGACGATGAAGTCGGATGATTTGGTCCACCAATACAAGGACTTAGCAGGTAACCCGAAAGGTTTATTGTTTCTTTAACATTTTTAAGCATTTCATGTTTTCTATGTACCCCAGAAAATTTGGGGCTCTTCCAACAAGATAATGCAGTGTTTACTTGATTTCTTGTATTTATATTACGTGGTGTAGACGACAAGATACACTCAAAATGTATCAGCGAATAATAGACAGGTTTGCTCAATAACCCTACAGAGATATTCCAAAGACTTGCAGAATCAATGACAGAAAATATGTTGCTGATGACGCCGGGTCATCGGAGAAATACGGTCAATATTTCCAAAATTGTTTTATGTATTTTCTATTCTTTCGAATTCAAATCTAATCGCCCTATACACACACACACACACACACACATATATATATATATATATATATATATAGATATAAGATGAGGTATTGTAATTATGTCCATTTACATCGTTCGGTATATTGTCCTCATCTTCGTTACCATATTCATATTTCGTATGCCCCGACCTACTTCAGTCGATTGGAATTTCGAACTGAGCTCTTTATTTAGTTCAACGCGGTAGATCTACTTCCATATGCCATGTCGCTTGCGGATATCCCCTTGCCACATGGCCGAGTGGATAAAAGCGTTGGTTGAATCCAGTGATTAGACGAAAATACTTGTGAGTTCAATACCCGCCAACAGCAGATGGTGAAGCAAAAATTGGAGAGAAAACGGATACTGAAATACCCGGAAGAGGCAGGGAACGCGCTACTAGAACAATCTGCCTCGTCGGGCGAAATTAGGGGGTTCACTTCAAAATTCTAATCACCTGTAGAAGGCCGGAGCATACAACAGCCGAAACGGAGATGAGGTGTGGCACCATTTAACGAGGCAGAAAGGGAAAAGAAAGCAAAGAAGGAAAGGAGAGGCTAAGAACCGAATCGTGAGTGATAAGCAAGAACACACACACAGCTAAGAGACAATGGATAAAGGGATATTTTGATAAGTAACAAATGGCGAAAGAGTGTCATTACAATGACAGGGAAATTCTGAGTAAAAAGAAAGAGAAAGAAAAATTCAAATGAAAATGTTATTTCGTTAAGTGACGAAAAACAGACAACTAAAAATACTTGGACAGATATGAAAAATTAAAAAAAACACCCACGAGCATCCTTGGCCTGCGATAATAAAATTTTGTTATCAGGAATTCTGCCGAAAGAAAATGAATGTGTTTTTTTTTCTTTCTTCGAGGCGACAGACCGACTGGAACTTTGGAGATGTTGTTTTTTTGAGACCGTGTCGAGAAGACCACACATTCTGATAATTAGCGATAAAATACCTGACGTAAACCACGTGTAGAACAAGAGTTATGACCGCCATTGTCATATTGTCCCGTTCGCGGCTGGAGAAATGATAAACCATTAAGGGGAAGAAAAGGGAAGAGATAATTTTTTTTTTTTTTTAAGCAATATATTTTTTTCTCTCTGAAACAAAGCCGCAGATTCGTCCACGCCCGACTAAGACATCATTGGTCGAGTGGTGATCACGTGATGCACGAGGGAGGCTGTTGCCGCCTATCTGGAGGATGAGTAAGAGAGGTTGCCACGAAGATGTGGGGAGGGCAGTTCACGCCCCTCTAAAGTATGATGAGAAGGTGGGAGTGAGGAAAGGTTCCCAAAAATGGAAAACGGTGGAAATTCCTAACCGGAGAGGTGGATATGTATTTAGAATTATCGAGGAACCCCCCCCCACCCCCGGGCGCCGACAAACTCACCCCGGTTTTGGTCGGCGCCCATATAAACGAAGCCACAACGAGCAGAAATGAGTCGAGACCCAGCAATTCCCAGAGTCAGTCTCCGGTTGAAGCAAGCCTCGCAGATAGCTGACCAAGATTCGCGCACTTTCCGGACCCACATCTTCAAACCAAAAACAATTATTTTGAAGAGCGACTTAGATCCAGATCACCGAAATAAGTTTTTCTTTTGACTTTCGTCCAAAGACCCACCGAAACGCCAATTTCTTAGAGAGCAGATGACTTGAAGTGTTAAAACTTGCCTAGCGGAAGACGACGTGTCACAATCCATAGAACAGGTCGGGATATAGATGCAGTCCTATGTATCGAACAACTAGACAAAAAGTTTGTTACCTTTTTTCTTTGATACTTTGAACTTTTGAGTTTTCATTTTATTGCCTTTTATGCGTATTTTTGTGGTATCACCCCCGTTGGACTCGGTTTGCAGTACGGCCCCGATGACTGATTGATTTCCTCTGCCTAGATCAATTCACAACGTGGGTAGGCAGACAGGGAATCAAAGTAGGACGTCACAGTTGGTGCCGTGGTAGACTGGGATACAACGACAGGGTTGGCGCTGCGACCAGGGGACGACGTCACAGAGGACAACTGTTCGAACCATGTAAATAGCGTATGTGCATATATCAACTATCACCCCAAGCAAGGCAGTACAGCCACGAGCACGCAAGGAGCTATAGGATGTGGAGGATATAGGAACAGAAACATTAGTAATTAGGAGAAAGAAAAATATGAAGGACAGTAGAGAGTGATTGACACTGCATTTAAATATTGCAGATTAAAGTTGGCTGGAAAGCATGGGGCCGAGAGAGCGTTCATCAAGCGTGAAGAGCGAGATAAAAACAGTTAGCATAAAAGTTGCGCTTACATCTAGCTCGCTCAACTTTAAGTTTATGACATCTCGCTGCAGGTCTAGTGTTGCGCTTAAATTCATATAGCCTTGGTGCCAAAGCAAAGTACTTATCCGAACAATTACCATGAAAGTATTTATAAAAAGTCACAGAGAATCAACCTTACGAAAAATATGAGAATATAAAATCAGCACCCCGGATTTTTCAGATATATCCTTTCCTGAAAAATAACACCTTTCTCATATCAACATAGAAATGCGTTAAAAATGAAATGAAAACTTGTAAATTTGTTATCTACTATTACTAAAAAGAATAAGACATAAATTAATCCCAATATATAATAATACCAGTATTAATTACATGAATAAAAATTTTTAAAAAATACTCATTTTTGTTTCTAAGCTATTAAATTACGCCATTTGGGTATCTTCCATAATTTACTACGACTTTTCAATTAGCATGATGAATATTTATGATCGTGCAGAAATTTAACAATTGATTATGTTTTTACTGTTGTTTATAAACACTTTCTGCAAAATAAAAGCATTATATTCGCCTTAAAAATGCACATGAGAGAACTAAACGCGAAAAAAAAAATGTTTATTCATTAGTTGGAAATACAATAAATTAAAATTTGGGTGTGTAAGAATTTTTCCCCTCGCTATATATATCTTCTTATTCTACTTCTTCGTCTTATTATTATTGCGCTTGTTCTTTCCTTAGTTAATTAGTTCCTCATTCCGTTAGCCTCTTCAATACTGATCTGTATTCGGCTACTCATTTGCAGCGATTTTCGAAGAAGTCCCCTCACCCAATTCATCTCCCTCTTGCCTTCAACAAATGCCGGCGATTTTCAAAGAAATACTGTCACACTCTCCCACTTCAAAACAGTTAGAGGAGTGGCAATGGAGAAGACCTTTAACATTCCATTTTTATATTGTATTTCTTTTAAGTGTCGAATTATTGCCGAAGAACAGATGAAAAAGGACCCAAAATTTATTAAAAAAATATTATCAAAATGTTTGTTATTAAGAGGAAAAACCAAAGTATTTTTTAAATATTTTATTAAATTCTTAATCTTTTCTAGCACTTTCGAAATTTGAGTAAAAATCTATATTTTTTTTTATGTCGGCGACCCGGGTGATATTTACGTTAAATGTTTGTGTGCTTATTTTTCAGGTGAAAGACACATTGATTTGGAAATTCTTGCAAAAATCAAATATTTGTCGAATTTTAATGAAACTTTCTGGATTTATTTGGAAATGAATGGAATTATTTCTGCATTCTTCTTTTTTCAGAATATTGTAATAAACATATTTTTTACATATGTTACATCACACTTAATTTCATGAAATTTCGAAAAATTGAATTAGCCTCAGAAATGTCCTCTGAAATACATTTTTGTTAAAGGGTCAGGTGTTTTAAGGGTTGTTTTCCTCTTACAGAGAAAAACCACTCAAATTTTGGCGATTGCAATTCTTTCATTTCATTTATGATTCATTGTATCTCAACCGGCTTTTAAAATCATCACTTCAAATTTTTAAATTTTTATTTTTTAATTCCTGTTTCTGTAAGTGTATTTATTTTTATTTTTATGGTGTTTGATCTCAATTAATTAATTTTATTTTCACTTAACTAATTAGAACTTAATTCTAGAAAAATAATTTTTAGATCATCTTTCTCATTCAAATTTCTTTTTCTTTATATTCTTATTTTTTAAGTAGCGTTTCATTTTGTAATTCTTTTTCAAATTATCTTTATATTTAACTCATACTTCACAAAAAAGTTTTTTTTTTTCGTTTTGGATTTCCTTAATCTATTATTTTCTTTTATTATGGCACTGCATTCAATTAATGGAATTCTGATAGAGAATGGCATTACCTGTTTAGCAATTGGGCTGTCTGGACCTACTGGAGTACCGCAGCTTGACTATCATGAAGAACTCGATCACGCAGGCACTTACTGATGAAAAGAGACTTGTTGGTATTGCTGTGCTTCAATCTCTAGAGAAGATGAGGAGAGGTGAGGTGCCCAACCACTCCTATTTCTATGTAGATGCACTATGATGTTGTGGTAAAACTTATGTTTAATATCATAATTTCTTATCTACAAAGGAACAACCTCAACATGTGCAGTGGTGCTTAGACAGGCCTGTACACTGTTGCCAGGTGGAAAGACGATCCATAGTTTGTTCAAATTGCCTTTCCCACTCACGGAGACCAGAGTTTATAATGCACTAGCCACTCCAAACTATGTAAATCATTTAGGAAACATAGATTTGATAATCTGGGAGAGGTTTCTATGAACCCTAGTGATAAAGACTTGGGAGATATCATTGGTATTGCTGCAGTTTTGGTGGAGTTGTGCTTTTGGTTGACGTAGACTTTTGGCAAGTCCTACCGCGGAAATCATGAGTGAAACATTAAATCTATATTAAAATTTCCCTCTTTGGCTGATTTTCATCTAATACAGATTAAACAAAAACATTATCAGATCAAAGGAAATTTGCAGCATGGCACTTGCATCTTGGCAATGGAACATAAGCAGTTCAAGAGATACTAATCTTGCTCTTGATGACATAGAAGTGTCTGAAATTTCATGCACTGACGGCTCTCTGGCGCATGGTATCTTCAACAATACCTTTGACGGTTGGTTGGTTGGGTTTTATGGCATATCAACCACTGTGGGTCATTTAAATTAAGGTATACATATATATACACACACATATATATTCTTTCAAAAAACGCATAGCTGACAACATTATTGTTTCAAAAACACATAGCTGGCGACATCATTTTTTCCAAAAAACGTATAGCTGGAAACATTATTGTTTCAAAAATGTATAGCTGGCAACATTGTTGTTTCAAAAACGCATAGCTGGCAACATTATTGTTTCAAAAACGCATAGCTAGCATCATTATTTTTTCCAAAAAAAACGTATAGCTGGCAAAATTATTGTCTCAAAAACGCTTACATGGCAACATTATTGTTTCAAATACGTACAGCTGGCAATATTATTTTTCCAAAAAAACATATAGCTGGCAACATTACTGTTTCAAAAACGCATAGCTGGCAACATTATTTTTTCCAAAAACGTATAGCTGGCAACATTATTTTTTCCAAAAACGCATAGCTGGCAACATTATTTTTTCCAAAAAACGTATAGCTGGCAATATTATTGTTTCAAAAACGCATACCTGGTAACATTATTGTTTCAAAAACGTATAGCTGGCAACATTATTTTTTCAAAAAGGCATAGCCGTCAACATTGTTGTTTCAAAAAGGCATAGCTGGCAACATTATTTTTTCAAAAAAAAACAAACTATAGCTGGCAACATTATTTTTTCCAAAAAACGTATAGCTGGCAACATTATTATTTCAAAAACGTACAGCCAGCAACATTATTTTTCCGAAAACATTATCTGAGGCCTTTTTGTTGGACGTAGTTTAGCGTCATACCCAGGACGCGGATGTAGTTTATAATCATACCCAGGACGCGTATGTAGTTTATCGTCATAACAAGGACGCCTGGCAACATTGTTGTTTCAAAAACGCATAGCTGGCAACATTATTTTTTCCAAAAAAAACAAAACAAAAAAAACGTATAGCTGGCAACATTATTGTATCAAAAACGTATAGCTGGCAACATTATTTTTTCCAAAACATACGAGCTTGCAACATTATTGTTTCAAAAACGAATACCTGGCAACATTATTGTTTCAAAAACGTATAGCTGGCAAAAATTATATTTCCAAAAAACATATAGTTGACAACATTATTGTTTCAAAAACGTATATCTGGCAACATTATTTTTTCCAAAAAAACGTATAGCAGCAACATTATTGTTTCAAAAACGTATAGCTGGCAACATTATTTTTTCCAAAAAAACGTATAGCTGGCAATATTATTGTTTCAAAAACGCATGGCTGGCAACATTATTTTTTCCAAAAAACGTATAGCTGGCAACATTATTTTCCAAAAAACGTATAGCTGGCAACATTATTTTCCAAAAAACGTATAGCTGGCAACATTATTTTCCAAAAAACGTATAGCTGGCAACATTATTTTTTTTCCAAAAAACGTATAGCTGGCAACATTTTTTTTTCAAAAAACGTGTAGCTGGTAACATTTTTTTTCCAAAAAACGTATAGCTGGCAACATTATTATTTCAAAAACGTATAGCTAGCAACATTATTTTTCCGAAAACATTATCTGAGGCCTTTTTGTTGGACGTAGTTTATCGTCATACCCAGGAAGCGGATGTAGTTTATCGTCATACCCAGGACGCCTGGCAACATTGTTGTTTCAAAAATGCATAGCTGGCAACATTATTGTTTCAAAAACGTATAGCTGGCAACATTATTTTTTACAAAACACGTATAGCTGGCAACATTATTGTTTCAAAAACGCATACCTGGCAACATTATTGTTTCAAAAACGTATAGCTGGCAATAATTATATTTCCAAAAAACGTATAGCTGGCAAAATTATTGTTTCAAAAACGTATAGCTGGCAACATTATTTTTCTGAAAACATTATCTGAGGCCTTGTTGTTGGACGTATTTTATCGTCATACCCAGGACGCGGATGTAGTTTATCGTCATACCCAGGACGCACAATGCATTTAAGAAAAAGAGAAAGAACAGACTATCTCCTGATCAATAAAAAAGTTTTGAGACAACTTCCACGTGACTGTCCCATTCATAGTAACGATAAATATTGTTTAGGTGATTCTGCTGAGGGTAAGCGCTACGCCCTTAGAATGCTAAACTCTTTGACACCATCAATTTAAAACCCGGCTCAACAGTAATGATTCTTCATAAAATTTTTATCCAGAATGGAATCAGCAATGGTACAAGACTGAAAGTTGTGTCCATGCATCAACATTCAATTGAGGCTTCCTTGATTAGTGGCACACTAATCGGCAGACTTTTCCTCATCGTCAGAATAAATCTAGCTCCAAGAAGTCACTTGCCATTCACCTTGGAGAGAACACAGTTTCCTATCTGTTTGACATATGTCGTGACTATTAACAAGTCAAAGGTGCAGTCATTTAGAATGTGGGATTGTTCTTGCCTCAGTGACGAGCAATTATATGTGGCATACTCTAGAGCTCGCAAAGTCTCATATGCAAAATGTGTGTGTGTGTGTGTATATATATATATATATATATATATATATATATATATATATATATATTATATGCGTGTGTCTTTAATTATCTCTAAAAGACTATATACGCCCTTTCCCGTAGGTTGAGCAATTTGGTAGAAAGCAAATTCTTTGGGTGCTGCTATTATCGCTAAAAGCTCTTCGCTATGAATTGATCACTCTGGTAGCTGGGAATGCTTATATCTCGTATATAATTCATTTAATTTTCCCTTTCTCCGTTGCGTGCGCTAAGAGTGAGAGATTCCGATTAATGTCAAATCGGTCGATGTTTTGTCTAGGCACACTGAAGAGCTGTGATACAGTGAAACTGTCTATTTGTGGATATATATATGTATATATATATATATATATATATATATATATATATATATATATATATACACACACGATTGTGTTCATGTATATTACAGTGTGTGCAAAAGTGAATAGTTTTATAGTATCTAAGAACATCAATATTTCATTTATAAATCCTAATTTTGCACATGCCTCGTTTCTCTTTGTTTTCAGTTTACTTCCTATATGTGGATCTTAATACGGTTGTGAGAAGATCCTCACAGATTTTTAGGAGGGAATTTTATTTATTTCTTCTTACGCGTTAACAAAAAAAAATGTACAGAAGCACAAGTAAACCGCTCTCTCCTTTTTTTGGGATTTTCTTTCGCCGTTTGAAGAGAATAACACTTGGCATTTCTGATTGAACAATAATTCCAACCCCCACTGCGCCATTTTAATCCGTCCTTTGCTGTTGCAAATCAAAGATTTATATCCCACCATAATCTCATTTGACAGACCACTGTCAGGAAGATTCCCAGAAAGCCCCAAGATACATTTTAAAACAGCGAGCAAGCTACCCAAATTAAAAGAATGCAAATACTAAAAATAGTAAGAAGGAAAATAAAAGCAAAGAAGGGAAAAAGGAGAAAGATAAAAGATTTAAAAAAAAAGCATTTGAGAAATCTTTTTTTTTTCTTTTACCATTTTAAAATACGCTTGTAATTAGAAACCAGAAAAAAATATATTCAATAAAAATCAAGAAAATAGTAAATAAAAACTACCAAAGAAAATAAAGTAGAGGCAAACAGCGTATTAACATTACAAGATCTTGTGCGCCTTAGAAGGTTTTGAGCGATATTTTAAATCAGCAATGTTTGTTTAAATTTCGACGGCTTATGCGCTGATCCTGGCAGAGCTGGAAACAATTAAGCCCGGGCGGACGGCGACGCGAGGGAATTTATAACGTTTGCGCTCGATCAGATGAAACTTAGCTATTTGAGAAAATGCGCACGTGCAGAAAACTTTCCAACTCCATTCACACTCGGACACACACAAAGAATGAGACTAAATCTCAATTACAGCTGCGTAAATCTAAAGCGTTATAATTTCAGGACAATTGTTTAAAACAAAACAGTGAAGTGAGGCGAAACTTTTAATAATCAACGAAGAATATAGTTCACAAGTTAGCTGAGACCACTGTGTTGACATCTAATTTCGTGACAAGATAAAAAGTCTTTGGTTCAACAGCCTTCTCCAAATATGAGGAAGCAGAAGAATTTGTTAAATTATGTCTCAGATTCAGAACGTTTCTGAAACAAGTCGTTTTTTTTTTTTCAATTATTATTATTATTAATTAACTGGTACATGTGTTTGTGTTTCTATCCCTGCATTTTCTACACCTTTTTTTTCTTACAGTGAAATTCTTCACTTTATTGTCCATCAGAGAAACCACTTTCCCCCAACCAAAGCGTGCTACTATCAGTCAGTTTACCCAGGGAAACTCGAAACGTTTGAATTACATATTTAAGGAAAGAACTTCTCTCATCGGGGCCTCTACGAATCTATTTGGTGCATAATTATCAAGCGCTTTTTTTTTTTTTAACAATATTTATTGTGAGAAAAGAAATACAACAATTCAACACCAACATTTTTAAATAATGATTCCGGAGCCTATGATGAGCGACAGGCATATTTATAATCTGAAAATAAGATAATATTTTATTTAAAAATGTAGATAAAACAGCAATTATTATTAACAAATAACACGCCTACACAACGCCTGATATTTATGCACCAACCAAATATTAGGTTGGTGCAAAAATAATTTCCTTTTCTAACATATGTTACTATGTGAGAAAACGAAATTATTTTTGCACCAACCTAATATATCTAGCTTCTGCTTTGTATGCAACACGTAAATAATAGGAGATAGTCAGACATCTGTACCAACCTAAAATAACTCTTATCGTAATAAGAAATATTGCCGAATAAATGATCCCTTCAAAATTTGCTGCTATTACTTGTAGGAATTCGGGTTCGATTTTTGTGGGATGCACAGTTTTCATCTAGTAAGCCATTTCAATCTAATCTGCTTGTTATTAATTTAACTTTTTTCAAACAAAATATATATATATTCTATATTTTTGAATGATTGCATTCTTTGTCACTGACTTGCAAACTTTTTCACGCCGAGTCGTTAGTGAAATATTATTTTAAACCATTCAACCTCTCTCTCACAGGCGGAATATGGTGAGCCTCTCACTGCTCTATAGCTACTTACATAGAATGTGCTCGGATGAGATGCATTCCTTGGTTCGACCAGGTCTGACCTTCACGGCTCGGAGCGACAATGACCCTCCATTATATCAAAACACCCAAATTCCCTCGGTATGCCATCGATGAGAAGTAAGTTCCACTCGAACAAGTTCTTCCTGCGAAACACTGCTCTGTAGTACAGACTCCCAAGATGATATTTTCCCGATCACTACATTCTTAATCTGTTCATGCCTGGGGTTAAAAGTTATCTTCCTCTCTTATCCAAATAAACTACGCCTTAACATGACTCTCTACTCCGACTGTTCTTGGGCATTGTACAGGATGAAACTTACTGTAAAATAAATAAATAAATAAAACACATACATTCCCTCGGGGAGAAGAAAGTTCCACTCGAACCATTTCTTCCTAGGAACGATGTCTCTGTGGAACAGATTCCCCAGATTATATTTCCTCGATCACTACAATCGTAACCTCAAAGCTAGGATACTCGTTTCCGTTGGTAGTTGTATAATTAAAAGAAATAAAAAACTTGTAGTATCAAAGAATGATTCATTTTATGGAAATATTTCGACTAGCAATTGTCGGTCTTGTTCACTCCTTAATTTGAGTAAATCAGCGCAGAGAAACTAGAAATGCTTAAAAACTCAAATCAAGGAAAACAAAAACGAGTTGATCACGTTTTCAAAGTAAGAGCAATTTGAAGAGGACAAAATGGCAATTTGTAGATTAAAAACAAAATTCCCTTTTTTTACGCCTCAAGTTGCTCTTACTTTGTAAACGGCATCAACTCGAGTTTTTTTCCCCTTGATTTGAATTCTTGAGCGTTTCTAGTTTCTTTGCCCTGTTTAATCAAATTAACGAGTGACCAATACTGGCAACTACTGGTCGAAATATTTCAATAAAATAAAGCATTCGTTGAAACTATAAGTTTTTTTTTTCTTTTAATTATACAATCTTAACCTCTTCAAGTCTAGAGTTAACCGCTTTTCCCCCTCCTATCCATATAACCTACCACTTAACGTAACCATGAGTGTTCCCCGGTCCTTGTACAGGGGGAATTCTACTGTTAAAAAGACTAGAAGGTCAATATGGATGTACTCCATAGGGTGCTACCAAAATAAATCGCGCCTATATATTTATTACATATTAAGGTATTTGAATCTATTAGGTTGGTGCAAAAATAATGACGTAATAATGTCGTTTTTTTGACGTATTTTTTAACGTCGAAAAACGACATTATTACGTCATTATTTTTGCCCGAAGCTAATATATAAGGCATCTATGCAGTTCTCTTGATTTGTTCCATCACTGGAGGAAGTGCTTATTATGCGTCGTAAATCATCTTCAGTATGAGCCACAAGATCGCAGCCATCTACATGCAACAAGTTTCTTTTAGCTTTAAGAGATACCATCTTCTTGGCTGATTTTCCCATGATTCGATAGCAGAGACAGATACTTGAATGCCATGTAAATTATCATTGTGATTTAAATTAAAGAGGAATGTCATTCGGATTAACTCTATTCTTTAATTTAATTGGATGAGAGAGAGAGAGAGCAATATATGCATCCATAATTTCTTGATGTCAGTTCGGTTTGGCAATCCCTGCCGTAGACACGGGCTGAATCAAACTGGTGTTTGCTCCACACCCAGAGACACTCCCTTCTGGGATTTATACTGCAACTATGCTGAGTGGACATCAGTTAGACTTTTTGAGAGAGAACGCATAATTTTTCATGATCTGATGTTTAAACAATGTCAGTACGTTCAAACCACCGGTCGCAATGATTTGTGATTTCGTGCTACCGTAATTATTTACTGTTCTAACAGTTGAGTCTATTTTAGCTAAGAAGCCTAGGATCGACTTGTGGTATTGATTACTGGCACTTTACAAATGAGGTGCACGCAGGTATCACCTCCCTAGTCTGATAAGAAATCATCCATGCTGAAAATACAAATCCTTGTCTTATGGTGTGAAATCAAACGTTCTAAGCATACTGCCCGGCTCTCATATAAAAATTGTGATTGCTGTATCTATCGCCTCTTCACCGCACCACATTCTGTCTTAATTCAGTCTTCCTGGATCCGAGATGACTCTTGGAACCACTATTCGATTTCATAAGTAGACTGCTTCTTTGACACTTTCTGCATGCCCTACGAGTCTGTCTAACATCAGGTGACAATAAATTCATATATAATAGCTAGCCAATCCCTATTGATGACGGTCGCTCAGGCACATTTTGTGTTTGCTCAACACCCATAGAGCGAACCTCTGGTTTATACTGCAAATATGCTGACAGACCGTAGTTAAAGTTTTTGGGAGAGAGCGTCTTATCGGTTGCGATGTATTGTGACTTCGTGCTAGCACGTGGCCGAGAGGTTCACTTTTTTCACCATGAGACCCGGGTTCGAATCTCACCACGATTTATTTGTCATGAAGGGGGCTTCCTAATGTTATCGGTCTGGAGGAGGATCCCAGTGTGCGGCTCCTTTGGAAAGTGCCTGAAAACTGTACCAGGACTTGACCCAAGACTTATGAGTGATTATATATATATAAGTAATAAATTTTATATTTTTTATTTTTGGATGTGTTGTATATTTGGCTGAAAATCCGATAATTGTGGATAAACACTATAAATGTCAGTTTTTGTTCTCGCATTGTTTCAGTGCTTTCGAGTGTCTCGTTTCTTTTCAAGATCTCAATCATATATGTATCGAAGGCAAGATATTCGCTTGGCATTTTTCGAAAGTTACTTTTCAAATTTACTTCACATAAGTGTTGTCATGTGCAGAACGCTTGGGCGGACCTTGAAACACGGGAAACTTGTTACTAACTTACAGGTATATATCGATGTTTAGTTTGTGAACGTGTCTGGCTGCTTGCAGGTTTACCTCGACATGATTGTTCGTCTGTTTTTTATTAACTTTGGAGACTTGTGTGGCGTTTGTACAGGATTAGTTTGCACTCCGATTATCGTGAAACCTGGCAGCAAAATGGCAACGAGATAAGCAAACAGTTTAGCTGGCCAAACTCAAATCTCGAAGAGAGTAGTTCGTTTAACAAAGATTAAAATATCTCTGGTTATCAGCATCCTATATTCAACATCAGTGAGCCACTTAACCAATAGAAATCTATCACTTGAACTTTCTCCAGTGTAGATTTGCCTTTATGACCATATGTGATCTTAATTTACACGGCATTCCATATTTTTTCTTGAGTTTTAATAATTATTTTTGTTGAAAAGTTTACACTTCTCCTCAATGATTTTTTTTTAACGATTTTTCTCCTGTTGTTAGAAATTCTTCTTTCTTTTAATGGTACCTTTCCTCAGATTCTTCCGTAATTTTATGTTCTTTGTAATGTTATTTTTATTACATTATTTCATGATATAATTTTATTATGGTTGTTATGAATAATGAAGAGTGGTCTCCCCTTGTTTTGTTACTCTCCTCTTTGAGAGAGCTATTTTCTTACTTCATTCATTCTTCATAATTTAATGTTCTCTGATTCTTTTCCGTTTTACTTATTTTTCCTTCGTTTCTTATTTTCCTTTCTTCATACGCATCCTTAGATACATTTCCGTTTCTAACTCATTTCATTCTTTCCTTTTCTATATTTCTTCCCTTCAGTCTTATATCTCTTTTCTATATTTCTTTCCTTCCTTTCTCTATTTCTCATGTCCTTCTTTTCTATATTTCGTCTCTTCTTTTTTTCTCTCTTTTTCTACTTTTGGCCCCTTATATTTTTTCTTTTCTCTATTCCCAATTCCTTCTTTTCTATATTTCTTCTTTTTTTCTTTCTTTTTCTACTTTTTGCCGCTTATATTCTTTCTTTTCTCTATTCTCTATTCCTTCTCTTCTATATTTCTTCTCTTCTTTTTTCTATTTCTCTAATCCATCTTTTCAATATTTCTTTCTTTTTTTTGTACATTTCGCCCCTTCTATCCTTTCTTTTTGCTATTCTCCATTCCTTCTTCTCTTTATTTCTTTCTTTCTTTTCTATATTTCTGTACCTTTTTTCCAGTCTTCCTTCTTTGCTTTTGTTATTCTTCCTTTCATTCTTTCCTCTCATAATTTCCTTCCATCCTCTCCTGTTCACATGCTTTTCTTTTATAGCGTTCCTTCTTTTACGTTCTTCCTTCTTTTCCTTCTTTCCTGTTTCTTATTCTCTTCTTAATGATTCATGTCTTATTTGCATTCGAATGAAAGAGTTTTGGATCTCCATCAATTCTTATTTTGTTTGATACTTTTTTCTTTCTCATTTCTCAGCATATTTTAATTTCCCATAATTCCAGGTTACGCTTTCGTTTTTAAATTTCATTGGAAATATTATTCATTAGTTATATATTTCAGAAGATAGTTCAACATTTTACGTTGTTTAATGTAATCTATTATTTTTATTTCTACATTACATATGTTGCCTTTACAAATGATTTTTTTTATATTTCCATTTTTTGCCAGGCTTTTACTAATTTTTACCTTTCTTTTTAGACATTTGTTTTTTCCATACATGTATGTCTAATTCTTTGTTCGAATTCTGTTTCCTGTATTGATCTTCTACACGATTCTTTCCTTCTTTTCACACTTCCAGTTTTCTACATCAATATCTTACGCGCAAACACACATCTGTCTCTATATCTTTCTTTCTATCATTTTGACTATTTCTTTTTGTTTTCTTCCTCTCTTTCTGTCTCTATATCTTTCTTTCTTTATTTACTTCTGCCTCTATGTCTTTATTTATTTACTTCTGTCTCTATGTCTTTCTTTATTTACTTCTGTCTCTATGTCTTTATTTATTTATTTACTTCTGTCTCTGTCTTTCTTTCTTTCTTTATTTACTTCTGTCTCTATGTCTTTCTTTCTTTCTTTACTTCTGTCTCTAAGTCTTTCTTTCTTTCTTTACTTCTGTCTCTAAGTCTTTCTTTCTTTCTTTACTTCTGTCTCTAAGTCTTTCTTTCTTTCTTTACTTCTGTTTCTATGTCTTTCTTTTTTTTTCTTTCTTTACTTCTGTTGCTGTGTCTTTCTTTCTTTCTTTACTTCTGTTTCTGTGTCTTTCTTTCTTTCTTTACTTCTGTCTCTAGGTCTTTCTTTCTTTACTTCTGTCTCTGACTTTCTTTCTTTCTTTATTTCTGTTTCTATGTCTGTCTTTCTTTCTTTCTTCTCTTCGGTCTCTATGTCTTTCTTTCTTTACATCTGTCTGTATATATTTCCTACTTACTTGCCGTCCTGTTTTCTAATTATCTTCTACCCGCCTTTCATCTTTTCTCTCTATTCTTTTTCTATTTTCATCTTCCGTGTTAATTCTTGATCCTTTTCAGATCTTTCATTTTCACTTTGCCCCTTGAATTTCTTTTCGGACATTACTCCATTTTTCTATCTGCTTTTCAATACCTTTACATATTCCTTCCTCCCTCTATACTTTGATTGATCTCACTTTTACCTTTACACATACTTTCCCATAAACACTTCATTGACACTTGAAGCTCTGCTATATCTGAGCTATTATTTCTCTTTATACGAACAGTCATCTTCGACAAAAAAGACAGACATAGCCTCCAGAAACATCAAAATACAATGCTTGCAAAAATTCGCTTATAACAAAAAGTACTTATGCTTCATCTTCCCACGTTAGAAAATTCTTTAGATGTAAACATAATTTAAGAAAGGAATACATGTTACAGAAAATATGGTTGTGTTACTCTTATGTGATTCTGAATGTAAGACACAAGGTAATGGACACAAGAGAATTTTATTGAAATCTAGTCTTACCAGAAAACGTTCTGGCTATGAAGATAAACTACATCCAAAGGCAAGGCCTCTGTTCAGGAGGTTTTTAGAAGCCTGGAATCACCTCTTAATTACTGGTGTTCCCAGGTCCACCCTGACCCGGGTTAGTTGCCCCTGTTAGGGTCCCAGATACGGGCAAATATTTAACACCCAAACTGGGATCAAAACATTATGAGAATGTAAAAACAGGTTTTAATACCAGAAACACTTTGTAAAAGAATATTACCAGCAATACATTTTTGAAGGAAAAAATTATTACCAGCAATACATTTTTGAAGGAAAAAATTATTAACAGCAATACATTTTTGAAGGAAAAAATTATTACCAGCAATACATTTTTGAAGGAAAAAATTATTAACAGCAATACATTTTTGAAGGAAAAAATTATTAACAGCAATACATTTTTGAAAAAAAAAATACTTGCTATACTTTTTTTGAAAACAAATATTACCAGCGATAGATTTTGAAGAAAAAAATATTACCAGAAATAGATTTTTGAATGAAAAAATAGTACCAGCAATACATTTTCGAAAACAAAATATCACCAGTAATAAAAATTTTTAAATAACCCATTGAGGTTGCCGTAAAACAAACCAAACCAAACTTAGGAGGAAATTTAAAATACCGTCTGTTCACACAAATGAATATGTTGATTTATATGTCCGCGAATTTGACTTTCGTTTTCACTGCAGTCTTCAACTCAGTTTCTATGTCATGACAATAACAAATATAAAGACACAGATTATTATACACTGTAAAGCACAATCTGCGGTCTGTATTAATATTTAGGAGTGATTCATTTCTAAAAATCAAATATGTATCTAAAGAAAAAAAAGGAAATAAACAGTATTTCATGTATACGATAAAGAAACTGTATTTCATTAAATTATTATCATCCTGGTTTATAGCCACATTCCCATCGCCGTTATATAACTTCCCTGTGCATTTTCTCTGAGTATTTTCATGATAATTGATCTGACAACGTTTCCTCTTTGGAACCTCGGTTTTACGAATTTAAGAGCAGTACTAGACTCGTAGTTAGGTTTTGTCATTTTACAGTTGAAATGGCTTAGTGATATTGTAAATTTCATTTCTCTCGCAAGTCTCGCTTCTGGAAATCCGTTCCGGCCGATTGCTTCACAGTCAACTTTTAGCTTAAAAAACTTTACTTATATAATACTTAATATAATTACAGAATTAATCTCATCCATACTAAAAATGCAAAATATAGAAACTAAAATTAATTTTAAACTATTATAGTATTAATAATCATGTCCAATAATACAATAACCAAGACAGAATCAAGATAACAAAACAATAAAAAAGTTATGTAAAGAGTTGAAAATATAATTAATGATGAGGAATCCTGATATGTTTCCTGACAATTAGTTATCCGCTTAATTACAACTGGGATTTTCCCGTTAATGTTATATTAGGTTTGTGCAAAAATAATGTCGTTTTCTCACATATGTTCCTATGTGAGAAAACGACATTATTTTTGCATCAACCTAATACATACATGAATAATATTCAACACCGAATTAATTGCATTTAAATCCAAGGAGACTGTATTGGCAACATTCAAATTTTTTAAGCACTCTTCTTCATTATGTACACTTGAAATTAGATTATCTTTTTCTGGTGCTAATTATGTGTATACATTTTGTTTGCATTTTTAGTAAACTCAGGTTGCTCACATGTTCAGTCCATGGTGTTGTCAGCATCATTCTGTAGAACCACATTTCTGTTGCTTCAAGTCTATTGTCAAGCATTCAGAGCCATATAGGTGAACCATGTTTAAGAAGTCCATTTTACTATCATATGTTTATGCGACATATTTTGTATTTTGTTTAACCTTTTCATTTAACATTTTAATTTTTCGATGTTTGCATTTTATTGGGCATATTTTATATTTCATCTATATTTGAGATGATTATATGTGTGTGTGTTTTCTAGTTGAACTTTTGTTTAAAATGATAAGTCTATTCATGTATTTTAGGCGACCCATTTAAGTTCAGGGAATATATAACTAAACACAAAAATGGCTAAGGTATCGGCCGAAAAGACTTGGAGTAATGGACGGTATGGACAGGTTTGTACTCCATCATTCCAAACAAACGGAAAAATCTAAGAACATTAGTCAAACGAAATTGAAAAAAAAAAAAAAAAAATTATTAAAGTTTCCTTGTCAGTCATATTATCGAAAGATGTTTAATATATATATATATATATATATATATATATATATATATATATAGCTTCTACAGGGCTAACCTTAAAAATAAGATATTTAATACAATTAGGAGAGTCTCCATCTATCTAAGATATGTAGATGATATTCTCATCTTAGTTAAAAACATAGATGAAATCGACGAACTCTTAGGTTAGTGCAAAAATACTGACCTAATAATGTCGTTTTTGACATAACGTCAAAAAACGACATTATTACGTCATTATTTTTGCACCAACCTAATTCCAAAATATTCCGTTCTTAAATTCACATATGAATTTAACAATAACGAAATTCCTTTTCTTGATATGCTGATAGGCACCAATAAGAATACATTTACTGCTTCCCAATATAAGAAATAAATAGCTTAACTATAAATATGAGTGATCTATTACAAAACAGCGATTATACAGAATTTCATAAATCATGAAAAAGTTAACTCTTCCATGAAAAATAAAAAATCTCCACACTAATTAATTAAGTCTTTCCGAATTTCATTAGACGACCTATTCGACATACTAACATAAATAAAAAGGAACATAATACTTACTCAATTAACCCTAAATATATCAACCTACCATACGGAAATCAAATACACCCAAACTACAAACAAGATGAACAAATCATTTAAAAAATCTGTAAATACTAATATATCCCCCACTGATCCCCACAAAAAAATATAACTCGTTATATATCCATACTAAATTTAATACAACCAAGTTTATGATCCGCAATAACTCTTCTCCTTCAATTAATGTTTTGCAAAATGCTAACTTTGTATAGAAATTTTAAAGTCCATTGGGTGATTGTGTCTCCGACAATATATATATCATGTTAGTTTCACGACGACAACATTATTAATTAATTAAATTACTGTTATACCGGATCATAGCAATTCTATTGTTAATAGACTCTCCAACAGATAATAAGTAGTAGTAGTAGCAGTTGCCAGAGAGCTCAGTGGAGTTGATGAGTCAGTCGATGTCGAGCATTAAAGTATCAACCACCACAACTAGATTGCTGCGTCATTAACTATTATTTCAAGTTCCTAACGTTTTGTACGTCGAACCCTTTTATGACCGACTGAGTGAAATACGAGCCTCCACTGTGAAAACTACTCTACAACAATTACAAATCTCGGATTCAAGCTGTATTACACAAATTTATAAGTACATTCCTCTCAACATTCACGTTTTAAGAAAAATATTAATTTGCAATACAAGTATACTCCACCTTGTAAATAAAAAAAATCAAATTCTTGAAGCCGTCTATATAAAGAAATTATAAGAAAAAACTAAATAAGATAAATTATGAGTTAAGCAACAGTGTCTATAAAGTAATATTTTGGGATACTCAAATTATACGATTTATAAAATTGCAATTTGCGAATTTTAAAACAATAATAAAAACATGAATTAAGTTACCTCCCTCACATATTCTTAACAATTTTAAAATTGAGCATAACAGAACGCATTTCATGTATATTTATATAAAAATATTCACAACTATCAAGTATATTTTTTTTTGTTTACTAATTCACCCAGGAATACGATCTTGTGTCAGTTTGAAAATAATAAGAAAAATAACCAAAACTACGTCGTCTTTCTTAAAACATTTATTAACAATACTAACAAATTAATCTGAGAATTTGAGACGATAAAAATAAACATAAAAATACATCATATGTCTAAATGATTTAACCAAACATGCTTGAATGAAGATATGCTGCCTAAATACAAATATTACATATATATATATATATATATATATATATATATATATATATATATATATATATCATCTATTGAAATGTAGTTCCTTCTCATGTTGCTTCAAGTATAGAGAAAGGAACGTATAAAGACATTAAATTAATGGGCCCATCACTAATGTTTAGCCCATTTATGCAGAAAGAGTTTTAAATTATATTTACTCTAATCCCAAGAGGATAGACAACAAGCTCAACGAAATATTCGTTTAACAGACCATGAAATCAAGTAAATCTAAAAAGAT
Source organism: Acanthosepion lycidas (assembly GCA_963932145.1). Taxonomy (NCBI): domain Eukaryota; kingdom Metazoa; phylum Mollusca; class Cephalopoda; order Sepiida; family Sepiidae; genus Acanthosepion; species Acanthosepion lycidas. Next base: position 57,273,357 of record OZ010581.1, read on the forward strand.
ACAAAGGCAATTTTTTTATCAAAAAGGAGAGATGTCAAACAGGTTCAAATACTGAACAAAGTTTCGTTAACGCAGCCGTTATTAAGAGTCACATCTGTATATGCTTGTGTGTTCGCCTTCAAGGATTTACTGATATTTACGTCTATAGCTTTGTGCAAATGGATTTGATTTATTTAACAGGAAAAAGATAAAGATTGGTTTTGTGTGTAATCTATCAATAATTTATTCGAACCTCTGAAGAGATCACGTTTTGCCTGCTTTTTTGTGTCCCCCCGCCAATTATGTGGGGATTCTTTTAACGTTATACAGTATTTCCTTGGGGAAAACGCAAACGTTATGGCAAATTTAAAAATTAATTAAAAACTGATTATTTAGAACGTTCATACAAGACTTCATCAGCGCATAGCAACGAATATTTTAGCAAAATAACCTTTGATAAAACTACGTATACATCAGTTGACTGAAGACGATAAATGAACAGAATCCTAATGATAATAATAATAATTTGTGCCAACCTGTTTAAAAACGGTAAGGGGCTTCATCAACACAAATAAAATAACCACAACTTTAACACTGAAGCAGGAATTTACAAAACTTATTGGAAAAAAGGAATATCCTTAGATTATCAAATCTGAAGATACACAGTTGTAAATGTGAAAGAAAGTCGCCATGATATATATTTATTCTCATACGAGGCTAGAGCGCTCTTTTTTAATATTGAGGATTTTTTTAATTATCTTTTTACATTTTAGAATGGTGTGTTATGAAGAGTACGCATACACACATGATATATATATATATATATATATATATATATATATATATATATATATATATATAAAAAAACTCGTGTGTAGGCCCATTGTATATAGTGCGACCCCCAAATTATTTTGTGGCAAAACTGATTTTTTTCATACAGGTCATATATATTGCGACCTGAGCTTCTGGGCAATACTAGTAGATCTACGGTAGTCAAATTATTGCAGCTCTGGGCGTCATCCTGAACATATTATCTACCAAATAAATGGTTTTTATTCTTTTTTCGTACAAAGCTGCAACCATATGTTGAGAAAAAAACAATTTCCCGTAAGATATCTAATACAAAAATTTAGAGACCGTACATTTGTTTTCATTTATACAGTAGCTCCATTACCCTGGACTTGTCTACTACTTAACTAAGTTTTGTTTCCTGTTCTCGATACAAATCCTCTTCCACACTGTATACGACTTAAAATTAACAAATACCTTATATAAATGAAGAATTAATATATTTGTCTTATCTCAAATTTGAATTGATCATCATTTCGCAAGTTTTACCTCACTTTTGGACGTTCCAAATTTGAAAATAAATAACTAATTGTTATCATTCTTTTTCTATCCTTTGCAAATGATTCAAATTTTAGTATGTTATTATGGATGATAACGACTACCAGTTGTCAAAATTTCAGCTTTTCACAGTTGTTATTTCTAACAAATATTAGGTTTTAAAATTGTGTCCCTTAGTTTTGGACGCTACTGTGTGTATATATATATATATATATATATATATATATATATATATATATATATATATATATATATATATATAAACTGTATATTTATCTATCTCATATATATGAGAGAGAGAGAGGGAGAGTGGTGAATAGATATACCGCAATATATGACACATGGCACAGTTGATAAAGACGTTGGTTAGATCCAGTGACAGGACCCAAAGAATGTGAGTTCAATACCCGGTTAAGCTAGTGGTGAACTTGGAGAAGGGAATTAACAGAAGACAGCTAATAACTGACATCCATTAAACATGGCACGTGAAGCTAAAACAGTCTACACCAGTGAGCAAAATAAAGGGTTCCGTTCGACATTCCAACCACCTGAAGAAGACCGAAGCGATCAACGGCCCAAACGTTGTAATAAATATGGAAACAAAGATGAGGACAATAGTCCGAATTATATATATATATATATATATATATATATATATATATATATATATATATATATTCTATACTAACGTTTTTTTTTTTGTTTTTTTTTCTGTTATACCTTTTATTATCCCTGATTAATCTAAAAATCTACTTGATTTTAAGCGGGAAGTGTAAAAATTTTCTGATGTTAATCTTATTTTCGATACAATAAGACATGAAGGAAGCGATAAATATATTTTAAATAAATTATCTATATTACTTATTCTTCCATTGGTAAATAGCCCGATCGATTTCATGGCTAGCGTATCTTTAGCCATACTTGACACTAAATGTTGCTGCAAGCTGAAATCCATTCTAGATTTTGTAATGGCTGCAAATACGTCTATATTCCATACATGGCCAGCCTCTGGAAGGAATTGTATTTGAGTCAGTCAATTGAAAGTGAGTCGAGCACATTTTTGAATATTCATATGCATCTCCCATGTTAATTCACGAGCTATTCACTCGTTCGAGCGATCATAAACAGAGACATTACGGCTGCAGATAGAATTAATAAGTTCAAAGTTGGAGGTAATTAGGCAGCATTATCGCAGCTTGGACCGTTTGTGCGTATTTCCGTTAGAAAATTTATTATATTTCTACTTGATTTCTTGTCACGGCTGAACATGTCTGTCAGCTAAAAAACAAAAATAAAATGATTTTTCCCCAGTTCCAAACCTGCAAAGATATTTTAATATCCGTATTGATGTTTCGAATTAATAAGAAGCTATTGTTGTTTGCATCAGTAAATCTTAGGGAAGAATCTGACATAACGCGCATGCGCATAGATCATGCCGCCCATACATTAACGCAACTAAAAATATAAATACGAAAACATGATTTAATGTACAGCTAAGCCTACAGAAGTATACTGGAAAATTCTATAGTTGGGACGGGTAAGCAATGAAGAAGTTTTAAGGGAAATTTAAACAAATAAAGGGCGATTATATCCAGAATCAGAAATAAACCGCTGAAATTAATTGGATTAATAATGAGGATAGACGACTTCGCAGAATTTCACACTCACAGCGTAAGAGGGACAGGGGAAGGCCGCCTATATGACGAGCTTGTGTGAATTGAAGGTGGAACGAGAGTGGAAAATGTTGGCAAAGGGTACGAAGATAAAGGCTACAAGTTATATAATGTTGTAATCGAGCAAAAGGATGAGCCAAAAATGCAAATTACATATCGGAGATAACATGATCAAGCAGGCACAAAAATTTAAATATATAGAAAATATTCTAAGAAAGGGCGGAAAACGCAGTGAGATAGCCAAAGATTCATTCCAAAACCTAAACAGCCTATTAAGAAAGTGAAAAACTATACAGTTACAAAGAAAAGCGTACTGAACGTGATATCTGTCCTACTGTATGGGAGTGAATGCTGGACAATTTTCTCAAAGTCAAGGAAGGAACTAAAAAGAATAGAGATGAGGGTTCAACAGAAAAAAAAAATATCTGAGGACATCATCGACCGAACAAGTGAGCAACTATGAGATTTTAGAGAAAATAGAAACAAAAAGGAGACTTAAACTTAACATCAGGGAGAGACAATCTAAATTTCCGGGGCGCATAATGAGGAAGAGGACTTGGAAAATCTGCAACGTACAAGTTGGTCGGAGGACAAACACATATAGAAACAACACATAACATACTTGAGAAAATGGTTTGGCAGGAATAAGGAAAAGACAGAAATTATTTAGCGCTGCTAGAGACAAGAAATTTTTGAGAGCCATGATTGCTAACCCCTCAAGAGAGTGAGATTAACCACGTCATAATAACCACTTTCATTATGCAATCCAAACGTAAAAATGCTCAAAATCAATTCATAAAATAGTAAAAAAAATAAGAGAAAAATGAAAATTAGACAACAATTAAAGTGATATTGAGAAAGAAGATTTAAAATAAAACTCGTCACAATTATTTATATAAAAGGAGATCTAATCCAGAAATTAAGACAATAAATAACATTTTGGCGATTAGCAGTTTTTTTCCCCTTTTGGTAAGGCTTCGACACATCCCGGTCCGCCATCAGTACAGAGAAAATCGTCAGGTAGATGGATCGATGACTTTCCCTATCTCCCATTCCCAAGCGATCCTTCCTTATGATCTGTCCATATTTTTTTCTTTCAGATTCTGAATATAAGTATTTTTTTCCATTTTCTCGTTGCTTACTCGCCACATCCAGGGAATTATCAGTAAAATAGTCCACAAACATAAAATACATATTTTACATATAATTCACTGCATTACTCGTATTATCCCTGACTCTAATTTTGACGGAAAGAATTGAGTTTCGATTAAAAGAGAAAATCATTTCTTAAAGCGAACTGTTATTCAACATGCATTCATTTCAGAAATCCTTACTCTAACTTCAACGATCATAGACAAAAATTATTTTCTGATGGAACGATTGCTAATACACTGTGGTATAATTGAAACAATAAGTATAAACAAAAAAATGAAAAGAAATATTAAAAATAAACGATAAATTAACTAAGTTTAACATTCACATATCCATATCTTTAAAATTAAAATCAAACCGATAAAATTGATTTTCTCCGAATTTTTCCCTCACTTTATGTCACAAGACCGAAACCGTGGAGCATCCAGTGAGGATCGAACTCACATCTGTGACGTAAATTTTCGAGAGAGCCAAGCTTGCTAACCATTACACCACGTCGAAGTAGCTGTAGAAAATTGAAGAAAAAATGCTTTGCAATCTCCTCTGAGACCTCCTCCAGGGGTTCAAATATGTGTGAATGTGTTTATAGTAGCTCCCTAAATTAAAAAAAAAAAAAAATTCACTGTTCCTTTACAATACAGCTTTTCAAATTCATAAAATTCAAAACGTTTAATAATGCAAGGGAGGTAACGTTTGTAATTTAAAATAAAAAATAAACAGACATAATACGTGTAATTTTTTTAACCAAAACTGCTTGAATAAAAATATGCAGCCTATACGTGTGTGCATATATATTGATATAATAGGAAAGAACAGTTAGATTAATGATCCAAAGTTCTTTAGTATTAATGTTCTTATTTTTAAGAAAGTGCTAGATACAGAAGTTTAGCTTACACCTTCATTTCCAACCTATAAATTATTAAAAATTTCCTCAGTTATGTATTCTAAACATCGCTTGAGAATGAAACTGCACTCTTAATTTTAATATTGAAATTAAACTTTAGGATATGAATCAAGTTTCGAAATATTGACATTTCTGTGTCGCAATAGAATCATATTTTAAAAAATACTAATTATATATATATATGTGTGTGTGTGTGAAAATATTGTAGAAAATAGGAAAGAAACTGGTTTGGTAAATAATCCAAAGTTCCCAAAAAAATTTCGCTTGAAGATGGAACAGAGCCTACTTTAACTCAAGTTAATTCAAATATTATTTTGAAGTTTTCGGCTCTTGTTTTGAAACATGAGACCTCTTATGTAGCGAGCTGGAATCATATTTTTAAATAAATAATTATATATATATGTGTGTGTGTGTGTGTGTGTGTGTGTGCGTGTCTGTGTGATCGTATGTGTGTTTAAAATAGGATATAGAATCTCGACAAAATTAAAAAAAAAAAAATTGACAAATGTAAGAGATTTTATTGAAAGTAGATTTGATTACGCATTTCCAAAAACGAAAGAAGCGTGGATGTGTGTATGTGTGTTTTTGTGTGTGCTTGCGTATTTGTGTGTAGACTTCAATAATGAATCATAGTACTGTTTCCTTTTTTTAAAAAAAGCCGTTAATATCTTTAGGTACAGAATAAAGTTAACGACTTTTTTTTTTTTAAAAAGTCACTCATTTTCTTTCTTCTTTAATCACGACAAACCGCAGCTTGAGAAAAAATACTATGATTCATTATTTATTGAAACGAGTTCCATTTGTTTTATATATATATATATATATATATATATATATATATATATATATATATATATGTTTGTGTGAGTGTGTGTGTGTGTTATATATTCACACACGGGTGTGTGTGTATGTGTAGTGACAGTCAAATTTAAATAGCATTTTTCGCACTAATTTTTACATTTAAAGATGTGAACGCGAATGCAGAGCATAAATGTATACATTAAGATATAAATACAGGCATGTATTGAATATCGTAGTAAATAGTTTCACAGTCTAAGTGTCAGATTTTTCAGTTCACAAATTGACACTAAAATTATCCTTAATGTATGTTTGCGTTCTGTAGACAATGTTATGAAACAGTGAAGATAATTAACTGCATCCAGAGGATCGGGCTATATTGCGGTAACAGGACTTCATTAACGTCTTGAAAAACAAAATTGCAAAGGACTCAACATAAGATAGTCATTGAGCTAAAACTGGACTGGAAACTGTCAAAAACTTTATACATTGTGACCTATTTCATAAAAAATGCACCAAGATGGCAAGCCATATACCCATGCAGTGAATGCATGTTAAGCTTGAAAAAAAGGGATCATTTTCCTTTACTCTTAAATTATTCTGAAACGGGACATTGTTTCGAAAATATGAAAAGACCGGGACACCAGTGAGGCAAAAACTGAGATCAATGCTACCATCGAGAGAGAATATCAGACCCAGATAATTTGAAGTTGTACACTCTACTGGATAAAATATTCTCTTATAAGCGTAGGGGATGGGCATGTACTTATATCTACTCCGTCCGCAGTTAGAATGATTTTCTGTGGTTCATGGCTAACTACACGGAAGGAAGCTCACATTTACACAACAGAGAAACTGCCCAGATTTAAAAAAAAAATAATCGTTATCTGGCCAGAAGAAGTATGTCCCTGCTCGATCCCGGACATGTAACCTCTCAACTAAGCCATACGAGACGATTTACACCTCATCGCAGAAAACACTTCCAACTATTATATCAATTCCCTAGTGGCTCACATGAAGGCAGAGTGGACGATAATATCTAAACGTAGGTGGTTAAAGGTTGCACAGATTTTTGTAGTTCACTGGAGGCACTAAGTAAAAATATCATAACATATATTGACTAAAATATTGGGTTTGATGTTATCTGTAACTTCCCTAAATATGCATTTATAGAAATTGATTATTTATGCATGAAAAAAGATTTCGAACACAGACACAGAGAAATGGTGCGATTGTCGCCATTTCATATTTCAAATTTCGCACATGCGCGTTGTTTGTTTTTGATTTTGCCGACTGCACAATAGAGTCACTTGGTCAACCGATGTAAGAAAAATAGCACCATGACGCAATTCGCTCGGCCAGAAATTTGGAAACAGCATTATGAACTACTTGGTATTCGCGCCAGAAGCTCAAATACGAACATTTCAGTGTGTTTGGCTGTCAATATGAAGACAGTGCAGAGGATTCGGAAAGAGTTGGATGAGTCTAATGGTGATTACAAATGTACGGTATCTCAGGAAAAACCCGGATTTAATGGTGAGGGTCAAAGTCTCAGCACTGAAGACTAGATCAAGTGCCTTGAGGAGCTAGTTCTCTCCTGGGCCAAGAGAGTGGCTGCTGGAGGTCCCTAGGTCTGGCAACGGGCGTCTGCACCATACTACACAAGCAGTCATGGCTGTCAGAAAATTTCTGCGACCACATCACCCTTCAAATTTTGCCAGCTAACTCCCCAGTCTGCAACCCTCTTGATTATTGAATCAAGGATTATGGCCGCATTTACCAGCTTAAACGAACGTCCAGAAGAGATGCACGAGATTCCAAAGTCATCTGGAGGCCATGGTTGAAGCCAATGGCGATTATATTGTATTATTTCAAGATCTTTTTGTGTAATTTTGGTAAATCTATTTGTTAAAATAATAGGATCGTGTTATTCTCATTTTTACTAATTTAGACAACAATTTATCTATCGCATCCTGTACAGGAAAACATAGTAGTGATTTAGCATTCGTTTCCTAAGTAACTTATTGAATAATATTACCTAAACTTACGAATTTATGGTTTGAGGATAATAAGAAAATAAAACGCATTTTTCATACTTACACCCATTATCGTTTATTAACTTCGAAATGCCACTTACACATTTATCAAACTTATTCCTCATAAACATGCCTATCCATCAGTTGTTCCGCCGGAAGCCAATTAATTTGCTTCCCTGACAGTTATAGCCTTCAAATATTAAAATGTAATGTCAATCGACATCTTCTGATGCATTGATCTAATTTCCCGCCCTCCTCTTTATCCTTTCCTTAATCACGTCTCTTTACTATTGCACACACTCTCTGTAACCCTCTGCCTTCTAGTGGCACTTCCGCCAAGCTTGGTGTGAAAAGCTAAAAAAAAGGCATTGCCTCAGATTCAACACGGCGGCCTACATAACATGCTTTCAGAAGGTAGTGCTGCCATGAGTAAAGAAGGTGGCTGAAAAAACACAGTCATAGCTGTCAGACAATACCTGACACCACATCACCGCTTATATTTGGCTACACAAGTTCTCATATTGAAATCCCATTGATAATTATGTCTGAAGCGCAGTTGTGTGAGAGACCAACAAAACTCCTTGTAACACCAAAGATGACCTGAATGCAGGGTTTCTGACTGCATTTACCAACTTAAAGGGGATATTTTCCAGAAGAGATGCACGAGATTCCAAAGTCGTCTGGAGAGGGTGGTTAAAACCAATGGCGATTTTATTGAATAAATTTACTCTTTACTATTTCAAGATATTTTTTGTAATTCTGGTAAATATATCCTTTAAAATGATTAGTCGGTGTTCTTTTTTTGGGTATTTTTACGACAATTCATCCAGGGCATCCCGCATATTTCGTCCTATCAAAACAATATTAAAATGGTAATCAAAATCTGTTACTCTGACTTTCATAGTGCAACACATTTATAGTTTTATTACAAGTTCTATAAGTGCGATTACAGTGATACTCTGCTTGAGGATTGTGCTAAATGAAACACTGAGTAGCGGATTTTGATTCTGTTATAATATACGATATTTAAGCCCTGGCGTCATTGATAATGTACTATCAATTTATTTTATATTGCAAAGTTATATTAAACGTTAATATTTATGTTTTAGTATTTGTGTATATATATTATATTATTAAGATATATAATTTAAATAAAAACAGACCACTTTAAAGTTCCATGTAATAAATTATTTCACCACAGTCCTTTTAAAGGACTGCAAATCGTCAGACTTTACTTCAAAAATAAGTAAAGTCTGATGATCCGCAGTCCTTTAAAAGGGCTGTGGTGAAATAATTTATTACATGGAACTTTAAAGTGGTTTGTTTTTATTTAAATTATTTGCTCTGGATTTACATTGAGCTCTCTGGATTTTATCATCCTTAGGTTTGCCCATACGGATTACCTAGTTTTTCTTAATATATATATATATATATATATATATATATATATATATATATATGTGTGTGTGTGTGAGAGAGAGAGAGCAATCATTCATGTCTATCTATATATTTACAAGTTGATTCTCATTATTTCACCACCAAAAAGGCGATAAAAACCATAAAATGTCAGGGGTTACTGAAAGTGAAGTCAGCTGTTTAAACCACCTGAAGAGAATGGACATTTAAATAACAGATTTCAAGAAGATATGGAGAGCATTGCACAAATATACTCATCCATATACACGGTGCGGCAGAAACAAATCCCACATAATGTAAGACATTAGTGACAATGATGTCTTCATCAAGCTAATGTTGTTTCTGGTGTTTTTTTTTGTTTTTTGTTTTTTGAGCTGGAAGGTACATGTGCCATACTCTGTGTGTGTGTGTATGTGCGTAGGAATTTCAGCTTGTTATGATGTTATAATAAAATATTATATCGTTACAAAAGGAAACATAAATACAAAAACAGCTTGGTTTGAAAGAAAATTGAAAACGTTTGAAAATAATCGTAGAAGGATGAAAATAATTTAAAATTATAATAGGTAAAATATCATGAAAGTTCTCTCTGTCTTTGCTACAAATATTTTCATGGCAACTGCTCCGACGAGGGGTTTTCATGATCCCCGACAACATTAAATTAAGCGTGATACCAGATTATCCTCTAGGTCCCACCCGTTTTCTATTGAAATAGCTAAATCCAGCAGCTTTCATTATTCCAACAATTTCTTCTCTGTTGTTTCCCGCCTGTGGCAATTTTTTCGGTTTACTTGCCTTACCGATAATGAAAATCTTCAAATATTTAAATGCAACTTCAATCGCCGTCTTCTATCTTCTTGAATCCCGTTCATTTTTTTGTCCTTTCCTCAAAACTTCCTATACTTTTCACTTAAATTTTCTCCATGTAATCTCTTCGTGCCAGTGACATTCCAGCTTTGTTCGCTTTGAAATAATTTTAAAAAAATTTCGGAAGCATTTGGAAGTAAAGACGAATGGACGAATGAATGGAATTGAAATTATCGTATCTTTTTTGCAGTAGTCATCATTAAGTGTTTAAATTTGTGTCCATTTTGTTGCTAAGTGACGCTTAGCAACAATCCTAGACATTGTAAGCCGCTTGAACCTATTTTGCTTATGTATTATCACTGTTCAGCTGTAAATTGTCATGCAAGTGAATCTTCCCGCTGATAATCAAATCGTGTTGCTCTCTTTAATATATATATATATATATATATATATATATATATATATATAAACAAAACAAAATAACATTAGCATTCAGAAAGATGCAAATGTGGAAGAGGATCCTGGAAAATTGTTGTTCTGTTTCGTTGCTTAAAATGATCTCTTCTTCCCCTAATGCTACTTAATGAGACGTTCATAAAGTATCAGAAGCGATTTGCAAAACAGCAAGAAGACGGGTAATTTAATCGAAAGTAATACTGGCTTTGTCAAATTACACGGCGAGGAAAAGCTAAATACATGTGCATACTTACATATACTTATCGAGTGATCTCCCCACACACAATCATGCACATATTTCATCTACGTGAGTGTACAAGTTTACGTATGTATACACTGATATACATCCAGGATTATCCGCATTAAAAACAATCAAGAAATACAACTTTCCACGGGGTATACATTTTGACCGCCCAAGAAACCTATCCTCCTTTTGTTGTCCATTATCATTATCTCTCTCTCTCTCTCTCTCTCTCTCTATATATATATATATATATATATATATATATATATATATATATATATATATATATATATAATTCCAGGAAATTATCATCTAACTAAAATTGTTTCAGAAAGCTATCTGTCTATATATTTATATAGAATTATGATAAATGCATAGCGATAGACGCATATATATATATATATATATATATATATATATATATATATATATATATACACTACCGTGTAAACGTTTTTGCCGCCTAGGTAAATTAATTATAGGTGTTAATTTTCTTCCCAAATCGAGAGTGATTAAAAGTATTAAATTTCCAGTATATTTTATCATCATTGAGATTTTTATAAAGTGTTCACCCCAAGCAAGGCTGTAAAGCCACCGAGACGCAAGGGGTTAATGGGTGTAGAATATCTAGAAACAGGAACACTGCTAAGGCGCAAGAACAAAAGAATAGTAATCAGGAGGACAGATGTTAGCGATTGACATTGCATTTTAATTTGTGCAGATTAAAGTTAGCTTTAGAGCATGGAGCAAGAACGTCTAGAAGCGAGAAAAGAAAAAGTTAGTACAGAATTCACGGTCAAGTCAAGTCAGCTCAACTGGAGAGACCACAGCGCCAACCTAGTACTAAGCTTAAAGTTAATGAATTTACGTTTATGCTCTCTGGTTGATGAGAGAAAAAGTGATGCTGAAAAACGACAATCAGTGAATTCTTCATCTTTTAGGAGTTTTATTAATTTAAGAAGGGAATTTTATTTTTGTAAAAGGCGATCTTTATTTGTAAGAATAAAGATCACCCTTTGCAAAACACACGCACATACGCACACATATATATGTATCTGTACAAAAGGTGAATGCATGGAGTTACCAATTAGTTGTGTTGCCTTTGGCCTGAATAACTGTCTCAATTCGATATGGCATTGAATGGAACCAAGTCCAGATCCACTCATTGGGATTTTTCCCTCTTCTTCGCAGTTATTTGAAATATATTGGATTTTGAGTAGTCTTCGTTGGAGCACTTGTTACTTCAATTCCCACCATATCATTTCTCGAGATCAGAACAATTTACATACAAGAAACGATTTTTTTGTTGCACGTGATATGTAACAAGGAGCAATGTCATTCTGCAAATAGTTTACATCTTCATAGTCTGGCAAGTTAGACCGGAGTAAACGAATATAGTTTTCGCTGTTTAGGTTTCCGTCAAATACTAACAATTTTCTTCTAACATCGTTTTAAAAGCAAATACATGCCATTAAGTACCCAACATCGTTTTTTCCTCGTTCTAGAGGATCTTGCATCATTTCTTTCGCTCAATCGTGTTCTTATACATTTTTATGCATTACAATATATATCTGTTTTGTATTAAAAAATGTCTTAATTTTTTTGCCACTTTCCAGCATCCCATAATCGTTCTTTTGACCATTTCTCTCTTCCAGTGAGATGTCTTTTGGTTAATAACTTTTTGCTGCTATCAAACCATTCAAGTTGTCTTTTATTCTTTTTTGTAATACTCTGGATACACTACCAACTGAAACATCACTGTTAAGTCTGCATTCACTTTTCAGTTGTCTAGCGGTTAATGTTGGATTGTTTTTCGAGATTTCTAAAATATTTCTTTCATCACTTTTCTAGTCTTCCAGATTGTTTAAGCTTGTTACGAGAGCGTGGGAAAGAAATAGTTTCCCAAATACGCTTTTCTCGTTATGGGCATTGCTATATCCATGATATAACAACACCGGCATTTCACGGACCGAACGGAATAGCTGAATGGAAAAACAATAACACAAGCGTATTTCACAGAGAGGTTTATAAAGCTACATCTTACACAAAATTCGATATATACATATATAAAAGTACCCCACGCAAAGAAATTATAACATACGCCTCAACAAACGGTGTGTAAGAAAGGGGAGCCTTACTCGTTATACCCCCCGAATAGAAAACTGGGGTTACGGCAGCTTCTCTATGAATTGGGTTAGGCCATATGCTGTTTCCTGTAAGACCTAGCGGTGTGGCCTAATGACGTCCTTTCTCTTTGGGCTCTACATATTAGGTTGGTGCAAAAATAATGTCGTTTTCTCACATATGTTACTATGTGAGAAAACAAAATTATTTTTGCACCAACCTAATAGCAACTTTTCTCGTCAATCTCTCTCCTGACGTCATTCACCGACCGTCACGTGTTCCTCGTGACTATCTCAATGAAAGGGTGAGAATAGTCGTTTGTAATGCATCAAACTCTGTTTGTGGAAATTCCCAGACGTGTGGCTATCTCACTTTGAGTCTTATTCTTTTTCGAAGTCAGAACGTTCATCTGTGTTTCAGCATAAATTCTAGCCACAATTTTAGTGTAAAAGGCAAGCTAATTTTCAACTACAATGACTTGCAAAAGAGAATTGCACACATGTTAATCAGACGCAACAATACCTACGTAGAAATTTGCATATTGTCAGGAATTTATTATCACAGATTTTTCATTGGTCCAATTCTCTCCAATGCACTCTTTAAGCTGCAAGCAGCTAAAAGGTGCATATCTTCTGTTACACGGGGCCTACGAAATCCTCAAGGTTCCCAAACTACTACTGATAAAAGTATATTGCTAAACGATGTAAACTTCTTCATAACATGAAGGTGTATAAGTATTGTATATTGTTGGTCCCAAACTTTCAGCACGCTAGTGAATGTATGTGTTTAGGCTTGTTTATTTTTACGAACGTAACATCATATATTAATATGTACTGGGCAATTCGACGTTGTTTAATGGTTAGCAAGTTTGATTCTCTAGATCAATTACAACTGAGTAGTAAGTTCAATTCTCACTGGGTTCTTCCTACATTCGGCTTTGTGCCACATCTAAGCTATGCTTAAAAATAATTTAGGGCACTACAGCGTGGTATAATAGTTAGCAAGCCATCTTGCTAGAACAATTACGACTAAGGTCCTCACTAGGGAGTCCTCATACATTAGGTCTTTTGCCATATCTAAACCTGATTAGAAAATCACCATATATTAATATATGCCAATATTACCAGTGAAAATTTCCGATTTTTTTATTTAAATTTTTTAATGTTTCACAATGAATAAATAAACCCACCGCGAGTTCCACGACCTCAAAATACCTGGGTAAGTCGCCCTATTGCAACTTTAAATATTTGAGCTTAAAAATCTGAACAAAATAATGCAATAACTTTCATATTTAGGGATGCCGGATATCAATTATAGAAGTAAGAGAGTACAAACGAAAAGATTTGAAAAGGACAAACGATTTTAACACTTCACTGAATCAGACGTTAAATGAACGGGGGCGTTGTCATCTTATACATTTTTCTTTCATTCTATCTTCTGTTTTTCACTTACGCCAAACAGCGTTTCTAACATGACATCTCCTGCTTTATCCGCGATCAAAACGAAAGAGTTTGATTTATGGCACAACACAACAACAACAATAATAATAATAGGTAAACAGCAAAGATCAATTACAACTCAGATTCGTTGATTCAATTTCATTAAATGCTATTGTTGGCACTAACAAAGACGAGAAACTGAATTAAAGGTGACTGGATATTGTCCATAAAAAAGCAATATCAGTTTATCGACGTAATTCCCAAAACAAGCAGTATAGGAATCTTGTAGCATATCTCACGTTTAGCCTCCCTTTTAACCTCCCAATAAGGAAATATTATCTTGCAAAAATGAATAGCTCAAGAACTAAACTAATATTCTTTCATCAATCACCTACTGAATTCTCTCTACACTGTGAGGCTCTACGCTTTGTAGGTCTACTGCCTTTCAAGACCACTCTATATATCAGATATAATATCCATCGCTAAAATATAGGGAATATAGTCAGCTCACTTTGCCACTCCAGGAAGTACCTGATTCCTTCTATCAAGCTTTACTTCCTTAAGAATCATATTAGAGTAGTGGCTCCCAATATTTTTTGTCTCTGGACCGCATTTTCAGAATGAATATTTGCATACGCCTCATGATTTTTTTTTTTTTTTGTGAAAACAAGTACATTTAAAAATAAAATAAGAGCTAGAGGTTTAAAGGGACATAACCGTGGGTACGAAATCACTGATAACTTTCTCCCCCAATTTGTTGACACTAGTTGGAGTATTCTTAATACATGATATAATACAAACATCACAATGATAAAATAGGTCATTAATTATTTACAACTGTTTAATCCGTGATTTATGCATGCATATACACGTAATCCATAATAATATTTTAAATTTTGAAATCCTATTCATTTTTTGGCATATTAAGTTTTTAAAACGTTTTCTAAATCTTAGTATCCGTGGCTATCATTCCGCCTCACCTGCTATCTTCTTCCGCCGCATCTACGAGGCATGTCGCACCGTTTGGGAACCAGTGGATTAGAGTATTGCTGCCATATCTAGACTGGATCTGCATAATTTTCACATTCTTACATTGACCGACTTTAAAATATTTTACGTGGTCTTTCTCACAGATTCTATTTGCATGATAATCGCTGTTTCCAGGGCAAATCTTCAGATTCACTGCATTCTTCTGTTTCACCGGTAGACAGGTAGAGGTATGGCATGCCGTATCACTTCTGTGAGGTCGATTCCTTCTTATTTCTCTGTAATTCAAATGTAAAAAGAATCTTCTGCTAAAACAGCTTTTGCCAAAGAATTACCGTATTGTGGAACAAATTCTCGCCTGGTTGCTTTTCTGAGAAATTCAGTTCTGACCTCTTCGAGTCAAGAGTCACTAGTAATCTTTCTTTCTCATCGTCATAATGCACACCTATTTAAATTAATTATTTTATAATTACCTGAGATATCCTTGAAAGTCCAGATTTCTATTTTAATTATTTTAAACTTGAGATAAAGCGGTTTTAAATGTGAAATAAATTGTCTCAAATTTTGCAGCATTATTTGTTTTTACTCGTCGATTAAACGAAAACATGTATTTTTACGTGTTGAACATTGTTTCCTTCTCGATCATCTGATTAGGTATCCTAGTTTTTTGCAAATCGCTAACGGGGGGGGGTGCTGAAGAGTCATTGCGAATAATTGAGTTGGATATGCTAGATTTTGTGTAATATATGATTATCTTAACTTTTTTGCTAGGATCTGTTGTAGATATATTAGTAGTTACCAATTTTCATCCTGTTTATAATTAGTGTGCACGTATGGACTCAATACGAATAATAAAATTCTCTTCATTGACATATCGATAAACAAAAATAATAACAAATTAACTATTTCGCCATCTATGTATGTTTTTATACCAGCATAAATTCGTGCACACTCAACTACAAGAGTGAATATCCATGTCATTACAAAATAGATTTTTTTACAGTTAACTAAAGAATATAAAACACACACTTATTAATAATAGCTTTCCAAACTATATAGTTGATGAACAAATAAGATCCTTTCTTAGAAATCTCAATACTAAGCAAATAGTACATAATACTGCTTCTACTAATCTCAAACATATTAATCACCTGTATCTTAATCAAATGCATACTAATTATAAACAGGATGAAAATATACTAAAAAATTGGTAAATACCAATATATCTACAACAGATTCTAGCAAAAAAATTAAGTTAATCATATACTACACTAAATCTAGCATATCCAACTCAGTTATTCGCAATGACTCTCCCCCCTCCCCGCGTTAGCGATTTCCAAAAAAACTAACAGTTTTCAAATTTAAGTGCCCTCTGGGAGATTGTATCTGCAACAGATTAAATAATATTTATGTTGGTCATACCACTCACACCACAAACTCGCGATCAGGATGCTTGACTCTAAATTTGAATGATAATTCTAACATTTTCAGGTATTGAAAACAACATGTCTGGCTGCATACATAATTCCGGAAAATGTTTGTTGAAAATACAATTATACTTAAACATGAAAACAATGAACAAAAACTAAAAATTCTTGAATCTATATACATAAAACAATTGAAATCTAACCTGAACAAAATAAACTACGAACATTCTACAAATATACTTAAATGTAGGTACCTCCACTTTTTCGGCATAAATTTTCGATACCTAAGTTTAAAATGCATTTTTTAAAATGAAAAACATGCTTGAAGATTTGAATCATTAAATTTATTATTTCCATTAAGTAAACAATTCTGGTATATTTCAGATAGAAACTATATACATTGGAATGTCAAATTTAATTTCAAATTTTTAAATTTTCTTAAAAACCGCCATTTTCTTAATTTTAAGAAATTTGTAAACAAACACAAATTTATCGATTTTAAAAATATTTAAAAAAATTTCTGACACGTCATTTTAGTAAAATTAGAATATTTAATGTTAAATTAATCTGATTTAAAAAAATATTACTTACTTATAGCATAAAAAAGTAATATACAACGAATTATTAACGATTGATACCGTAATTTTGATCCAATATTTGATCTACGTGTTGATTGACAAGTGATGACAGCTACTACCGATGACCATAACTGAAAATTACTAGAAATCTAAGTGAACCCTTTTATTTTTAGTTTTACTGTTATGTTTATTTATTAGAATGAAGGGACAAAACTTTTTTTGTAATAATGGCAATTTCAGTCTACCGTACACAGAAATAAGGAACGTATTAAGTAGAAAAATACAACATAAAAAATTATTTGAAAAAAAATTGGAATCACTAAATTTATTAAACTTTGCAATTTTGAACTCGTAAATTTTGTTTCTACTTAATTACTAATTATCACAAGGAAATAGGCTAATACAGAATTTTGCACGATTTTTAAACTATTATAAATTATTATTATTAAAATGTAAAACAAATAAAAAAATTCTTGTAAAATTTAATTATTCATCAGAAAAAATTTATTTCTTCAGGCAATAATGACCTTAATATCACTTATTTACAAAAGCAATTAAAAGCTTTTCTAATTAAGTAATATCATAGTTTTATTGGATTCATTATTTTTCACTTCAGAGCAGATTTTCAGTTAGTTAGCACAAAGTTGAAAAAAAAAGTAGGTAATTTACCATCTCTAGTGACTCTTACTTTAAACAAAAAAAAAAATTGTAAAGAAATAAAAAGGTTTTGAAGGAAATTTCAGGATAATAAATAAGTGGGGTGTAACATATTTAAAAAAAAATATATTTGTTCCCAAAATTTACTAAAAAGAAATATTTCAAAAATAATTTCATTCATTTGTGAATAAGTCCCGAAAATTTCATTAAAATCGGACAATTACTTTAATTTTACAAGAATTTCCAAATCAATGTGTTTTCAACGGGAAAAAAGCGCAAAATAAAACAATGTTATTTTAACAGCACCGCGATGACGTTAAAAAAAGAAGATTTTAACCAAAATTTCGAGCGTCTTAGAAAATATTTAAAAATTTCAAAAAAATAATAAAAAAATACTTTGGTCTTTCATCTTAATAATAAAATAAGCATTTTGACGATAAAACTTTATTTTCGTTAAGTTTGTGGCATTTTAATATTACGCTATGCTGTTTTCCCGCGAAAAAGTGGAGGTACCTACATTAGGATTAGATGTGTGTGAGTGTATGTATATATATGTAAAATAAGTGTATTAGTGTTTATATATATATATATATATATATGTGTGTGTGTGTGTGCGTAAAATATTTGCATTAGTATATATATTTGTAAAATAAGTGTTTAGTGTATATATATCTATATATATATATATATATATACATAAAAAATAAGTGTATTTGTATATATGTATATATATATATATATATATATATATATAAGTGTATTAGTGTGTTTGAATATATATATATATATATAAATAATTAGTGTATTAGTGTGTGTGTGTATATATATATATATATATATATATATATATATATGCACACTAATACACTTTATATATATATATATATATATAAGTGTTCGGATGATTAATCGGAATCGGGGAATTGGAAAAATCGCAAGGGCGAAGGTTAGGTATCCTATTCAAATAAAACTATTTTTTTAATAGGAATTTTTTTTCTTATAAATAATCAAATAAGACTTTTTTATAATAGGAATGTTTTCTTTGTAAATATTTTTTAAATAGTTTATTTATTATTTTTTTTATAATTGGAATGTTTTCTTTCTGTGTGAAAATACTTTTTAAATAGTTTATATTGAACACATTTTTAAATACTTTATTCTATTTTTAAATAGTCTAATAGATTTTTAATAAATCGAAATGTAACCAAATTTAAAATATTAAAGGTCACAGTAATAATGTATCCAACATATTGTTTTTTTTTATTCAACTGCATTACTGATTCCCACGTGTTCAAACTAGTGAAATTTAAAAAAAACATCTCTAAGTGTGCAAAACTGACGAGGATCTGTTTTCCGATAAACATCGCTTAATGTCGGTTTCTGATTTCAATAACGGAAGCCGTCATGAAGTGAACCTATAATTGTTTTTCACAAGTTTTTCAGTTTATTCAGACGTTTATTTAATATATTTTTAATAAATATATTTTTTTCCTTTTGCCATTTTTACCGATTTATCCACTTTTGCCATTTTTACCTAAATTCATCTCTCTCTCTCTCTCTCTCTATATATATATATATATATATATATATATATATATGTCTGTGTGTGTTTGTGTGTGTGTATGAGTGTGTGCGTATATATATATATATATATATATATATATATATATATATATATAGGGCCGATCGAATGCCTTTCTGGCAATATGCATGCATAATTCATGTTGCCAAGATCTGCTCAGGCAAATTGTGTTTTTATATTCATTATATTTTATTTTATTTTGCAAAAAACCAGAGACAATCTGTAATTTATACATATACTGACACTATGCTGAACGAACTTTATTTAGTATTGACTGGGAGGGTGTCCACAATCTTGCGAAATCATCATGAAACCATGTTAGAACGCCCAGTCATTCATGATGACATGATTCCGTGCTAGCACAAACATCGGCAGATCCCGAAAAGACTTTTCCAACCATTTTAACTCATTTTGACGATAAAACTTTATTTTCGTTAAGTTTGTGGCATTTTTTTATTACACTATGCTGTTTTCCCGCGAAAAAGTGGATTTGTATCTTTGTTTGTTTGGGATTTATGGCATATCAACCACTGTGGGTTATTTAATGCCAAATCAAGTTCATATGAATTTTAAAAACCTATTTTGTATGGAATAAAAAATGTATAGCTGGCAACATTATTGTTTCAAAAAAAAACCGTATAGCTGGCAACATTATTCCTTTACAAAAAAACGTATAGCTGACAACATTACTTCCTTCTACAAAAAACATATAACTGGCAACATTTCTTTTACAAAAAAAAAAACGTATAGCTGGCAACATTACTTCTTTTACAAAAAAACGTATAATTGGCAACATTACTTCTTTTACAAAAAAACGTATAGCTGGCAACATTACTTCTTTTACAAAAAAAACTTAGAGCTGGCAACATTATTGTTTCAAAAACTTAGAGCTGGCAACATTATTTTTCTGAAAACATTATCTGAGACCTTGCTGTTGGATGCAGTTTATCGCCATACCCAGGACGCGGATGTAGTTTACCGTCATACCCAGGACGCGGATGTAGTTTACCGTCATACCCAGGACGCGGATGTAGTTTACCGTCATATCCAGGACGCGGATATAGTTTACCGTCATGCCCAGGACGTGAGCAAAACCTGGAAAACTAGGAGTTCACTACTTGCCCATAGCTGGGACCCTAACAGGTGCTAACACCCCGGGTCAAGGTGGACCTGGAAACACCAGCAATTAAGAGGTGGTTCCACGCTCCTCAAAACCTCCAGATCAGAGGCCTTGCTGTTGGATGCAATTTAACGTCATACCCAGGACGCCTCATTGCGGGGGGGGGTCTTACCCCTCTACAGAGGTGCAGTCGGCGTATTCTAAAGCCCCAGCCGACAGGGCCGCGAAAAAGTGGAGGTACCTACTTAAATGCCTATGATTGATAACAGAAGCCACTGATTTATACCAAAGGTTTCCCGTACTTAACACTTCTCGTTTTCACTCACGCGAGGTCATATATGATGTCATGGTTCGCAGTGCAATTTTCGCTTCTAGTAGCTCGTATGTTCGTGCTTGTCGTTGCTTGGAAATCATCCATGGAAACAAAACAGACTATCATTGTTACTATGCCCGTGTATTTTTCATTTATTGTAATGTACTTGTCATCTCTGATGATGGCTTATGTAAGCTTAGATCGGATTGAAAAACGTTTATCAGTATGGTGATTTTCTTTCGTCTTTCAATTATGATGTTATTAAACTTATCAGACGATAAATAGACCAAACTTGTCTATATTATTTAATGAAACATGTATTAATGAGAAAATACTGCCTAAATACACACACAATATATTTCAGTTTCTTTCGTAAATTTGGGAGTGCTTGTTGTAAATTTATTTTAAATAGATTGTTTAATCTGTCAATTTGAACCGTGTAAAGCAGCCCTTTTTATGTAAACACTTTTAAAAGTAGTTTAGAAATTTCTATTTTTGTGGGAAACCCTATTATCTGACCAGGAATGTCTTTAACCAATATTTTCATATTTGTGATATTGTAGTATTTACTAGGTTTAATTTAAGTATTTACATCTTCATCTCTTATGTGGTGTATATGAGTTAGGCTTCTATGTCCAATACGCAATCTAGTTAGGGCAGTGTTCTCTATTCGCCGTTAGTTTTGTGTGTTCCTGTCTGAAGCATGGTTGGTGATCGTAAAGTTTGTTTTCTGAGGTTGTGTCCCATATTGTTTGCCATTTGATTTTTAAGCAGTCGTTAATTTTCTTGTTAAAATCTGTATACGGAATTTTTAAATCGTTATTTTCATATTCCAGGTATTTTTTGCTAGCGCGTATAATTTCTCATTACTCATTATGAAACCACCTGGATTATTGTAATTTCACCAGCTTATAAATCTCCGGACTAACTGTAATGTAATTGTGGTTAGTAGTTTTGTTTCTCTTTTAGGGCAAACATAGAGGATAGAGAGTCTGTAAATATCACAAACTTCTGTACTATCAAGCTTCTTATAAAGATCAAAAGGCCAATCTCGGAGATTGCAGTTCTACTGTAAAAACGGAAGTAACATTAGACTGTCTCATTAGCTTTATATAAAACCAACCGTGGCAGTAGTTCCCGTTTTATTTGGAACTTTTTATCTATCACCATAAATGGTCCTATAGCAATAGTATTTGTCACTTTCTGAAATTCGACGTTTCTTTGCTTAGAGGTAGATTTTCATAGGCATATATGTATGTGTGTTTACGGCCATAGATGAATTAATGATATTATATCTGGCCGATACAAGCATATATATCTTGAATACACCCGGGAATAATATATCTAGACGTTCAGTGTCTCATCGGATGTAACAAAGTACTGTCGTAGTTTACAGTCCCACAGAAAGTTTTATTTTATGAAAGGAAGTAACCAGACGGATATCTAAAATGAAATGTATCATTAAAAAAACACTAAGAAGTTGAAAATTAAACAGACATTCTGCATGGATAATTATTGAACAAGTGCAAATCAAGACATATATACAGGCGACACATTCAATAACTATTATTACGGCAATCGATAATAATACTGATTATTTCTGTCGATTAACTAAAATGTAAATATATCAAATCATTAATATCTGCAGAAAAAAATCAATTTCAAACTCATCATTATTAGTAACACGTAACTAATAAAATATATATTTATTTTTCTTGGGAATATAATTCTTAACCTTTACATGTTACCCGTCATCTGAGGCTTACAAATTACACTAATATGAACTTTAAGTTCATTGTAAAAAACTGCATGTTGTCAATATGGTAGAGAATATTGTGTCGGCTACACGCGGACATTATGTGAAACTCTATATTTCAAAATCCCCGTATGAGTGAGACCGATAAATGATATCACATGTAGAATGATTTCGCAACGTTTGATTACGCTGGGAAAATAATGCATGTTTTCTATAGTATTGTTATAAAAAGCACATTAAATGTTTTATACACATTTGAAAATATTGTCTCGTGAAATATATATTTTATTCTTTATAATGATAGATTCGAATGCTTGTAAGAGTGAGTTCTATAATTTTTATATTTTCAATATTACGTTTGTGCTGTGATCAATATGTGTACGAATTTCTGTTTCGATAAACAAGTTAACCCACGAGAGAGTACTGTAATTGTGTGACCAGTGTAAGAATTTGCTTCTGTTTTTTGATTTAATACAAAACTCGTTATTATTTACGCAGTGAAAAGATATGATGTTCCTATTTATTGGCCATTTTGAAGCCATGTTTTATAAACAATTTTAAAATGATACATTTATTGGTCTCATTTAGATTGCAGGCAAATTATATTATATTTATAATGGCATTCCTACTTTTATTTATAGTTAGAGTATATCCGGTTACGTTTGAATAAATTAACGAGGATATATTTTTGTTTATATCGCTCCTTTTTATGCTATGTCGTTAAAAAAGGAAATTATCATAATCAGCAGATTGCATTCGGATTAACAGTAGAAAATATTAGAGACATTATATATTAGGTTCAGTCAGCTTTCCCTCTGTAATCAGAAGGTATGCTTGCTAGACCTTTATATATAAAAAGGTCTAGCAAGCATACCTTCTGATTACAGAGGGAAAGCTGACTGAACCATATATATATATATATATATATATATATATATATATATAAAAAGGAAAACAGGTAAGCCTCTTTTTTATTGTTGTCATTGTTTCGATTTATCTCTTTCTTGTGATTTATTTTTTCACCTTGCTCGTCTGCCACCCGTTTATTGTCTGTATTCTTGTCATATACAATTTCAGTATATACGTTTTTAGAGCACTAGTCTCATATCATTATTTATGGGCGCAGAGTCGAGTTAAAACATTCGCTTTCTGATCATGAGACCTGGGTTCGAATCTCACCATGGTCAAAGTAAGACTGCTGAAAGAAACTATGTTTGACAACATTACACTGCACAATGACACACAAGCGGGACAGCCCAGTGTTTGGAGGAGGCAATCCCTTTGCCTGAAAACGGGAGCTGTCGGTAGTTGTGCTAGCACGAAGTTTCAAGTCATCATGACTGAGGGTCTTAGGGTGCTAGCCTTGCTCGGACAACGCATTCTTTCAGAAACTGTAACTGGGCGGATATTAGTTAAGAAAGTCCGATCAGTATAAATCACAGGTGGACTCTGTGGATGTTGAGCAAACACAAATGTGCCTGAGCAGTCGTCAGCAATGGGGATTAGCTAGCCGTCAAAGTAGACTAGCAACCTCGGATTCGAGAGGCTGTGCCATTTATTTTTTATTTTTTTTTAATCTCATAGTACTAATAAAGCCAAGGCGTATTTATCATTTAATAATAATTATTTTAATTATCTTCGGTAATCTTGGTTTAATAAATTGTTTCTAACTGCCAAATTAAGTTAGTTTTTTTTTTTTTAAATGTGGCTAAGCATATTTGCCAAAATCTCGCATAACTTTATATTTGTTTTTCCACAAGGGACTCTAATTTGAGTTGATGCCATTTATTTATTTTGAAATGAATTTATAATACGAAATATGCATTTATTATCCTCATCCGTCAGAAATATACAATACTAAATTAAATTAATATAAATGTATTACAGAATTAGCACATTTAAACATAATGTAAAAATCAATGTTAGTTGTTTGATACATATACTTAATCGGTTACATTATACTTCATTAACTCTTTTAGGATATAAGGTATTTTGATTTTAACTCTAAATTAATTTAAATGCATTTCTCGGCCTCTTGATTATTAAAGATTCCAAGATCAGGGTGTATTCCATAATTAAGTAATGCGCGTGTAGCTGAACATTAAATTATTATTATTATTATTAGTAGTAGTAGTAGTAGTTGTAGTAGTATTAGTAGTAGTAGTAGTACTATTTCTATTATTATTATATTATTAGTAGTAGTATTTTGATGATCAAGTACAGGATCTAGCTACAGGAACACACTGATCAACTTAAAGCTGCGAGAAATACGACATGAACTTCAGTGTCAGTAAGACTGAGGGCATGACTGTCAGCAAGAGACCAGAAAAACTGGACATTAACATCAATGGTAACCAGCTAAAGCAAACAAGTGAATTCAAATATCTGGGCAGCATATTTACTGAAAACGGCAAACCGGACAGAGAAATTGTGACCAGATATCAGAAAGCCAAGGCAGTCAGTTATCAACTTGCTCCTCTCCTAAAACATCCTAGCATTTTCATGAGAACCAAGGCAAATATTATCAACGCCATTTGCCTACCAAAACTGACATATTAGTGCCAGACATTGCCGTTAACAAAAACCCTTGAAAGTAAACTGATCACTTGTGAGATGAGATGTCTGAGGAAAGCAGTGAGCAAAACCAGACGAGATAAGATCAGGAATGAGGCAATAAGAGATATCGTAGGAGCAATACTAATCATACAGCACATAGAGGATCAAGTGGTTCGGACGCCTCACTTGTATACCTATCAACCAACCAGCACTACGTGCATACACCCTCAGGTACTGTGGCTGGAGAGCGAGAAGGAAACCAAGAAGACACCGGAGCAATTCAATGGCAGACATTCTCCAGGCCACTCGCTTTGACGTTGACAGTGTCTTTCCGCCACGCCTCTGTTAGGAGTCGCGGGAAGACATGTGAAAGGAAAAACTAAACTACCTATTAAGAGTATTTTTATTATTATTATTATTAGTAGTATTTTTTTATTATTATTGGTACGAGTAGTAGTATTTTGTTAACATTAAAATTATTAGTAATAGTTGTAGTTATAGCCGTATTATTATTTTAATATTAGTAATATTTTACTAAAATTATTATTAGTAGTAGCGGTATATTAACATTATTAGTAGTTGCAGTTGTTGTAGTCGCTGTGTCACTATTGATATTATCATTATTTGCAGAGAGCCTATAATGAGAAGAAATGTTTAGATTTTTTAATTGGTCTGGCTTCGATTATTATTATTAGTATTTGCAGTAGTTGTAGTCATATTATTATTATTATTATTATTATTATTATTATCATTATATTCAGTAGTAGTAGTAGTAGTAGTTGTGTCTCTTATCGATATTATCGTTATTTGCAGGGAGCGTATGCCGAGAAGAAATGCGTAGATATCTGAATTGCTCTGGCTTTTACTTTTGCGCACTTTCTTTACTTTGGCATTAACTAACGGAAAACTGGAGTGGTTTATTCTATAAACATAGCAAGGCGAGGCAGCGTCTTTTTCGCCTCGGACAAAGTTTAAATTCAATGCTATTACATAATGAAATATTTACAAACCAATTCTCTTCTCCTCGATGACCGCTTTACATCAAACCGCCCATTCACTTGCGCACTCTCTTTCAGTTCAATTCAATTCTATCTTATGTATTCATCCACCATGTTGGTCTACGAGGAGTTTGAAAGAGTTGTTGAAATCAGATCAGATGTAAACAGACAACCGACTAAAAACAGATTACGAACAAGTGCGCGATATAGAGTACGGGTAATTTCCGCGCAAAGTGGCGCATCTGAAGTAGATGGCTATAATTCAGTTGAAGGAAAAGTGAAAAGGCGACAGGAAAATAATTCCTTATAATTAAATCTGGTATTTGCACGAAGCACATTCCTTTCAAACGTTATATAAAATTAGAGTGGCAAAATGGAAGACATAGACCCTAACGTGGCAGTGAATATAGACGGTGAATTTTCGCATATTCCCGGACGTAGTTATTATGAAACAGTAAGCAAATATATTTTGAATTTTATTTCGGATTATATAGCATGAGAAAATAAAGCAGACACACTTGCAGTGAAGATCGTACACAGATATATACACACATACAAGCATGTACAGACACATACGCAAGCATGCACAAACAAGCATGTACAGACAGAAACACAAGCATGTACAGTGACACACACAAGCACGTATTAACAGACACACACACACAAACACACACAAGCATGTACAAACGCACACACATACAGTAACATGTACAGCTGCTCACACACGTACAGTAGGATGTACAGGCACGCACACACGTACAGTAGCATGTACAGACAGACACATACAAGAATGTACAGTCACACAGAAGCATATTCGAACAGACATATACATACACACGCAGGTATGAACACATAAACACACATACAAGCATGTGCAGACACACACACAAGTATGTGCAGACACACACACACAAGCATTGAGAAAGAGAGACAGATAAACATGTAGCAAGAGACAGACACAGAGACACAAGCATGTATATACATGTACACAGATTGCGACCACTTTTGGAGGTAATGAAATTTTAGGTAAAATCATCTCTGTTGGTTTGTTTTGATTTGTGTAAGGTAGTGATAAACCATGAAGTTGGTTCATTTTTTTTCATAACGATGGAGGTATGTAAGGTATCTACCTTACATACCTGCTTTTTTCAAGTCACATAAGCAAGTCGAATATACGAAAAGGATAGGTAAATTTTCAAATTGCAGTAAAGTATCTTCCTTGAATTGCAATAATGTACAGTCTTTATTTTGTTCCTCGGCAATAGTCTTGTAGCTTAAACTTTCCGTATATATTGAGGATATTGAAGTACGCCAAAGTGCATCGGCAACAATATTTTCTTCGCCCTTTATATTTAGGTCTGGTGTAAATCCAGAAATATAGTCGAGATGTTTTACGAGGGGAATATTTGTTGGGCATGCTATAGATGATATAATCAGTGGCTTAGTTAGTAATAGCGTGAATTCGCGTCCTTCTAAAATAAATTTGGAAATATCGAATAGCTAAATAGATAGATGTGCTGTATTTCTATCTGTGAGGATTTTAGCTTGAAAGCGAAAAAGGAATATAGGTTTGTTTTCTCCGTTAATATTTTCTGTAAAATGGCATCATCTGAGACATATATTGTTAAAGTTAGCACTGCGTTTTCATTATCACTTAGGTATTTTAGTCTTACAAAGTTCCCCAAGGCTTCCTTGGCTTCGTGTAAAGCATCTAATAATTTGTCTATCAACGTTTGAAAGTGAGATTTTATTAATCTGGGGGGTGGGGGCTAATCCAACAATATTCCACCAGATTGATTTGTTATGTATGTCTCTAAATGTGGACAATGTAGAGGGCGAACACTTTGTGTTGTTCTTGGGGGTATCAAAATTTTAGATGAGGACATGTTGTTTGTTGGTTTCATTCGTGTCAAAGTGTGATAAACTATGAAGTTGGTTGAATTTTTTTTCGTAACGATGGAAGTATGTAAGGTAGAGAGTAAATTTCCATTTCATGTCACATAAGTAAGTCGAATATACGAAAAGGATAGGTAAATTTTTAAGTTGCAGTAAAGTATCTCTCTTGACATGCAAAAATGTAGTCTTTATTTTGTTCCTCGCCAATAGTCATGTAGCTTAAACTTTCCGTATTTATTGAGGATATGGAAGAACGGTAATGTGTATCTGTTACAATATTTTATTCACCTTTTATACATTTTAGGTCTGGTGTAAACTCTGAAATATTGTCGAAATGTTTTGTTTTTCGTGGCGAGAATTTGTCGGGCTTTTGTGAGCCTGCTTTTCGTAAATTTTGTCAGCGGTTCCTGCCAGTTTATCCAGATTGACATCTTCCAATCAAGAGGGTAATATTTGTGTCTCGTCATTCAACAGCTTTTTCAGTCATAATCGCCGGCAAATATTCTCGGGCAAGATGTGAGACAGGAGAAAACTCCTCATGGGTCTCAGGAGTTGAGATGATGTCCTATTTTCAATGATTTGACAATCTTTTTCTTCTCTGAACTCGCCAGTCCGTGGAATAGTATTTGCCTCAGAATGCCGTAGGGATTCTATTCGGGCACTGCGTTTAACAAGTCGAGAATTTTGCGGGCACTCTTCGTTGGAAGCTTTTCGACAACGGAGTCGAATTTCGTCTTTTGCGAAGTTATTATTCCTGGCGTGAAAACGGCATGCAGTTGGTATGCGTATATATATATATATATATATATATATATATATATATATATATATATATATCCAGTGGGTTGAAAGTTAGCTATACCGAGAGTGTGGCTTCAATTGGTTCTCCCATATTTACTGCTATGAAGGAAAACATGCAGTTTTTGGTTATTATAATTACTGATGAAAGAAAAGGATTATGCTGTGAAATGACCTTCACTCGACTGGTGGGTAGTAATTATAGCAGTTTGTCAAAATTCTACGCAAATATTGCTCTTAGCAGTAAAGAAAATTTTCATTTCTATTTTAAACTAACGTCTTTTTTTCGAAATGTCTTCTTAAAATATATATCCAGGAGAAAATCACTTTGGCGTCACCACATTGTAGCGGGTATATATTCTTTTGTTGAGAAGTTATATTTTCCTGGTACATCTGACACACAATTTTCGTGGATTTTAGGAATCCTAGACATAGAAGTTTGAAAAAAATATTAACAAGTATATTGTCAGGATATTTTACAAAAGAAAAATAAAAAGAGAAATGAAATGAAATGTGAAAAGTTCAAAGCAACTTTAAGTGCCTGTAGTTTATTGCTCATATTTTGTAGTCGCGTAAAGGTTTCATCTTTCCGCTATGAAAGATCGCCGAGAAAGAGATTATATGTTTCAAATTTCACGCTGCCTGTAAATAATTAGGAGAGGGTGGGGTGGGATAATTTCCAAAATCTCTCCGCAGTGAGATTTTATTAATCAGGGGACAGCATTCCAACAAGTGTGTGTGCGTGTCTCTCTCTCTCTCTCTCTATATATATATATATATATATATATATATATATAAGAAATATAGTCTTAAGGTGTGCTATATTTATGGGATAAAGTGCTCAATATCAGAGATAAAGCGTGTGTAAATATAAAATGAATATTGAAGTCAACAATTAGAGGCGACAGGCTGTTTCATGCTAGACGCAATTGTCAGGCCACGATTACGTCTAGCATGAAAACAGCCCGTCGCCTCTAAGTTTTGACTTCAATGTTCACTTATATATATTTATATATATATTTATAAGTTATACAGCAAAAATCCAAAATTATTTCATGTGGGTATAGTCTATTTAGTTTTTTTTCCATTTAATTTTGATAGCAGTCAACGAGAAGGTACAGGCCT
>OZ010581.1:57308524-57361024 GCA_963932145.1 Acanthosepion lycidas
TGGAATATTAAAAAATATTTCAACGTATGTAACTTAAAAATTTTCAAAGGAGATATGCAAATAACCCATATATATATATACAGGTATATTCTAGATAATCCGGATGGGTTATTAATATTCAATCATTTCTTCAGACGAAATAACATTTTTCATATATAAAGCAGAAAAGAGATGACCAACAACAAATATTCGTTGAATTTTTATTAGTTGCTAGTAGTCTATATTCTTTTTTAATTTTATAATTATAAAAAAAAAATGAGTCTGTATACATAATTATGTATATAGTTTTTTTTTTTTTGCTTATTACAGAACACTATTAGCAGCTGCCACTGCCGCCGTAGAAGTCTGCGTTATTCGTTACTTCACTTTCGTATTTTTGACTAAAAGAGAAAATCAGTTTATGAACCAGTAACGAACATTTAACAATTTTGCTATGTTTTTAAATGTTTACTATAAAAGTGAGCGATGATGAAAAAAAATACATGGGGTCCCCTGATCTAAGCAAAGCGTTGAGAAATATTAGAATTCCATTACATTGAATTATAATATGGTATCTCGCTTCCTATATGGCAGTGAAGGCTAGAAAACTTATTTACAAATCAAGAAGCACCTGACCCGTAATTACACAGAAGTATGCTGAAAGAACCCTTGAATGAACTCGTAAGAAAATGGCAGCTAGAAACATACACAAATTAACAAAGAGAACGCCTTGAAAAATGTAATACCCACAGAATATACTGAGCGAAAGGGAAGTAGTGAGAAAGAGCGATCACATTATCAAATGACTTTACGTGAATGAACGGCAGGACAGAACAAAAACAAAACATCTAACGATGCTGATGATGAAATCTAGTTTGAAGGGTTACATGACTGACTGTATATTTTCTAAAATAATATATCGGTTTATGGTAATATCACGATGAAACATTGGTTCCCGTATGATCACTGATGTTAAGAGATGTCGAGCCTGTTCAGTACCTAAATGTGTGGTCGGTTGGTAATACCAGGTACTGAAAGACTGGATGTGTTAGTAGTTTAATGATTAACTGTAAGATTGGATGTACGTTTGGTGTAATGGAATTTTTAATCTTAGTCCCTATTCCAAACGCGTTCGTTATATTCCCTTACGCGCAGATACACTTGGGGAAAGATTTGAATCCATATTTTCTACCCCCAACTCTGGGTTAAATAATAAGGCTTTTATCACTAAATTATTATTATTTAAAAACAACATCTTACAATATAAAAATATTTTCTGGCTTGAAATAAGCTGCAAAACGTTGACAAGCCGTAAAAACGAATCAGTCAATTTAAAATCAAATATCTATCTTGAATTGGCTTGAGCCTTGCATTAAGTGAGATTCATTATTAAGAATATGAAGCCATGACGTTTTCTATGACCACAAAACGACTGAATGCCTAGCTGAGATGAAAAATAACCTGGGAAACGGTGAATGTGATATTAGTTAAGACAATCGCTGACAATGGTTAATCTGATAATATTTCAAGACGATATTGCCCGTAAATTAAGATCATTTTTTTCATTCAGTCTACATAAACTGCAATTTAAAACTATTAAGAAGTAAATCATTTCTATGTTACTTTTATCACTGCATATAATTGTCTTTATATTCAGACCAAAAAAACAAAACAAAAAACAAATACAATAAAGTAAACTATAGTTCACAAGTTTGAAGCCACTCCCAGAATTAGCATGCGATGAATTTAACAGAAGAGTACAAAAAATAAAAAAAAATGAAAAAGCTCTCGTAGACTCGTTGAAAAAAAAATGGAATCAAACATCAAACTTATACGTTGAGAATCTTTTTTGCAACGAATGCCAAAAAATTTGTGCTGTTTTGATCAAGGCTAAAGGAAGATATTTTGACGAGAGCTAAATTTAATCATAAAATGCTTTTTTTTTCTTTTTGTCATAATAATATTTCTAATAAAATATCACGTCAGAATTGTTTAACCATGTACAATAATTATGTACTTTACGCAGCAAGTATAATTTGGGCCAATTCAAAAAAAAAAATATCAGTGGTGGCCTGAAACTTTTGACCTGTAGTGTCTGTTTCGTAAAAATAATTCAGCATTATTTCGAGATATTAGCATGAAGTCGGGATGCATTTTACGTATATTTCTTCTTCGACACACTGTAGCCCATCTGGAGGTTTTAATATTCCATGTTCTAAGACAATTTTTTCTCATTCAGAATCCCATTTCAGTAAATCAATGGAATTTGAAGTAAGGGTTATTTATCTAGGGCGTTCTGACCTTCACGTCTCAAAGCAATACCTTAAGTGAGATAATATGAAATATACTGATGCGTATATAATAGTCTAGATCATTTAGCAGCGTGTTTATAAAGAAGAACGTAAAACAACATGAAAGATTAGCAACAATTATATAAGAATGCTTAATGAAATAAAATAAATATTAATTAAATATTTTCCATAAATCATTCGGCAGAAAGTAAAAGTATTAAAATAGAACTGCCCTTTTTGATATTAGATGTTTCTAAAAACAAAAATAATAAGAAATGTTATCGAACCATTTTCATTCCTTAATATTTAATATCTATAGATATATCCGGCAACAACCACTTTTGTTCTTTTTTAATTATTACAATTCAGTGCGAATATTACCGGATCAAATATCGAATTAAATTATATTAATACAAATACCGTGTACATTCATAATATCTAGATAACATTACATTTGGCGCAATATGAACATTTTTTTATGGTGAAATAGAATGTGGATATATAATTTTAAGAAATAACATTAGCGATATATAATTAGACAAGTAAACTGAGTATATACATCAATATTTTCTTCGAAGGTGATCTTTCTGAGAAAATGGTTTCCACTTTTCTCGGTCAAAGGATGATTTGCTAACGTTAATTGTTGGAGTTCGGTCAGTTCTTTCAGATATTTCGAAGGCGCTATAAATGGTCTGATATGCTGGCCATGGTAAGGTAAAAGGTTATGGAGCTTCAGGTCGAGTTTTTAATTTTGTTCAATGTTTTTTTAACAGATTGTGAATTCAAAGTTATATTGAAAGCCACTCTTCTGGATCTTTCTTTATAAAGTTTGGTGTTCGCCAGGGTCTATATACACTCTTTACATATTGTTTCTAATTTTTACCAGCGACCTCTCTACATAATGTTTCTATTTTTTTATTTTATTAGCGACCTTTGTGATGTCAACAGTTTCTGGCCCGGTCACTATGCTGATGATAAAAGTATATACTCTTTTGTTAATGGAAAGTCAAATTGTCCGCTGATATATACACTGTTGTTAACTGAGGCGTGAAATGGCTCGTTAATTTTATCGCCTATTTTAATCGTTTTTGAGAATATTACAGTCTAACATCATGACTGATACTAGCCTCCAGGACTGTACATTATTGAACCCTCTCCGTCTAACTTTTTCAACTGACATGAAGGAGAAAAAATTATAGTGAATCAATAACTAGAGCTACTGTTAGGAAATTAGGTTCCATGTGCCACAGAGCAAATACTTTGTGGAGCAGACCCCCGAGTAGATGACTCCCTGATCTCTAAAATCGTAACTTCTTCAAGTCTAGAGACAAAAGTTTTCTATCCTAAATATCTTTATATTGTGCATGTAATTTCGTGACATCCATCTTCAAAACAAACACATAAGTATGCTTCTACAATGATTGTATCTTGGGAATATAATGGGTTGGCATTGATTAAGGTCATATATATATATATACAATATTAAATTTACGATTGTTGTTTCTGATGTTATTCTCATACTCTTCAGATCCAAGCAATGGTAGAAAATCAATATCCAGTTACCATAGCAAACCAGCGAACAACACACTGCTTCACATTTAAACGATGCATCGGGAGATTTCTAAACGGCTGGTTAATAGAACAAACACAAAAAAGATTCAAACAAGTACCAGATGCATTCTTTGTGGTTCTACGTGTTTACTGCAAAACTGATGTGTTCAAATAGGCAGACATAACAAGGTAGTTGATGTTGCGAAAAATTAATGTTGACGAAACATGCAACTTTCTGGCGGAAATTCATATTTTTATTATATTATTCCTACCACATTATAGATTTTAAAAATTTCTTATATATATATATATATATATATATATATATATATATGTATATGTGTGTGTGTGTGTGTGTGTGTATGTATGTATGTATGTACAGCTAAAGAAATACGTCATATATAGCTCACTCTGTGTATATGTATATATTAGTTGTATACGCCAGTAATAAATAAAACCTAAACCACAAAATTCTAGATAATTTACATTAATCAGTCGATGTTCGATTGTCTACTACCTCCAGCAATATGTAAATATTTCATGATAATTAAATATATAAAGGCTTTAAAGCTAAGCAAACATGTAAGTGTATTAAAAAAGAAAAAGGTAAAAATAAACAGAAACACCATAAGCGTAAAATTATATGGTTCAGTCCACCTGCTAAGATTAATGTTAGAACTACTACCAGAAAAATTTTCCTAAATTTAACTCATAACCATTCACCAACACGAAAAATGTTTTTAACAAAATAATGTTAAAATCACCTATAGCTGCGTTAATAAAAAAATAAAACCATCTCCCAGCATAACAAAATTATATTAAACAAATATATTTCCAACAAAAACAACGCACATATTGCGAAAAAGAAATGCAACTGCAGAAAAAATATAATCTTTCACTTAAAAGATCAATGTATGACTGATAATATAGTATAGGAAAAGATCACGCATTCCGGTAACGATGTTAAAATTTAAATTGTATGCACTGAAAATCCTTGGAAATTTAGGTTTTATCATCATCGGATCAACTTAAGTAATATAAAATGCACAAACAGCGCAGCTATCTCTAAATATTTCTGGCAATAAAAAATGATGACATTTCAGCATCAATCAACTTGGGATATTATAACAAGACCTAAACCTTATAACGGGAAAATAAATGTAACTTATGCCTTGTTGAGAAATTGTCTGTCTCAATCTAATTAAATACCCTTACCTTATGAAACAAGAGAAAGGAATTGATGGTTATATATAAGCAAAAAAAAAAAAAAATATCTGCTTAAATACGTAAATCCAGATTAAGTTTTAATGTAAAAAAGGTTTATTACTGTTTATATATATATATATATATATATATATATATATATATATATATATATATATATATATAAACTCGTTTATTTTAAATAGATGTACTTTAAAAAAAATAAAAAACTTATCCCAGGATAATATATATCTACACCAACATTACGATGATCATATATATATATATATATATATATATATATATATATATATATATATATATATATATATATATATATATTAAAATTTAAATTACGTAACGGCCAGTCTATACGGAACACCTGAAGATTGCTTTACGCATGAATCTCCGAGTCGTACTAACAATAAGGGATAATGTTTATATATATATATATATATATGCACGACTATATTTCTTGACCGATTTCGGTGAAATTGTATAAATATGTTCAAAATTTACCAATGGAGGCCAAGACAAACATTTATTATAACCAGTGCAAAGCGGATTGGCAGAAAAATTGATAAAAACGAAGGTGAGTACGTATTTTGCAATAACCAAGCCAAAATTACATGCGAACAAAATGTTTACTGGATTAACTGATGTTCTTTGCGCTTGAGAGATAGATCATGTTACCTTATTTATGTAGAGCGCTTGATAGTTTTCCTGAGACATTGGCTTCACACAAAATATTGCAAAAAAAAACAAAAACTGAAAATATCAGGTTTTTCGTACTTCTTAAAATAAAAACTTGAATAATTTCATTTTTTATCCGATTTTCTTCAAACCTTTCGCAAAATATTTGTTATCATGCAAAAAATAAGACAGTGTGATTTAATCATGTTCGTTAACCAATTTATAACGAAAAAAAAACAAACAAACACGAAAAACTGTTCGAAAAGCCAGCTTTTCGGCCATAAATCCGTGGTTTTTCATACGATGCTTTCCAAATTTGCTATCTAAATTACATATGTCACACTCATTGTCTTGCGTGAACGTTTGGTTTAGATCATTTTAGTTAAGTGAACGAATTCTGCGAGAAACTAAGTTTAAAAGCGGCTTTTACCATTTAGTCAATAGTTTCTTCATATTGTGACA
The DNA here is from genome assembly GCA_963932145.1 of Acanthosepion lycidas. NCBI lineage: Eukaryota > Metazoa > Mollusca > Cephalopoda > Sepiida > Sepiidae > Acanthosepion > Acanthosepion lycidas. Next base: position 57,314,704 of record OZ010581.1, read on the forward strand.
CTATTTAGGGATGTTAGAAATAATGAAATAAAAAGAAAAGGCGAGAATTAAATTTAGGTGATAAGAAGCAATCACGAACAGGACACTAAGCAATGTTATTTTTCTGACAACGAAAAGTGGTAAGATTTTATTTTCATTATCGAGGAAAGTAAGACACTGGATTTAATTTCGTTTATGACGACGCACCGAATGGACGACAGCAGTCTGCCCATAGCAAAGGTGAAAATTTCGGGTCGGTCGGGTGGCCTGCAAGGCAGAAGGCTAAGAGATAGAAAAATTAATTGGGTCGCGAGAAGGATGTCTCTGGAACTCCCGCAGATTACTGAGAGATAAAAAATAATTAGGTCAAGCTCTGACCGAAACCAAAATGTCCGTTGGACCACCCCCACATCATTTGGAAAAAAACACTTGTTTTGTGTCGAAACGACTAATTAGCGCCAGAATGCGTAATCGCCAGATGACCGCCCACTTGATAATTGGCGAAAAGTCTCGATTGATAAAGTGCAGGTGACATTCGGTTAAGAAAAGAGTCTAAGGAAAAAGAAAAAAAAAAAAAAAAAAGGGAGATAATTTTTTTTTCTTTGAGCAAGATTTTTTTAAACCGAGGCCAGTCTGGGCACACCCACACTGCTGGGCGCTCATTGGCTGAATGGTGACGTGAGCGGTAGGCGAAGGTAATCATATGAAGAAGGAGGGGAGCTCTGTTAACGCCCCCTGAAGGGATCGGTGTGAGATGCCACTGTGAGAGAGGGGAAACCCGTTAACACCCTCTGAGGTAATGGGTAAGATACCAATATGAGAACAGAAGAAGGTGGGTGGACGATTCTCTACCCTAGAAAGTAAAGACCTCCAAAAATGGAAATTACTAAATTTTCCTGACCAAAAACAAAAAAAATTCTTAATGCAAATTTAGAATTATCAAGGAACCTCAAACCCCGACAGGCCCACCCCGGCTTTGGACGGCGTCCATATAAGCAGAGTCGCAACGAGTTGCGGCAGTTGAATTAAGGAGTTAGCAGTTGAGTTGAATTGAGTTGGGTTGGAGTTACAGACCCGCCTCGCAGGAACCTGACTGAAAGATCCACGCATTCTTGAACTCAACTTCTAACCAAGAACAATTTATTTTTGAAGAACGACTTAGACTCACACCACCAAAACAAATTTTACGAATATCGCCTGAAGATACACCAAAACCAGTTTCTTAAAAGAACAATTTATGATATTAAGACTCGCCTAACGAACACAAAGTGTCACGAATCCATATAAGCTGGTTGGTAGAAAGACGCAGTCCTGTATTCAGCAACCAGATATAAAATATTGTTATCCTTTTTTAACACATTTTAACTATTCGTGTTATTACTTTATTTTCTTTTACATATACTTGTGTGGTATTACCCTTGTTCGAACTCGATTTGCATTACGGCCCGGCGACCGATTGATTTCATCTACCCTAGATCAAAACACAACGTGGGTAGGTTAGACTAGAAATCAAAACAGTTACTTCGGTAACCAGACGTTGGAGGCGAGCTGGGAACAACAAGGCTGATACCGAATCTAACCAGATTCCCATCCGAATCAGCAAAAGGTTAGAACGTCACATTTGGTGCCGCGACCAATACCAAGTTACATTGGTCGTCACAGGACAGGATAGGACGGCGACGGCGCGGAGACAGATGGGGTGACGTCACAATTGGCGCCGCGACCAGGACAGCACGGCGGGCGTGGCCAGGCAGACGTCACTTTTGGCGCAGCGACACCGGGGGACGTCACAATATGATATGATTGGCATTCGAATAACGTTCGATGCAAAGATTTTTAGAGAAGGACTATTGAAGTGTTAAAAAAATCCCAAAGGACCTCTTATTATCCCCAGCTTTACAGTAAACATGCGAATAATGAGGGTCTGGGTATTCATGCGTTTTCAGTTGCAGTTGAATCAAGCGCTGACGCTTTATCCGTTATTGTTTATTAGATTTACGAACAATACCATACTGTTTGAAAGCCATTACGGCCACAGGGAATTTACTAAAACATTGAATCAATTTAACCCCGGGGAACGACCACACAAATAAGGTTATTTCGATGTAAATTCCTTTATTACGAACAATGAAACATTTGTGACGGACATACCGTAAAATGATGAGTGGGAGTAGCTTAATATACCAAAGGATGATGCATGCAATCGAGGACACAGGCGGACATTTCGAGACTGTGGGTACGGGTATACAGGAGAGAACTGTTATACTATTGCAGCCATGTACACCAGGGTAAAGTCGAGTACCTCGGCTAGTTTATATGAAAAAAAAAATGATTCTCTTCATGAATGACAGTATTCTGAACTAATACACACACACACACATTATATATATATATATATATAGTCGCTAAAATGTAGATTTGCTTAATATTTACTATTAAGTGTAATATCTATATATATAAGATATAATATGTCCTATGATATTGCTTCTAACAGGTGATAGAGATCAAAATGCCTAGAAATACTAAAAATAGTTCCATCAAGAAAAGCACATATCCTGTTAAGAGATTTATTAATGTATTTTTTTAATTAATAGCTGTTTTTTAAGTGGAAACACAAAAAAAACAGACTCTTCGCTCCCACTAGTTCATTGACGTCTGACTATAAAACAAATTCAGGTATAAAAGACACTTTTAAAATATACTGATAATAATAGCATATAAGAGGCGCCATGATATGACGTGCCTTCAAGTATTAGGTTGGTGCAAAAATAATGACGTAATAATGTCGTTTTTTGACGTTAAAAATATGTCAAAAAACGACATTATTACGTCATTATTTTGCACCAACCTAGTATATTGCTTGGTTCAACTGAAAAATAGAAAAGCCCACAATATTCTGGGACGATGATTTCTAGACTGACATCATGTTACACTAACGCTATACGGATTGTATTGTGCAATATAAACTCACAAAGAACTGTCATAACTAATGACTACTATAGTCAACTATTTTCAATCCGACGTTTTCATTACTTCAAAACTTATTTTAATGAATGTCCCTGGTTGAAATAGACGTCACATTTTTTTTATTCTAAATTTTACGTATATCGTCCTGCCCCCTGCCGGCGAGCAAATTCCATATATATATATATATATATATATATATATATATATATATATATATATATGTATGTATGTATGTGTGTGTGTGTGTGTATGTATATATATATATATATATATATATATATATATATATATATATAGTAAGAAACACCTGGTGTTTTCATTAAAACAGTATGAATTTCATTTAATGGCCTGCACAATCAACAAATCTTAATAAAGAAATTGTGCTCTCCGAAAGGTTCGAACCTGCGTCACCACTGTTAGAGAAACTACTGTTAGATCGCGAAATGACATTCTCTGTAAGGCCTTTCGAGTTCGCAAGCTGATAAATGCAATACACACTCTTTAAAATAAAAAATGGGGTGCTAATTTCAAATACAGTTACCCACTAAAAATGTAATATTACTGCTTTCCCATATATACGCTCGAACTGTGTTACCCGAACTGAAGGTATTACTAAGTGGGTCCATTTGCAAAGTTACGCGATACTTTTGTCTAGCCATCTCATCTTATCGGGTGCATTTGATTGTGACTCATCTACCTGGTGTACAATTATTAATCTGAGTGTCACGATGGGAATATATTTGGCTTCGTATCGTTGTATCTGAACGTCACAGCTTTGGCACGCTGAACTCTCAGTCCATGTTAATAATGAGAACAATAATAAATCAATTCTTTTAGCGCTCTTTTCGCCGGTGGAAATCTCTTCCGGCTTCACGCTTCACTGTCGCCTGCAATCATCGAAAATTTAAATGCAGCATCAGTCGCCATCTTCCAAAAATGCTGATCTAATATTTTCTTCTCTTTTTGCTAACGTCTTCTCATATTCTTTCATTCTGACTAACCCCTTGCGGCTTTGTGGCATTACGAGAAAATAATAATATGGTCTTTTCACGAGACAAATCGATGGAAAGGCAGATAAATCGATACGAGCGTTAATACATAGGGGAAATCTAAAGATAGAACCCGAGGGACTCTTAAAACAATGCAATTAGAACAAACTATATAAAGAGGAAGTAAAATAACTAAGGTAGACTATGTGGAAATAAAGGTAGGGCAACTTTTGCCCGGAATTTTGAGATAATAAATTTTCATGATTATACGACGTGACATTCGGTCATAACTTTATAAGTAGAAAGACGATGAGATTTCTAGTTCGAATGTAAAGGTGTTGCGTGTATTATCATATTCTTGGCTAAAGCTTTTAAAAGCAAATCCCTGAACAAAATTCAAACAAAGACACCTGTCCAGTTAGTATGTAAATAACGAGTGAACATATTGCCGGCTGGACACATTTAAAAAAAAAAAAAAGCGGATTTAGAGAGAAAGGGAGATAAAAGCAAATCATGTGAAATTGAAGTGAACCAGTAAATAAGTCTAAGCCATTTTCCTGCGGCATACATTGAAAGCAATTTATAACAAACAAATAATAAGGAAGAAATGTACACGTCTAAATGCCATATAAAATATCCGTACCTGAAATGTACGATCGTGTGAATCGTTTTCAAGACGAGGAAATTTGTCATGGTTGGGAGAAATTCATTTTGGGAGACGCTAACACATGCTTCTAGCTGCAACGACGAACCGCCGAAAAAAAAAAAAGAGTCGACTCTCGTTACCCTTAACGGGAAAGTTAATCAAAGAAGGAAATGGGGTATTTTTGGTTATCGGAAATATATGTGATATGCCGATTTTAATTTCCGCAAAGGCATAAATAAAGACGGAGCATTTAACTGCATAATCAATAAATTAATCTAGCAAGTATTCCTGGAAAGAAATGAAAGATTATTTAGAACGTATGGAAAATGTAAACAACTAGACGCGTGTAAGTGACTGCATTTTGGATATACAAAACCTATATATGCGCAGACAAGAAACTGATCAGCAATATTCAGCATAATATTCTTTAAAATGTGTGTTTAAAACCGACCAGGTAAAAAAAATCTACAGTGTTCATAAAGAAAGAAGTTTGTGATTCACGTTGCATTTAAATGTTTGAAGATTGTAGTAATTAGGGAATCAAGGAAATATGAAGGAGTTCCACAGGTAGAAAGTGCGAGAAAAGAGACTGTGGGAGTAGAAGTGGAGGTTGCATTTAGTTATTTAAAAATAACTTGATGGGACCTAGTTGCCAATCTAGTAGTACGATTGAATTCATGTAGCCATGGCGTCAGGGAAAAAAATCTTGTCCGAGCAGTTGCCATGAAATTATTTGTAGAAAAGACAGAGAAGAAGCATGTCTTATCGATGAGAAAGTGACTCAAGTCGAGATGCATGGTCAGGATCGATTAAATTAAGGATATTTCTTCGGATTTTTCAAGAATCTCGAGATGTACAGCAGGAGCCCCAGACCATGTATTCAATGCACGAATGAAGGATAGATTTGTAAATGTGCTAGACAGATTCTAACGAGAAAACTCTTCTGACACGACACAGTGAATCAAATTTCCTTTCAGTAGATAAATCAATTGATTCGATATAGTCGCTCTACTTCATATCCGCGGGAAAAAATACACGAGGTGAAGAAGGCGTAGTGGGTTGCTCTCCTGGAGCTTAGCATCAGTCACGCTGATGGTAGGCAGAAAAGCTTCTCTGTGATGTTTAATCAGAATAATTTTTGTTCTGTTTTGTTAATAACACTTTCCATATAATCTCCATCGTCAATTTCATTATATTTATTCGTCATAAGAATATCTGAGTTTGAATTTTGTAACATTACCAAAATAAAAATTACTTCATCGTCATTCATTGTGTAAGTTACACATTCATAATTACTTATAATTATCACTGGAAAATTGTGAAAATTTTACAGCGAGACCAAAATTGGATGAGCCCACTTTCTTAAGTTTCGTTATTTGATCAGATATTAGGAGATAATCCTGCTGACAATTCTTCAGTTATCATTTTGGCAAACTCATTTAAAATTAACATGTACATATTAAAGCATCCCGTGAATGACTTCAGTTTCCTTTTTTAATAGACATTCACATACTGAACAAAAATAAAGAGTGTTTTGAAGTAAAATGATTCAGTCGCATTAGAACCGGCTTAAATTTACGGTAAAATATTAAGTGAAATATTCGTCGCATGTATCAAGATTATTTCAGAACTCAGATTGTGTAGCCATATGAAATGTGATTCGCTTTTGGAAAATGAAGGTAACCTCATCTATATAGTTATTTCTATTGTCACTGATATTGTCTAACTATCAATTTTTACGCCTTACATGTTTCAAAATTAGTCACGATCCCATATTAAAATTTCTTTAGAACTTGGCTTGCTTATTACGTTTGAAAACAAAGAGAAATGTCTTTTTATAATAAAGTTCACCATACGCAATGCCCGAGAACCGCTTAAGGGAGAGAAGAATATGGATATGAAAGATGGAGTATGTGTGATATAAATATACGAAGTGGCAGGATCTGTTCATATTTCTGAGATGAGGTGTTATGTACACTATTTACAAAAAGTGATAGGACGTTGAAAGTTTAGATTTATTCTGAGATTATTTCATTCCTCCCGTATTTTCTTTATTTACGATGACTTTTATCGTATGGCATTATACTGATATACTCTGAGGTTCTCATACATATCTTCTCGGCGATGAAGTATTCTTCTTTTTTATCGTACAGGATTTCTTCCAAGTACTAAAGGGATATCCTTCTTCCTAACAGACTGTTTCGTTTCATAAATTTTATTAGAATGAATTTTCAGTTTCCTCATGAAGTATTGAAGCCGTCATTCTCTGTCATTATTCTCGTGCTATTACTTATTTAAATTCTGTAGAATAACGTCCTCATTATTGTCACAACATCTCTGCAGTTGTGTTCTCTGGCTTGCTTCAACTGTCTGTCGAAGCGAGTGATCTTCAGAGGATTTAGCGGTTAACCCTCTAGATTTTTCTCATGTCGCTAACGGCTAATTGGGACGGCAGAGACCTACAGAAGGCTGGAGAACACAACGAATTAAACTTGATGTGAAAACCAAAGATGACAACACCTGTTTGAAAATAAATCTATAAATATCTCCGTGGCAAATGTTCGAATGATCTTTCCTCCCTAATGGCTCGACCACATAAATTTAAACTTAGTTCGAGATTGCCAAGTAATTTTCATCTGCCGTTGAAACAGGTGGATGCATCCAAAACTTCAATTCTAACGGTGTCTTTACTTGTACTTTTCGCGTGTAAAAACCTTTCTGGCTTCTTACTTCATTATCATATACTATTTTCAAAAATTTAAATGCATCATCAATCGTAATCTGCTGTCTCCCTGAATATTATTCTCTTACTCTTCTTTCAATTAACTAAGGTTTTCTAATTTCAGTTCACTCCAAGAAACCCTCAGATTCTTGTCATCTTGTCGCCTTACATGGAATTAAATGATTCAGAAAAATAATTTAAATAATATTAAATTCTCATCCCCCAAATTCAGTCAGAAATGATTTTACCGCTAAAAAGATTTTTTTTTTTGCTTCATTACCAATCATCTTCATTAGAGTTAGATTTCTCAAACTGATCTAAAATTACTCACGTATATGAATCTCACAACATTTATTATAACGATTCTATTGGCTATTTCGTCATAACAGAGGATGGAGATATCACACCGCAATCCGAACACACGTGAAATTATCGAAAGAAGTATTCAAGAGCTATGCAAGATATGAAAAAAATTTCCTTAGAATCTAAGAAAAGACTTCTGCAGAGCTATGTGATAGCCATCATTTTTATCAATATCAACACGGTTCAAACACGTCGCAGCAGAAATGTGGTTCTACAGAAGGATACTGACATTTCATGGGCGGGACGAGTAGACAACAATGAGGTCTTAAACTAATATAGCAACAGACAGGACATTAATACTCAAAATCAGGAGAATTGGACAAAATACCCTGACGGAGCCCAACCTACTCCGGGCTAGTTTGAATGCAGAGATTTCGAACAAAAGCTAGAGAACCCAATATGTCCTACTATTTACCCATAGCTGGTGGGGAGATGAAATGGATTCATACTTTTCCTTACCTCGTGAATGTAATGTTCTCGATTGAGATTCGAACTCTGCTCTCCTATTCCTCGTTATGTCAGTCGCTTACCGCGAGACTTCTTATTTATTTATTTTTCTTTTCACTGAGCAATGCCCAATGAAATTGGACTACTACCACAAGGTGAACCAACACACTAAACAATGGCAAAAAAGAAAAGAAAAAAAGAAAAGAAAAAAGAAAAAAAGATAAAAGAAAAAAAAGAAAATAAAAAAAGAAAAAAAAGAAAAAAGAAAAGAAAAAATGAAAAAAGAAATGAAAAAAGAAAAGAAAAAAATAAAAGAAAAGAAAAAGAAAAAAGAAAAGAAAAAAGAAAAGAAAAAAAGAAAAGAAAAAAGAAATGAAAAAGAAAAGAAAATAAAAAAGAAAAGAAAATAAAAAAAGAAAAAAAAGAAAAAAAAAGAAAAGAAAAAAAAACACCTTATAATAGACGTTGAATATGTTCAATATGTGGCAGCCTTAAATTTACACAAGACCCAAGGAGAAAAACTGTCCCTCGATATAATAAAACTAAATGGTCGTCATGGGAGAATCATTTAAACAAATGTACCCAAGATGTGTTTTATTTTCATGATGTTTTCTCTTCTGCTACAAAATCTAGAGTTTTATCTTTGTACTATAAATATGCATTTGTTGTAGAGTAATGGAAAGCGTCTCGGATTGAGGAATCGGAGAGCCGTGTTCGAATTCCAGTCGAATCCATCACATTCACTTACGTGCTAACAACCTTGGGAAATGTTTGAATCCCCGTCTTCTTCCCACAGCTATGGGTAAATAGCAGGACAGACCGTGTTCTATAACCTCGGATGGTAACTGGTCTACAACAGAAAGAAATGGCAACCTATTGCGGTAAAAATCTGCCTCGTCTGTCTTGCATCGAAAGATACATAATCGCCTAAGTGTGTTATCACGCATGACACCTCACTAAATGTAAAACTATTTGATTAGCTGAATGCCAGTGTATGATAAACTTCGTAAGAAAACATAGCGTTTAATGTCGAGATTCTAAGACCCATGATAAGTGGATACTTTCTAAAGCCACAGAACGTAAGTAACCATTGCTCAAGTGAAATGAACAACTATTAACACATTGATTGCCAAACACCAGATAACTCATTGTTCGCAGACTTTATTATGACGTAGACGACGATAACTACGATATCTCGTGCTTGCCATTTTTTTTAATACATTTTCATATGCGAGTGCCAGCAATTTTATTCGATGTAATAATTTTAGTGCGAAAAAATACAAAGAATCAAGCAGTAGCTATAAAACAACTCACGTAATTTTTTATTGCTTAAGTTGGCTATTATAAAGTTGGCGTTTGAAGTCTGATTTTGTAATTGATCTCTGACAGTCGACATGCTAAACGACTCACATGTCGTTAAAAGTTGATTCTGTGTATTAAGTGCGAGTGAAAGGATTCCTTGAATATACGTGTGCTTTGCAAAAGCAATTTTATTGAACCAAATATGTATTTTCAAATTTCCCAAATTAATTCTTCCCAGGAGTCATAATAGAAATATTGTTTTGTTTCGATTTTAAGCTTCTAATTAAATTAGGTGTCGATGTCATTGTTTCTTGACATAAGTGAATAAAGAAATTCGACATCTTCACTGATAATAAAGATTGCAAAATTGACATTTCTTGACATATGATTTAATTTATTCCATTATCGGTATATATGCTATTATTAATACGTAAATTGATTGTTTATTGCTACTGAAACCGTTAATTAATCCCGCACAACGTCATGGAATAATAAATACTAGAGAAAATTAAATATGTCTTGATTTCCTAACCATTGTAAATAACCTATCGTTTTAAAGAATTATGAGAGTTAACAATTTTAAATAGGATATTATTAGTGTAATAAAATAAGGAAAACGATGAGCATACATTTTTTCCACAAAATAATTTACTGTATTCTCCTGAGCATAATACGACTCTGTGTTTCTGATACTTAAAATCAAGGAACATATTACATCCATTTATGACTCCGTAATACAGCCAACAAATGCATGATAAAACAACGTGACATCTTCTATTGGGAACATAAAACCAATGAGATTATGTGGAAAAGGGATGAACGTCTTGTGGGCCACGAGGAACCTCTTCTCGCCATTATCAGAGAGAGAAAAATGGCGCCGTTTGGAAAAGTTACAAGCCTGTGAAAGACCATCATGCAGGCCAAAGTTGAAGGCGGACCTAAGAGAGGACGCCAATGCAAAAACTGGTTGAACAATGTCAAACAACAGACAAGTATAACTATACCAGTATTGCTGATGGCTCTCTTTGATAAACAGTTTTAGAGGAGATTCAATATGGTTTCTGTAATCCGATTCCTCCTACGATTACAAAAATCAATGATGATGATGAACACGGCCAACACCATGTAAGTTTTCATTTTGAAAAGCTGTAGCATATTATCCATTAATTAATCTCAATGTCGTACATACATTTAACTATGGAAATTAATTTTCTACTGTATTACAGAATAAAACTGAAACGGATGTTTAGCCAGCACTGTTTCTTCTCCTATTTTCCGTTTCAAAAAATTCATTGTCGAATTCTGGGGGAAATTTCTGACTACTAATTCCTTTTAATGCATCTTACGGTCTTTCTTAATCTATTTGGTTGGTGCAAAAATAATGACGTAATAATGTCGTTTTTTGACGTATTTTTAACGTCAAAATACGACATTATTACGTCATTATTTTTGGACCAACCTAATATCATAATTTTCTGTTTGAAGTGTCATCATGAAATTTCTATAATATTATTATATTAATAAACTATGAAAATAAAAATAATATTTTTCATTTCGAATGAAGAGAGTAACAAATATCTCAAATTATCTTTTCGAAAAATTGTTATCACCATCTGTATATTTTGTGCTTTATTTTCTATTCTGCTGAGTGTATGTGCAAACCTGCTTTTTCAAAGAAGAGGTTTTTTTTAAATCAGAGTATACATTTCTGAAAATATTTACTTGTGTATAATACGACCTCACCTTTTCGCTTTTAATTTTCCTTAAAATGCTCGTATTATGCACAGGAAAATACCGTAAAATATTCCAGTCATTTGGGTGTCTACAAAATCCGATACGTTTTAAGGATCTGAATCAACCCACAACAAAGGACAAAGCAAGATAGGTTTTTAAATACAAAAATATAACATATATTCATTTTCGTGTTTTTACAAATACATTTTTCCTAGCGTTTATGAGGAAGAGTGCACGTGTCACGTAGCCTGTTGGGGAAGAGTGCAAATGTCATGCAGTCTGTTGAGGACGAGTGCCAGTGTCGCGCAGCCTGGTGAGGATGAGTGCAAGTATCACGTAGCCTGGTGAGGAAGAGTGAAAGTGCCATGTAGCTCGATGAGGGTGATGATAAGTATCACGTTGCTTGGTGCAGATGACGGATGATAAAGTCAGTTAATCTCTTTGAAGCCGTGGCCATCACGAACAATTACCGTCTGTTGCCGCTCAATGCTGTATTGTTTGATCTAGAAGACTTGCTTAAACACTCTTCAAAGGGAACACGAAGCATATTTTTGATTGTCGGTGGGAATACGACCCATTGGTTGAAAAAATTTAAATATTTAATTTCAAAGGATTAATTTTTAATCAGAAAGATGAATGAATCGTCTACCAGAGAAACCGTTTATCTATTTAGTTTTTATTTTTATTTTTGTCATTCGATGTTTCACTGTCTTGGCGACTATTTCCGTCTTCGTTTTACATACGTAATACATGAGTTTGGTGTTAAAAAATAAAGTGAATGCGGTTTCCAAAATATAAACACGAAGAGGAAATATAATATTTTGTCTCAACCACCAAATTTACACTTACAATGACAAATCTTCCTTTCAACACGATGACAATTTTAAATGTTATCTTCATGATAAACTGATTACAGTATATGAACAAACACGAGATAAGATTTTTTGATCAGAAGGAAACGAACAAAATAGTAGTATTTTTTATTCATTTATAAAACCGTCTTAGTTATCAGATGACCAGAAAATGAAGTTAAATATTTTGTCATGAAGGATATTTGTGTCTAAAATATTTCAGAATAAAAGTATCCTAAAATATAGTACAAACTGCTCACGTATTCCATCAATTCGATTGCGTTTATATTTTTCACGTATCTTCTTTTATTTCCAATCATATTGGTTTTAATTTTGTCTGAGCTCTAGAGAGGTGTTATTTTTATATATTTTTATGATGTCCACGAATACTCGCTGTCACATTCGTAATGCTCGTTGTAGAAGAGACTTTGTAATCGCAGATACAACTATAGTAACGCTGTTTAAGAATACTGGTGTCAGACGATTTCGAATAACACTCGCACTAATAGCACTTGCTCGATAATACTCGCTCGAAAACTAACCACCGAACAGTGATCCGTATAGTGATCAATATAGAGAAATAGAATAAAGAATAGCAATTCCTATAGTAATACAGGCTAGATTAGAAAGAGTGATAACTTAGAAACCACGCTAATTCCTATATATGCGTTTCCTTACTATCAAGTGATCTACTTATTCAAAATGAGATCGCCTGCTTTTTAGTCTCTGACGATCCGTGTTATAACTACACTGTCGACAGCGACAATTTATCCCTATATATCATATATATAGGTTTTAACAAAGATCAATGCCGTTATGATACTGCATATAATTTCTTTGCAGTTTTTTTTTTTTAATTAAAATATATATTTTAATATATTTAAATGTTACTTTTAGTGAATACACACTTTTGACGAGACGGACCGTTTATTTTATTAAACAGTATATTTTATTTATCTTCGTCTACCGGCTTGAATATTCGAGAAATTATGCGATATTCTACAGGACTCGAAAGATATACGTTGATTTCACCAACATTGATATGTGTCATTTTTCTTGGTAGATTATAAAAATAGAAATAATCTAAAAATATTTATATTATTTTAATGATAATAATGATCGGATCATCGGCCTGTAAACCATCAGACTTTTCTATTGAAGAAGGGTGTATACTCAGTGGGATTTTGAAGAAAAAACTGTAAAAGGGGCGAATGCACCTTCTGGTAGTTTAATGGCCATCTAGAACAGTGGGGTAGAATTCGCTCCGTAGCTATATATGTAGACAGTGCGGTTATGACATGGCACCGCTGGGCTGAGGGGTTCCATGACGGATGTCAACGGCTAGGGCGAAAGATTCCTCCGATGGAATAAACAGCGATGACCGATGTGCGGCTGTAGAACATGAGGTGTGGTTTGACCAGGAGAAGGATGGGCCTGGACTTAATCCCTTTCGTAATATGTTGCCATTGTTTACGCTAAAATGCGTTTCGTGGGCAGATGTTATTGATCGAGAAAAATCGTCGAATGTGTCTGTTTATAAACATTAATTAAGAATTTGTTAACCAGGCGCCGCTTCTTTGTGGCTGAATGGTTAACAGCCTGTAAGATCAAATGGTGGTTCCTATTATGGTTACAGGTTCGATTCCTGTCAGATAGCACATATTTTTTACGAACTTTCTTGAACATTCAAGCGGGTAAATGTAATTAATACTGTTACGAACCGGAGCATTTACTTTAATAAATTATATCTCTAAAAATAACGAACAAAGAGAATACACACATAGCATTTGTAACTCTTGTATATATATATATATATATATATATATATATATATATATATGTGTGTGTGTGTGTGTGGAGAGAGATAAATAAATAGATATATGTAGATTTAAGTGTAGTTATATTAATTTATATATAACAAGAATATATGAGATTATAAAAGTTGATCCTCATTAACTATCGTGGACATATGATAGAGTAAGGAAATCCAAATAAATACTCCCATAGAATTATCGGATTACGCCATTTGATTTTACTTTGTTTTTGTGCTAAAATTTGTAAATGTATGAATTGACTTCTCTTCGTTATGATCATGTAATTTAAAGTAATACCCAACGTAAGTGATTTAGCCAATTATTCTTCCCATTGAAAGCATTTAAGTTTCTGGTCTGCGATTAAGGAGCAAACAATTTTCAGTATAAAATCTACGGAAGCTTATTTTAATGGGACAGATTCAAATAGGATTTGAATTCATTTCATATCGGAGAAAAATGATGGGTTTGCATTTATATGGTAATTGGTCTGATGTGCTTTACGGCAGCTCGAGTGATAAATATTCATAAGAACGAAGTGTTTAAATCAATAAATAGTATGATATCAGTTACTAATACAAACACGTTTCGTGAAGTGTAAAAGCACAGAATGACTATCTAGCTAGTTATGTAAAATATATATATATATATATATATATATATATATATATATATATATATATATACCAAGCTTTCTTAAAATAATTTAAAAATATAATTCCCTTCATTTCTGGATAAGTCCAGAAAATGTTTTTAAAACCCGACAATGATTTGATTTTTCAAAAAAATTCAAATAAATGTTTTCCAATGAAAAAAATCGCTTTGTTTCTTATACTAATTATTTGGCCCACTCGCTGCCGCAAGAAAAACTAGATTTTCATCCAAGATTTCGAACGTGCAAGAAAGGATTATCAAATTTAATAAAATAATTTAAAAATATACTTAATAATTTAAAAAAAAGATACCTTATAACTCTTGATAATAACAAACATTCTGATGAAAAAAATTTGTTTTTATCAAATTTGGCATATTTTCAGAACAATTTTGGAGACACCTATATTATAAAGAGAGCTGAAATTTATGCGTGGGGGATTTGAAAGCCAAATATATGCTTAGTAACGCATTTGCCGCACTCTTATGTGGCTGCTGTTCTTAGTATTACAGATGCTTGCTCCTTCGTCTATATGTTATGTGCCTTCAGGATGTTGACAATCATGTCTCTTCACAACTTTTGTGGCATTTGTAACTCTTAATAAATATTGTCTTTTTCTTATCTCTCCTAAACTTTGTGCCGCCATTCATTAACATCAACTCACTATGTAGGTTATGGGTTATTTTCTTCTCTCCTTCTTGCATTCAACGTGATCTGTGAATTTGAAATTTTCCAATCCCTATTTCTTCATTAATTTCCTAGAAATTGTAAGTGTCACTTCCAGAAGTTAAGTATTATCTTTTAGAAAGCATCTTTCGCTATCGCAATATGTCTTCAAATTTCAGTATCACACTTTCCGTGTTGAAATTATTAGCAGCTTTCTCTTACTAGATCAATTACGTGACTAATGATTTCGATCCTCGCTGGGTGCTCCATACTTTCCGCCTTGTGCCACATCGAAGTTACGCCTATAAAGTCAACATCAGAAAGCTAGGCGTTAGTCTGAATTTCACACCGACATAGCTTAAATGTAGCTTAAATTCTTACATTTATGTATGGCGTCTTTGTCTTCTACCCGAAGTCAGTTTTCGATTATTATCTTGTTACCTCTTTTTATTTGTAAGCATTTATTTCAAATTAATTTGACTTAAATTATGCAATAGCACATGGCTGGCAATGACGTTCATTTCAAGTTGTTGGTCGCTTACACATTGATTATTATTTAAAAGGGACGTGAAACATACACATTTAATTAATATATATAAAGAGAAAATCTATCAGACACTGACACTTTATACTTCATCAAGCGGAATTATTAGCACAATCCCAAATAAATTCGGTGGAATTGAATATACGTAAGAACAACTGACTCTCTCACTTTCTCTCTCTCTCTCTATATATATATATATATTTATAAATATATATATATATATATATATATATATATATATATAAGTGTTCCAAAGTTACTTTAGTGTTAACATGTGTTTGAAATAGTCGGCTATTTTCTTTATTTGGTTCACTGTGTATTGCGTCCATCTGTCGGGAAACTCTACCTGAGACGGTATTTTCTTTATTCATTTTCTCGGGTGCGCAAGTCGTTAGTCGTAATACACACAGTTAAAAGTATATATATATATATATATATATATATATATATATATATATATATATATGAATAAAATCTTCACATATCCGTACATACGCTGAGATTCACGGTGACGATTGATTCAGCTTCCTCATAACTTCGGAAATGGAAAAATAAACACTTTATTGCAGTTATCCTTAATATTGGTGTCTATTTTGAATCAAATAATTATAATTGCAAACACTACTTTAAAGGTAGAAGAGAAAATTAGAATTATTAAATTTGACAATCAAAATATTTACTGAATCAAAGGAATGAATTAATGTCCTAATGTCGACATAAATTCAAACAGATATACATTTTCACCCTTGGATAATAAATTATCATTTACCACATATAGCTTAATATTTTTCCTCCTTTCAAATTAACTTCTTCCTATCAGTTTTTTTAACCTTATATTATCAATTTTTAATTGCTAGGTGTAATTTTTCTATTTAAATTTAATCTACAGTTAAGCTAAATGATTTATTTCTATATATTTATTTATTTATATCTCACCTATTTGCATTCATTTAGTAATTCATATATATATATATATATATATATATATATATATATATATATATATGTTGATTTTGTTTATTCCTTTTTTACCCTTAATATTCCCCCATTGTTTAAATTTTAAGAAAACAGTTTTTGAAAGTGTCTAAAACAATTTAATATTTCGTCAGAAAAATAGGTAATTAAAAATAAAACTTAAAACTTCTTTTTAATTAATATTGCCCGTTTATTAAATTAAATATATGTCTACAGTAATATTGTAGTTTCCCTCATTAAAGAGCCCTTCAAATGTTAAATTTTAAGGGTCTCTTTACATTTTAATCTAAACTTTGATCCGTAATCTCTATTAATACATAATTAAATTTATATTTTTTATAATCTTATTTATAATTCATTTATATTTTACTAATTTGGTCTCATTTATCTATTTAGTTGATGATTATTTAATTATTTAATTATTATATTTATACTTCTAATATTTAATATGAATATTCTCTATCTTTTATGTAATTATTCTTTTTCAAATCTCATCTATCATTTAATTAATATTAATATTCTGTGATCTACATAATAAAATATTCTGAATTAAACCATTTTAATTAGTCTTTATTATAAAAATTCTATTTTAGAATTTAAAAAATTATATTAAGTATTAACATTTCGTTAATATTATCTAGAAAAAACTTTTCTAAATTTTATTGATTGTATTTCTTTATGCAATTTCTCATATTGAAAAGAGTAAATATGTTAAATATAGATCAAGGTCAGCCTATGTCTAGACAAATTTGAAAATATTTCATCCTGATTTTTCTCCTTAATAATCAATTACACTATCCCGCTCCCAACTACATTATTCTATTTTCTCTCTTTATCTTTCCCTCCCCACTCTCAGTTTAAATACATTTTCCCTTCGGTGTAAATTTCCCTCATCTTTCATCCAATTAACTAAAACATTATGATTTATTTTTGTATCGAACACCTTGGTGTTGACAGGACCGTTCTGTCTGAAATGGCCATATATCATATGGGATATTGAATTTTATCTACATGCAATATATATATAATATATATATATATATATGTGTGTGTGTGTGTGTGTGCGTGTGTGTGTGTGTGATACACAGGCAGATTATTTCGCTGTAGCAAAGAGGAAGGTGAATTTTTATGTCTTTATTTTAGAATAAACACACCAGTGACACAGAGTGTTCAATTCAGAGAAGAGCTTTTGAATCAGCATTGGCAGTCACTGTTTACAAATTCGCGCCTTTACTCCTAAAGTGCACGACCGAATTTTATTTTTTCGGAGGCATATATATATATATATATATATATATATATACCTAAAAAAAAATAGGAGATCAGTTGAATCCGCTACCTTGGTTTCATGCATACGGTACCGTCAGGCGATTTTTATCAAATGATGCCCAACGATTTATTTATTTTTTTTTTTTTTTAAATCTAATGACGCTATATTATTTTTTAAAAATAAATGAACGAACGACGCTGGGTAGAGTCAACTGGGCGGGGGTGGATGTGAAGAAGAAAGGATGATAAGAAGAAGAGTGTCGCAGAGAAAAAAAGGGTATAAATGTATCGGTGACGTAGTAAATGAAATGTACTTTTTTTAGCCAGCCTTGTATGAGCTAAATATTATAGTATGTATGACTTCTGATTTCTTGGTGAATAGGTTCTTCGGACACGGAAATGTCCTTAGTGCAAATTTTTGCTGTTGCCAGAGATTGCAAATATTATGTGGTTTTTATTAGACTTCACTATATATATATATATATATATATATATATATATATATATATATATATATATATCTTTGTGGAAAATGAATTATTTACCATCCGACAAACCTGATTCCCATAAATGAAATGCCGCATGCCTCTCTTTGTTCTATTGCACTTTCATAAGTTTTCAGGCGGACTAAATTCTTCAATTCTATCATTTATAACATTCACAGCTAAGACCCACCACGCAACATACATTTTTGTGAGCCACCCTCAGTCTTTTCATCTTCCATTGGTTGGATGTAAGTTCCACTCAAGCAGCTTCTTCACACGAACCGTTAATGTGTAATCGACTTCTAGAAGGTTTCTTCCACGGTCGCTACAATTCTCACCTCTTCTAGTCGAGATTCAACCGTTATCTTCTCCTACGTATCCCCCAAAACTGTACCTCCTATAGTGAAACTTAGGCTTTAGCTGGTGTGGCACCATTTAACGAGGCAGAAAGAGAAAAGGAAAGAGAGGAAGAAAAGGAGAGGCTAAGAACCGAATCGTGAGTGTTAAGCAAGAACACACACACAGCTAAGAGACAATGGATAAAAGGATATTTTGATAAGTAACAAATGGCGAAAAGAGTGTAATTACAATGACAGGGAAATTCTGAGTAAAAAGAAAAGGAGGGAAGGAAGGAATCAGATATATTTTGGCATCGGCCGTGTTATCTAAAGATATGAAAACAAACTATTGGTACGGAAGACATCTTATTATCGGCTACAGACCGACTGGCCAAAGAGAGAAAGAAAAATTCAAATGAAAATGTTGTTTCGTTAAGTGACGAAAAACAGCAACTAAAAAGACTCGGACAGATATGAAAAATTAAAAAAACCACCAACGAGCATTCTTGGCCTGCGATAATAAAATTTTGTTATCAGGAATTGTGCCGAAAGAAAATATTTTTTTTTTTCTTTCTTCGAGGCGACAGACCGACTGGGGCTTTGGAGATGTCCTTTTTTGAGACCATGTCGGGAGGACCACACATTCTGATAATTAGCGATAAAGTAAACCACGTGTGGAACAAGAGTTATGACCGCCATTGTCATATTGTCCCGTTCGCGGCTGGAGAAATGATAAACCATTAAGGGGAAGAAAAAGGAAAGGCAAAAGAGATAATTTTTTTTTAAGCAAGATATTTTTTCGTCCACGCCCGACTGAGACATCATTGGTCGAGTGGTGATCACGTGATGCACGAGGGAGGCTGTTGCCGCCCATCTGGCGGATGAGTAAGAGAGGTTGCCGCGAAGATGTGGGGAGGGCAGTTCACGCCCCTCTGAAGTATGGTGAGAAGGTGGGAGTGAGGAAAGGTTCCCAAAAATGGAAAAAGGTGGAAATTCCTAACCGGAGAGGTGGATATGTATTTAGAATTTATCGAGGAACCCCCCAGCGCCGACAAAACCACCTCGCTTTTGGTCGGCGCCCATATAAACGAAGCCACAACGAGCATTTTCAGAGAGTCGAGTTCCAGCAGTCTTCGGTTAAGGCAAGCCTCGCAAATAGCTGACCAAGATTCCTGCACATTTTCCGTTTCCATCTCTTCAAACCAAGAACAATTATTTTGAAGAGCGACTTAGATCCAGATCACCGAAATAAGTTTTTCTTTTGACTTTCGTCCAAAGACCCACCGAAACACCAATTTCTTAAAGAGCAGACGACTTGAAGTGTTAAAACTTGCCTAGCGGAAAACGACGTGCCACAATCCATAGAACGGGTCGGGAGATAGATGGAGTCCTATGTATCGAACAACTAGACATAACGTTTGTTACCTTTTTCTTTGATACTTCGAACTTTTGAGTTTTCATTTTGTTGCCTTTTATGCGTATTTTTGTGGTATCACCCCCGTTGGACTCGGTTTGCAGTACGGCCCCGATGACTGATTAATTTCCTCTGCCTAGATCAAATCACAACGTGGGTAGGCAAACTGGGAATCAAAGTAGGACGTCACTGTTGGTGCCGTGGTAGACTGGGATACAACGACACGGTTGGCGCTAGGACCAGGGGACGACGTCACACTGGGTCAACGTGATAGTGTGTGTAGGTGTGTATATATATATATATATATATATATATATATATATATATATGTATGTATGTATATTCCCAGTGTAACTGCAAAATTGTCCAAATCATGTAACAACATAGTTATGTATTCCACAAAATGTTTAACATCCTAAAAAAAAACTAATATAATCGAGTTTCACTTTTCCTGGTTTTCAGATAAGACGCTTAGCCATCTTGACACCATTTTTGTAAGGATCGCTGAAAACCCCTTTGAGATATTCAGCAGATTTTATTCCAATCTCGCTATGTTGCCACAATGTTCCTAATTCACAAAATTTTTCAACACTAATACTGTGACCACCTTTTGTCTTACAACCCGTGTTCCTCTTCGTTCAACATCTCACTCCACTTCCACCCACCAATCCAATTTTTAAATCTAAATTTATTTTCACAAAGTTTCGCACAGCTAGAATTCAAACAGGGGACGGATTTTTTCTAACAATTCCACCTACAAGCGTACGCTACCCAGCCTCAAAAACTAATGTTGGATAGTCTCCATCGTCTCTCTCATTATTTGTCATAACCGCTGATGAGGAACACAAGCGTGTTCGAAAATTCCGAAATTGGAACCTCAAACTTCGTGCTTCTTTTTTGTCACATGGTTGATATTAATAAATGCTTTTCGCCTGACTTTGTTCTATTACTAACTTATCTACTCTCTCTCTCTCTCTATATATATATATATATGATAACCCTTGCCGATAATCTTGAGATTATTTTACTTCAATACATCAGTTTACAGGCAATATAATATCTGCATTCTCCAAAAATTAATTTATTTTGGATTTTTTTAAGATGGTCTATCTCCATTATTGTATGCCTTGTAATTCGGGTTGGCATGGATATGGCGTTTGTTAAGTTCAGGAAGTTTCCAACGCAGTCACATTTCCCCCTTGGTTCACATTCTCGTTTAAAATATATTTTGTTACTTGGCATTTCTAAGTTCAAGCCTTGTGTCTGGTAGTGCTTGAAAATACCATGGTTCTGTCGACGGAACGTTCAAGCAACACAAATGGGAATAAGACAAAAGCTGGTCAACTGATACGCAATATTCGCTAAGTATAGAACGAAGCATCGAACAAATAGAGTGAAGAAAGATCTCGGTTAAAAAATCCGTTATCTTTACCAAGTTTGACGTACAACCAAAAAAGGCCGAAGAGTTAAGCTGCCAAAGTATTGTATAACAATCAAGTTGAGAAAGCTTCTCCGAACAACAAGGCAAATAAATAAATAAATATCATTATTTCAGGTCAGGACCAGGTCTCGCAACCAGATCTTATCGCTATCGCATAATGAATGATAGAACTAACTCGAAATGCAGGATCTGCGGACAATATGATGAAACTGACGACCATATTATCTGAAGATGTCTGGAACTGGGAAAAATGAATATAGCCAGAAATATAACAAGGTAGTAATGTATACTGTAAGATATGCAAGAAGCACAAATCAAAACCCCTGAGAGATGGTATGACCACCAACGAGAAGTAGTTTCCCAAAATATCGAGACACAAAGAGACTGGGAAATAAATGACAACAGACCTGATATTATCATAAAAGACAAGAAATTCAGAAATTGTATGCTTATTGACATAGAAGTAGCATCTGAAAGAAACACCTCCATAAAAATTATCGAGAAATTGTCCACATACAAGAACCTGGAGATCGAGATTAACATGATATGAGAACTGTACTAATAGCAATCAGAGCTCTGGGCCTCGTAAGGAATGGAATGGACAATTTTATTAAGCGTGTCTCAGGTAATATCAACATTAATTTACCCAGAAAAAAATGCCCTATTAGGAACATCCACATACTAAGAAAATGCTATCAATTAAATGACAAGTCTCCTATAGGGTCTAAGGACCTTCCTTTCCTTCAAAATATTGGGGTGTCTGATATGCAAATATTAAGTGAAATAAATGGTCACCGTCTGAGGTGGTACGACTTGATGGAAAACATCCATAGTAGAAGCTCATCGGTTGAAAACGAAGTCTGCAAACTAAGATTATAATAAGAATGAAAAATCCTGTTGAAAATACATGTCTGCTGAAAGATGTTTCAGACATGGACGGCAAAGAATTAAAAAAAAATCTTTACAATGTAAATAAAAATGATCTCTCGACAGAAATCAGGAAAATCGGTCATCTCTATTCACAATCATTAGTTCTTATTATTGTGGCTTTGAAAATGACATCAATAAAAGCAAACCAATATGCAGATCAGACTGTTGGTGGCCCCCAAATATGTGAATTACATAAAAGATATCAGAATTATAGGAACGACTTGGGTCGATTTCTCTATATGCAATGACAAAACTTATGTATTTTTCTCTGATCTCATCGCATCAAATCTGATACAAAATCTGTTTGCTCTAGAATCTCTGCTTAACGCTTGGTAGCAACACGTACTACAGCAAGTGAAGGTAGAATAGAATAATAATAAAAAAATAATAATAATGTGATAAAACTTATGTTGTCTGTTTACCTTTGCTTAATACGTTCGTTTCAATATACGAATCTTTTATTAATCTTATATATTGTTTTCTTTTTGTTTAGTGAAAAAGGCTACAGACAAAAAGCCTAATAATCAGTTATGCCTTCATTGGGAATATGGTGTTAGGCCATCAAATACCAATACAATGGTTTATACCAATAGAAATATAGTGAGTTCAGATTAAAACATAATACAAATCTATAACACCTGCTGAAATATGTGGAATTACAATTTCCACGCTCCTTGAAACCTCCTGATCAGAAGCCTTGCTGCTGGACGCAGTTTAACGTTTTACCCAGGACGCGGATGTAGTTTCACGTCTTACCCAGGACTATTGTTATTAGGTACAGCAAATAAAATATGTCACATTCAAAAATGTTGATATGAGGGGTATTCTGCAATTAAGACCTTTCGATTTAAAACTTCCCATAAAACTACAGGATATATAAGCAGGAGAATAACCCTATTCAATAATGCAAATTTCCCACAACAAAATAATAGTCTCCCATATATTCACCACCCTTTGTTATACATGATGGCGAGTGTTGCAAAACATGCATGACTCTCTCGTAAACGTGACATGTTTTACACATTGTTCTCGGTACAATCAAGGCGTCTTACTCGCGGTCTTTGTGCACAGACATGTATTTTAGTCGCTGTAATCATTTAGCAAGTACCGATATATGTCAATGAGTGCTTGTTTTCGCGGGAAGTCATTCAATGGCATCAACGAAGCAAAAAAAAAAAAAAAAAAAGAAGAAAAGAAAGAAAGGAATACAAGAGCAGATTACTGGATAGGAAACAGTACACTTCTGCTGTGCGGTCGACCCCCGGCATTGACATAATAGTTCAAAAGAATAAATAGGTGGCATTAAATTCGTAGTTATTCACGTAACACCGTATTCATCATATAAACTTCAAAGACGTGCATTAAGAGAAATGCACATTTAAGCCGACATCACAGAAGAATTTTAATAACCCACTTCTGTTTATTGCTGCAAGTTATACATAAAAGTTAAGGCACTTCAGATGTCTATTCGGAATAATACTTCTCAACTTACGGTGAAATGTGGCAGATGGCCCTATCATAATGAGAGCATAAAGTGAATGTAGGAAAAAATTGAAAAAAAGGCAAGAGATAAAATAATGATAATCAATATAACATCTAGCTGTCTATCTAAACACACAGACATTATATATATATATATATATATATATATATATATATATAAAGCCACAGAGACACTCACTAAAATACGTACAAAATAGAAGCATTTGACGATTTTTAGTGTCAATTTTTTGCCCCAAAAACATCACTTGATATACTGAAGAGTAATGTTCACTAAATATATCTGCATTTAATTCAGTTGTCAAACTTACCTAATTATATCTCTCTCCCTATGTGTATGTATGCAAACACACACACACACATATATATATATATATATATATATATAACGCAACAACAGTACATTGCTTATGAAATTTAAGAACAAGCCTAGTAAATATATTTATTAAGAAAAACAAAACAAACAAATAACACTGTCATATCATTTTAGCATATATATTGACCAAAATTACACAAATATATCTTGAAATAGTAAAGAGTAGATTTATTCAACAAAATTGTTATTGGTTTCTACTCCAGACAACTTCGGGATATCCTTCAAATCTTCCGGACGTTCTGCTAGTGACTGAATGCTGCCATAATCCTTGCCTTCAGGTCATCTTTGTTTCTTACCAGCAGGTTTTGTTGATCTTGTGCACAACTCTGCCCAATATATGACAATCAAGGAGTTGCAGTCTGTGGAGTTAGGTGACCAGATGTTCGGGGTGATAAAGTCGCAGAAACAGTCTGACAGAAATGACTGGATTCTCCTGCTTATGTGGCATGGTGCAGAGTCCTGTTGGCAGACATAGTGTACTCCAACAGTCACCTTCTTGACCCAAAGCAGCAGTACCTTCTCAAGGCATATGACGTAGACCTCCTTGTTGAGTCTGAGACCATGTGTGAAGAAGAATATTTGCATAACATCCCAATCAGAAATGATCACTCCAAACACCTTTCTAATCAACATTAGATTCATCGAACGCGTTGCGAACCCTCTACATTCTCTTCAGATTACCCCAAATTTCTTAAATATTCGTATTGGATTTTAAGGCGTGTATGCAAAGCAGTACAGCATGCGGTTTCCAAATTTCTGGCTGAGTGATTTGCTTCATTGTAATTTTTTCTTCTCAGACAAGTGCAACTGTCATTATTACACAGTGCAGTTGAATTTTTTTTTTAAAGTAAATGATGCTCGTGCACGAAATTTACCCATTTATCCCTTGAAACCTGAATGTAATTAGAAATATATTTATTTTATCTTTACTTTGGGTTCGGCGAAATATTTATGTCCTTTTAGGACACTTGTATAAACTGTATTTTCGGAAATCATATTTTTATTAAGATACGTTATATTCTGCTGAAAAAGCCAATTTAGTTTTTCGTTTATAAGGATTCAAATACCACGAGCCACTCAAGCTAGAGGGTTACTAAGTAGTTAATTTCTTGGGGCTATGCTAGATAACACTAGACTTGAAGAGATAAAAATTTAATTAGTGAAGAAAAGGAAATAGAAATCCAATCCTAAACAGGAAACGAAGTATAGGTCTCTACTCATTTTCAAAAGACTGGAAGAGTTTGAACCAGCCATATTCCAGATTTTATCTTAAATATTGCTATATCAGCAATATTTTAGAAGATCATAGAAAAACCTGTCATATTAAATATTTTCGCTGGATTCTCATTCAAGTTGATTGATAGACATACACAGCTTTGCGTGTTTTTATTCTTCACTTACTATGTAAGATCACTAAAACCTTGGGAGCTAGAATCTTAAACTTCAGAATAAAATGATTCATGCTTAACGAAGTCCTGAAAAACTTCATTAAAATATAACACACTTTCCAATTATTAAGTTTGAACGGTTACTGTTTGGGTGTATGTATATATATATATATATATGAGAGATAGAGAGAATAAATAATAAGCCTCTATCAAACTACCGTCTTTTACTTTATAAAAGCTACACCAGAGAATGAATTAAGGAGAAAAAGAATAAAGAAATTTCGTTATTTTTAGTTTTTGTTTTTGATATTTATCTGTTAATCAGGTACACGTGCATATGACTTGTCAAACTAAATTTGGTATAATTTACGGCATTTCCAATCCAAGGAGAGACAACGCGTTCTTTCGAAGTTATTGTGAGGAATTAGTGCTAAATATGATTGACAAGACAAGATTAAAATTTATCTCTAATCATTTCGACAAATTTTAACACAATATTTCAGCGGTTCTTTATAGATAGATTGATCATATGATTTTATATTAGTACTTACTCGTTGTATTCTATGTTAGAAAATCTATTAAAAATTAAGCACCGTAATTTCCCATGTATAATACCCACTTCTTAAAATATAATAAGCTAAATCAAGGGTGCGTATTATGCACAGCTTGTAAAAAATCTTTAAACAATGCCATAAAATAAAATAAGAATTATCATAAAACTAAATTAGAATATTAATCTATGTTTAAACCATTTTTAAATGAGAGTAGGAAACGTTGGCGGTAATGAAATTGGAGAGGTACAATTTATAGGTTTTGATTCCAAACAAGGGATGCCTATTATGCCTGAGTAGAAGTGTTTTCCCACACTTTCAGCACAGTTTTAAATGCTCGTATTATGGATGAAAGCGTATTATGCTTGGAGAATTATGGTAATTAACATGGATATTTGCTGCAATAGAAACTTGAAAGTAATTCGCGCGTGAAAATCCATTCTTTCTTCTTGAAAAGAACTAAACTGGCATGCTAATTTCGACAAATGAAAATTCATGTACAAAGACTTTCTCTCGAAGCCTTTATTTGCTGTATTATTCAACTAATTCAGCCATCACAAAATAAGTGACAATCCGCCCAAGAATACATGACAAAACATAATGATCTATAGAAAGATGAAGAAATTTGGAGAATAGACGAACAGGCGAGGGTTCCCATGAAATTTATTCGAATATTATGTGCGTCATGCACGTTCTGATTTTGTTAGCGGACTTCCTGTTATTGTGGAAAGATAAGCGATGAATAAACATAAGGAGCATCGCCAGACTCATGAATATTCTGAGTTTATTTTTGTATCAGTTTTCTGTACGGACAATTATATTGATCGCTGCCCGAGACGTCAAACATCCTGCCCCGAAAAACGAACGACACGCCATTACTATGGCAATGACTCAAACGGCTATTGTTATCTGTCTTCCCGCGTTTATAGCTGATTACAATGATGGCGGCAGAAATGCCGACGAATTTTAACGTAGATGTCGATGATTATAATCATCCGTGTGAGATGGAAATGAAAGGATGAAGATGCAAAAAAAAAAAAAAAAAGAAACCATAAGAAATCGTATAATGGATGCCGATGAAGAAAATGATTCTTAAATATTTCCTCTTAGGCATCCGTCAGTACAATCAGTAAAGACAATCGCGTTTTGATCTGGTGGATATTTCCAGTGCAGAAGATCTGCTGAGCATATATAGTGGCCAGATACGCAGTAAATCTCCTCTATGTCGCTGAAATCATCCAATTAAAATTTAAGTGTCGATACCCATTGATTCATGACTCTCACAGGACTTGCTATGTCGCTACTATGAACCTACACAAACTGAATTAAGATCTGAAACTCCAGAACATTCCAAGTTTCTTTTTGTCTCTCTGTCTCTCTCTCTCTCATTGAAATACAAATCTAGAGAGCCGACAATTAATTTAACCCCGCTCGGTGTAGGACATACATTCCTCCGTTTTTGTTTTTTTTTTTTTAAATTCGAATGTCTGAACTCCGAACAAAATATTTACATGGATTTAAAAGCGTCAAAACACGAGTAAAATAGTCTCTGTGTTAATATATTTGGGTAATTTGTTCAGAGAAACATATGTGGTTTAGAAAAATACTTTTATCGTCAGCGAAGATTTACTGACCGTTTTTTTTGTTGGAGATGAATCGTTTGAATTCGCCAACTGGTAGTCTATGCTGTTATTGCAACTGATTCTTTGAAAGTCGCTGAAATATGTTTTTTCAGCACTAGACAGTCACATCTCTAACAATTTCGAAATCGAAATCTGTTGGGTTTTAAGAAAAACAAATTCCGGGAAGTAGGCTCGCGAAAAATACGGAATTAGTTTTCTCTTCACATGGTATTAGGTTGGTGCAAAAATAATATCGTTTTTTGACGTATTTTTTAACGGCAAAAACGATATTATTTTTGCACTAACCTAATAACATTAATTTGTAACCAATAGACACATTGATTTAAACTTTGTCGCATTGTGAAATGATTTACGCATGTTAGCAATATTGTCGTTTATTGGGTAGAGAGTAGAGTTTGAACTTGTTTGAATACCATATGTATGTGGGTATGAAATGTTGTTAGAAATTTTTTATTTCCGATACTGATACTTTGGGTCCTGACCCTGGATCTAACTAACGACTTTATCCACTCTGCCATGTGTCTTTGAGGAAACAACTCAGAAATATAGACAGATACATCAGTGTAAACTTTGTAAATAGGCAAACGATGTTTTCCACATTTGAATGAATAACATTAACAAGAATGTCATCTTCAAATTTAAAGGGACAACAATAAATGGTTTACATTTGTAAAAAATATGCTTGTAGTTCTGCCCGTAACGTATACAGTTACATGGGAGTAGTAAAGGTTCTTGAGCAGGCACACTTTACAAAATCTCATCAAATTTCCAATGGGATTCTCTGTAAGGCCTTATAGGGAGGCGATGTCTGTAGTGTGTGTGTGTGTGTGTGTGTGTGTGTTTTAAATTTCAGATACAATATATCTGTAAAAGGAAAATATGAATAAATATTAAACAAAAACTGATCTTAGCCGACGCGTTTCGTCCTCTGGAGGACTTCATCAGGGCAAATGCAAGGATTTTTATTTTCTAATAAGCATTTATATACAACAGCAAAACATTTTATTGGTTATGGTGTAGAAAATGTTTTTAATGCAAATTAATATATAAATTATTTTAGTTTGGAATTAATTTGTATGTTATATATATATACATATATATATATATACATACACACACAGACATATATATATATATATATATATATATATATACATACACACACAGACATATATATATATATATATATATATATATATATATATATATATATATATATACACAAAGTAGGGGAAACAAATATCCATACACATTTTTAATTTATTGTATTTCCAACTAATGAATAAACATACTTGTTATATAATTAACTGTACACCGATGCATAATAACTATATATGCACAGAAATCAGAAAAAATTAATTTCCTAAAAATAAATCTCATTTATCTATTTTAATAGGTGAAAATGTATCCCCACAATTATATATATATATATATATATATATATATATATATATATATATATATATATATATGTATGTATGTATATATATATAATCTACATTTAATACTTTGTAGAATAGCCATTATTCCCTTCTACATCAATTTTAGCTGGTATATTTGTCCATTCTTTTTTGCATCCATTCTTCAGATACGGGATGTTTGTTGAAGCACTCGATTGGATTTGAATTTTCAAATAACGCCACATATTTTCGATTGGATTTCACTCTGGACACTGACTTGGCCATTTTCGGATATTTACACTATTTTCAGTAAGCCATTTTACGTACATTTTGCCGTATACTTAGGATCATTGTAATGTTGGAAAATCTAATCAGGAGGATTTTCAACCAAAATCATACAATTTTCTTACAAAATATTTCGATATGCTGCGGCATTCATTTTATCATCTATTACAGATATGTTGCCAGTACCTTTTGCAGAAAAAAAAAAATCCGGAAAACATGATGCTGCCACCATTAAATTTCACTGTTGGAACTGTGTTCTTTTGTTTCAAGGCATCGACATCTTTCCTCTATAGATACTTACTAGAATTACTCAAGTTTGGTTTCGTCTGACTATAATACTCTTTCCTAATACGATTATTCTTTATCCTTATATTGACAAACGAATTTCAGCCTGGCATATCTGTGCCTTTTAAATAGTTGTGGTGTTTTCTGAGGTGAGCGTGACTTTAGATTGTTTTAGGAATTTCATTGTTTATTGTCTGCTCAGTGACAGAGACTCCCGATGAAAGCAAATCATCTTGAATCACTTGACGAGTAACCATTGGATTTTGTTTAACTTGACGACGCATTAATTTACTTGAAGATCTTGAAGAAAACTTGCGTGAAGAACCTGTTCTTCTTTGGTTTTCAAAAGCTTTGAAATGTTTTACCTTGAAATGAATGAACTAATGGTAGTAATTGGAATATTCATATTGCCTGAGATTTTCCGGTAGCTTTTACCTTCTTTCCAAAACTTAACAATAAATTCTTTTGGGTAATTTGTCAATTCTATACCTCTTGCACAAATATCAATTAATGAATGTTCTGCTTGGAATTTTTAGGCTAAAAATCGCTACTGATAACATTATTAGAATATTCTAGAATATTACACATGAATAATCTAGAGTATTAAAGTAATTTAAATTTTAAAATCTAAATTTTGCATTGAACGAATACGCTTTTCGCCAATTAAAATGGAAAATGGGATTTGTTTCTATAAAATCAAAATTGTTTCTATTTTCTATGCATATTTAGCATCTGTACACTGTTAATTATATGAAATGTATGTTTATTCATTAGCTGGAAATACAGTGAATTAAAAAATTGTATGCGTAAGAATATTTGTTACTCCCACTATATATATATATATATATATATGTTTGTGTGTGTATGTATGTATGTATATATATATACATGTATATGTCTGTATATATACTTATATATATATGTATATATATATGTCTGTATATATATATATATATATATTTATATATATATATATATATATATATATATATATATATATATATATATATGTATATGTGTGTGTGTATATGCATGAATATATATATATATATATATATATGTGTGTATATGCATGTATGTATATATATATATATGACAAAAAGGAGGAAAGTTGACGTCTTACACTTTTTGTAATTCAGGCCTTCAGCGAACTAAATTTGTTTACGATGATGCGAATATTCATGCGCACGGACGAGTGACGCTGGATATTTCAATTTTAATTATAATTTTTTATGTGTTTGGCGTATATAATCTAACCGGTTTAATTTAAATTTTGTTTTTTGCTTACATCAATCTTGTTAATAAATATTCAACACTGTGTTAATAGATGAACTGCGTAGAATGGTGAAACTATATACATAAGTCGATTCAAAAGTAAACTGTCTCACGCAACAGCAATTAATAAAACTGATACACGAAAAGTAGACGGTAGATGTAAAAATAGGAAAAGAAAAATCACTCGTTTTCGCTACTCACTTGTAGAATTGTAGAATTAAGGAGAACTGTCCAGTAGAGAACAAGTGCAGATCTACTAGGGTAGTACAATAGGCAACAATTACCCTTAAAAAAAATATTACAAATCATAATATTTACATCGGCATCTATACATAGACATTACTTCAACAATCCAAAATTAAAACACCAAACAGCTCTTTCGAAAAGAATTTTGGAAATTGAAGGAAAATTGTCTGAATCATCAAATAATTTGGAAAATTCTAGGTTTCACGAACACTACCAATAATCTTACAGGTAGCTAGTTTTACAGCAAGCTATGTGTAGAAGAAAAACATCAGGATAATAAAATATGAAGATAATTGCAAACTAGTAAATCAACGAAGAGAAATAATCACGAAATGTAGACATACAAATAAATTCCCCAATTACATAAGAATACAGGTGCATATACGTGGGGGTGTATGTGTCTCTACAGTCGCTTTTATGTATGATCTGGTAAATGTAGACGTATATGTATATACGAAGATATTTACGCATATAAGTGTGTTGGACAACAGTAATTATTCCATTGGATGCTCTGGTATTAAACACAATCTATAAATCCATAACTCAACTAATTTACATTAATCTTAACGGACCTAAGTTTAAATCCTGCATCGCAATTATTACAAAAACTATTTACTGTGAATCCCCCCCCCCAAAAAAAAAACATCCCAGAGCCTTTATAAGAAACACCATATTGTCAGAACTGATATTAAACTACAAACAAAAATCCTAGCCATAAATAAACTTAAACCCAGACCGCTTCGCCCGAGATAAGATACCTTACGCGACTACCAATCACTAACACCCACCCACTCTCATTAAAAGACGCCTACTAGAGAGGGACTGACCTTGAATATAGTTAGAACGGTGCTCCGAGACAAGCACTTAGAGGCTGACGAAAGCCGTTGAAGAACGGTTTGAAATAGTCTATACCGATGCTGAAGTAATTTTCTTTTGTTTTTCTTTTCTTTTTTGCTGTAAAAATATATATGCTCTGTTAAAATAAATAATCGAGCTCTCTGTAGATCAGTTTTAATAATTAATATTACTAGGATCCACCCGGATTGAATATCAACGGATCGATTGCCTGGACTATATATATATATATATATATATATATATATATATATATATTATGTCTCCGTGAGTTACAGCCCTTTCAAAAATACTACCGCACAAACTGAATATCGTTGTTTCTGACTTATCTTAAAAAAAATATTTTACTATCTTTTGCACGCCTAATTCATTGTCGCTTACGTGGTTCTCTGATATATCTTGACCTCCATTTAAGTTTGATTTTCCTTTTTCAGCTTGATTGAAAACGATTTTGTTAATTTCCATATTTAGCACCCAGACGTCTTAGCAATATTAGGGAAACAGAGAGAATGATCGCTTTCCTCATACAAACACGTTATTTGGACAAATTCTGGTAGGGAAAGCGGGCCCGGCATTATATTATACACTCCCACACATATATATATATATATATTCGAAATTCATATTAGCTTCGATATTTCGATTTACTGTCATCTTCATGTGTGTAAAATATGATGAGCAGGTAAAAAAATCTTAGTTTCAATACCGTATTTCTTTATTAGTGTCATCACAGATTGTTTGAAAGTTAATTGCAATAAATTAGTGCAATATAAGCAACATTTGCAGACAACGTGTGGTATTAATGATAAACGTGCCTAATAGTCACAAAAGCTAACCATTAGGTCTCTTACAAGTTTTCTTATTAATTAAGTGATCACATTCCGTCGTATTCCAGGTTTGTGCTATAGAAATAATATATCTACTGCTACGGAAATACTTTTATTTCATTTTTTCTTAGATCACAATATTTTCTTACATTAAAAGAAAATTGCAAAAAAGAGAAAACATCTGTCTACATTTGAATCAGGATATACGTTTTTGGGCAAAAACTGGTGGAAGAAAACACACTTATTGTTTGGTTCTTTTTCTATGACTTAATCGTTTGCAAGTTATTTAAATCCAGAAAATCTATTTATATTCCAAGAATTTCCTTTTGCAGATAATAATATTTGACTGATAAAAGTCATTAATTAAATCCTGTCTGGTGGAGAAGCGATGCATTCACACCAGTATGTACACTTAACTGAATATAAAAAAAACCCTACTAAATTTAAAACTAAGCTCTATGATTAACAATTACCATTATATCACCAGCACATTCAAGCGTAAATAACCTTTTATTCACAAGCGGCCACCAATCTAGCTAATGGCAAGCCATTATTCAATGAAATAAAGCAAGATAAATTCATATTCATGTTCAACTCGACACGAGCACCAGCTTTACATTCTATAATAAGAATTGATAATATTTAACCAGTGGACATACCTTGATAAAACGCAATGCTTGAACAGGATAATTATAGTAAAATATTTGTATATTTTTTATCTCGCATAAATTCCCAGACAAAACATTTTATATATTTAGATAAAGTATAATACACCGTTTCAGGCACTTATACACTAATATTTTACAAGAAGCCTTTGAAAAAGTCCATACGAATGAAATGCTAACCTTTATTAGCCTGTCTGTGGGGCGTACATAGCATGTACTCACTCAAAAGAAAACCTAGAAACATTTTCCCCATGAAACTTGTCCTTAGTTTTTTCTTAACTTCTGTGAAAGGTAGATTAGAATTTACAGAGTTAGTGAAGCGTAATATTGCTGTAGCCTTAAATAAGTTAAGAAAGGACATCAGATTCACAGCAATATTTGCACTGAACTAGTGAGCTGTGGGTAACTCTTCGTCGGCCATATTAAGTTTTCTAGACTGACCCCTCTAAAACAGCGCAAGATATCTGCCTCTTCAAACTCAAATTCTCCGTTCGATCGATCACTTTCAATTACTTACAGTATGTGAACACAGTTCTATCAAACTATCTTTCTTTTGACGTCGACCTTCCGAAGTCCCACACGTCCGGGAAACAACGGAAAGACCTTGCGGATCCTTTAGCTAATCAGCTTATTTGCTAGCGTTCTTCATTTAAAATCACACACACACATACACACACGAACGCACAAATAATACGAGGAAAGCTACAGTAAGGATATGAGAGAAGAAATGAAGAAAGGATGAGTGATGGTTACAGTATGCGAAGGAAGAGAATACGCGAAATGTATGTGAAAAAGAAATGAAGCGAAAAAGTGGCCCACAAATAGAATTAGATTGGGAGAGATAGCGAAATAGCCTCTTCGAAAAGGTGAGAGAAAAGTTGATAGAGTTGAAAAGAAATGGAGGAAATATAGAAGGCAAGAAAGAAAAACTTGGAAACTTCCCTCTCAAAAAAAAAAAGTAAATAAATAAATAAATAAAAAAATAAAAGAAAATAAAAAAAGGAAAAGAAAATAGATGAGCACGTATATTGTGTAAGTAAACGAAATTAGTTGAACGCCAAATGCAAGACAACTTAGAAAAAAATGCAACCTGTGGAGCGATTTTGATCTTTACTATCTACAGTGGGTTTATGGCTCCGTCAGAAGAACAAAAATATTAATAAATATTCTGACGATTATCCATTTAATAACTTTTAGTAATTTCCTCACGCATGAAAAGAATTTATTTTCCTCACCGTATATTTTATTATAATTTAAAAAGATTGAATGTATGGATATCAGCAATATCAGTAATAGTCTATGGTAGTGAATTTTGAACAATATCCTCAGATAAAGAACAGGCACAAAGCCACAGAAATGTCGTTATACATTAGTTATCTGAGAATAAAATGGACTGAATATGAGAAACAAGAACATTTTAAGGAAAATGGAAACAAAAAAGTACAATCATATTAAGAATTAGAAAGAGATAGTTGAAAGTTATACATCTTATTAGGAGGAAAACGGCCTAGAGAATCTGACACGAACAGTATATAGTGGCGGCAGAAGGCAGTGAGTAACATCTAGATTACAGATTATAGATATTAATAATTCCATTAAAAAATTCCTAAAGTTTAAAAAGTAATTCATCAAAATGAAAAATCTTTCTTGAGACTTTTATATTAGTTTTAATTTTAATCTAATAGATTAATATTTAATATTTCCAATAAACAAAATACTCTACTGTATTAAATTGAGTGAAATGCCTAATTGTAAACAATGTTTACAAATACCACAGCACAACACAATTCTCTATAAAAATGCAAATATTTCAAAACCTCGTGCATACGGGACGCGGATGCGAAAATCGCGTCGCAGCTCGTGAAGTCACAGATGACCACGCGAGAGTGAAAACGAGAAGTATTAATTATGGGAAGCCGTTGGTATAAACCAATGGCTTCTGTTATAGATTATAGGCATATAAGTATATTTTTGGAGATTTCATAATTTATTTTTTCCGGTTAAGTCTCAACTGTTTTATGCATATAGTTTCAAGAATTTTTAATTTTTGTTTATTGTTTTCATGTTTAAGTATAGTTGTGTTGTCAACAAGAATTTTTCAGAATTGAGTACGCGGCCAGGCATGTTGTTTTAAATGCCTAAAAAATATTAGAGTTATCATTTAAATGTAGAATCAAACGCCGTGAAAGCGAGTTTGTGGTGTGGCCAACATAAATATTATTTAATCCATTGGGGATACATTCTCCCAAAGGGCACTTGAATTTGTAAACTATGTTGTTTTTTTTTGCAAATCGCTAACGGGGAGTTTGTCGTTGCTTTGAATTTTTTCATGCAGCAAGGGCGGACTATCATTTTTATTTCGTCCTTGTGTTGTTTGATATGTTGAAATTGTCATCTTTGATAATGGCTTATGTAAGCCGAAAGCTTAGATTGGATTTAAACATGTATCAATATAGTATTTTCATTTCGTCTTTCAATGATAATGTGATTAAGCTTATCAGACAATATGAAAGGGACTTACTTAAAATAAAAGCATAAAACTTGTCTATATTATTTAAAGAAACATGCATTAATGAAAAATTGCTGTCTAAATATACACAATATATATATATATATATATATATATATATATATACAATTCCAGGGTAATTTCAAAACATTCAAGATGATCATCGCCCTCTCTAAGCTTCTAACTTTCTCTCCTGGAGTAACAAGATGCCTCACAGTTTTCATGTACGATTTCATTTTCAGCTCTTTTTTCATTGTTCTACAGACTGTCTTAGCTGAAACTCTTCTCTCGTGTACCAAACTTCTCATGGATCTTTTCTAATTGATCTCTTTAGATATAAGTTGAAATGACGATCCCCCTTCCTGTTGTGTCCTCCAGATCTAGTTTTCCTCTATCTCTGTTCTAACTTTTTAAAACTTATTCTCTTGATGGTTCTTCAATAGCCGTTGAAAAAGCAACCTAGAGTATGAATTATGTTACAATTATTTAAGAACTTACGGATCTTTTTCCTCTTGCCATTGCTCAGCTGCGAAAAAAATGAGTCAGTCACAAAACGATGTTAACCATTTCCATTTCTAACTGAATAACTCCAAGTGGTTTTCAGTGTTTCTTACGAAAAGTGCCAATATAGTTAAACATCAGAAATCCTGGATAAACTAGTTTAGCAGATAAATTAGTTTAGTAGTTTTCTTTTCTTATTTTTTTTAGATATTAAAGATTTTGTGGCATGGATAAGTAAGCTGTTAAACTATTTGGAAATATTTATGTTACACCCGGTATATCATAATAAGTAACTGATAGCGAATCGTATTACAGTCAAGCGTGTTACTTTCACGTACTTGCTAATACTTTTTGGAAAGGCATGAGCCCAGCTATTCTCACCCCAAATGAGTAAATAACAAGCACCTTGGTATCAACCGGTCTAGAAGGAAGACAACTCTGTACTCAAATCTTGAGGATCATTTCGGGAACTTGGGGAATATCATGTGCACCTGCTCTCTATTTTCAGGTCTTATAAAAAGTGTGGCTAGTTCTGCTAACTCTACACCACTATAATCAAATCATACGTGCGAGATAGGTCAGAGAAACGATCAACCAGTCTAAGTTATTATAACCTCATGCATCGAAAAAAGATATAAGAGTACTATAACTGACATCATACCTTCTTTTTGCCAGCTGATAGCAAAATTGCTAGAAAATGAAAACAGCGGATGTACTCGTGTGTTCACTTCTGCATACGCTATTCAATGATGCCGTTAAACCAAATCAACGAACATGGAAAACTCTTTCATGATAATAAGACGTATAATATTCTAGAAATGATTAAAGAACTGAAACTTTATTCCAAAGCATAACTTTAAAAATCACCCAAAAAACTAATATATACTATATATAACTATATAATCACATTTATCACGGCCTCTAGTAATCATGTTCACACAAACAGGTATATGCACAAAAGCCTAGTATCATGTACCTTGTGTTCAGTGGTGAAAGCAGAATAAAATACATCATTTTTTTTATTATTTCAAAGCTCCCAAGAAAATTGAATTTCTGCATTAAAACACTCATAATGTGCCGATATGCCGGTAAACAAACAAATCTAACCAATCATTTTACGGAGAGAAAAAATTAAGATTATTTCAAAATTAATTATTTTAGAAATTTCAACTTTAGTTTACATGAATAAAGGGTGTTCCAAAAAACTTGGTCCAATTTCAAATGATTATTTTTCATTTTTTTCAGATTTAACAACTTAAGTCTTTGGCAATTTCAAACATGGAAAGATTAACAATTCAACAACGTGTTAAATTTATGTTACTCTAACTTATAAGTTATATCTTATTACGGAAATGGAGGTCAAACAGAAATGCATTTCGCTCACTTCGCGATATTTTGATCAAAATAATCGACCAACCGAGAGTGCAATTGGAAAAATTGATCGTAAATTCAAACAAACTGGGTCGGCGTCAAAGACCAATGCGTGCTCGTTTACGTCGTGTAGCTGAAATCATTACTGCAATGCACGAGAATGTTACCGAAAATCTCGACAACTCTGTTCGTCATGGCGCGTAGGTATTGGACCTCTCCACAAGGTTATATCGAATTTTGACAAAAGATTACAAAAATTACAAAATTAAATTGGCACAAAAACTGAAACCTGCTGACCATTTCGAGCGCCGGACATTCGTCAGTTGTGTGCAGGATCAAAGACAAGCCGATGATGATTTTTCGCAAAAAAAAATCCTCTTTAGTGATGAAGCCCATTTTCATCTTACTGGATTCGTTAATAAGCAGAATTGTCGTATTTGGGCTGATGAAAAACGAAGGATGTTGAAAAGCCACTGAATCCACAGAAGGTCATTGTTTGGTGTGCATTTTTTTGGTAGAGAAATCATTGGGTCGCATATTTATAAATTTGAATGTCCATTTTCGTATTAGGTTTCGATAACTGTAATATGTTGTTTGATTGTTAATCTTTCCAGGGTTGAAGTTTCCAAAGACATAAGCTGTTTAATCTGAAATAAAACGGAAAAAAATCATGAGACGCTTACACTTAATTCACATTTAAAATCGGTCCAAGTTATTGGAACACCCTATATAAGTAACACAAATTTTCTAATACTTCTATACTCCACCCTGAGGAAGGTCTATCATTTACGTTTGATAAAATTTTGCCGAATATCTTCAGTTTTTCATTTCAGATCCAACCAAACTGAAATTCTACAGGCGCAAACCACATATGAATTTCGGATTTCTCACAGGTTGTACCATTTGGTAACTGCAGAGGTTTCTTTCTTCGACGTGATGCAAACGAATATATTTCAGACTTTTTTTCCTTGGGGATATTTTGTTTGATTTCTAAAAAGTGATTCTTATTTTCCTACATCTACACGCTCAGTTGCTCAAACCTCTACCAGTAATCGTAGCTTTATACGGGACTCGGGCGTAATACTCACGTCTAACGAAGACCATTAATCAAAGCTTTTTTAACAGTCCAATGCACAGCTCAGATTATATCCTGTTATATTTTAGAGAATGTTTTTATAAAAACGTGATGTAAGTCAGGTTAGGAAATTTTATATTTATGAGCATAAAGATTAGAATATATGAAACCAGGGCAGATTATACCCTTTCTTTTCTTATATAATAAGATATGTATTATTTTATGCACAGAATATACTAGAGATTACTGTTGAGTCATATATGATTTCCATTCTGCGAAACCAACTGTAATGATGAATGTATCATCTAAGTTACTGACCTTATATGCCGGCTAAGAATACATTTTTGAAGCACATGAACGTAACTTAGATTTTTATTTCAGTAACAACGTACTTAGCTTAATATACGAGAAATGTTGTCCTCCTTCATGCCGGCACAAGGCTGAATGCTGTAAGAAAAAGATAGGAATACAAAAGGAAAAAAAAAATGTCCTGTTCTACCACGTCGATGTACACATGATCTGTCACCAACCAGTTATAACGTTTTTCGATTGCTGCTAAAGGCTTCGACGGGGAAAACATTCTTCAGTGAAAATCGGATTCAAGAGTTTGTTGAGCTTTTTTATTTAATATCAAAACCTGTGATTTTTCTCAAACGTTATCGTCGAGCTGCCTAGTAAGTGGTAACAACACATTTCAAATAACAGAGAAGATATAATATTTAATTGTTTTGATGAATCAGTTGCTAAATAAAAACAGAAATGATATCTGATTCAAACTAACTGATGTCATGAACTGACATGCCTGGAGATGATACACTCACAAACAACCTTTTCTTTTTACTTTGCTCATTAACAAAGCTCACTTCTGGCTGACTATTGATCTAGAGTAAGAACCTAGCTAATTACTGATGAACGGATTCATATCAACTATTATTATTAGGTTGTAGACCTGAGTCAAGATATGACATACCAATTAAGAAATTCAGTTATTGATAATAATAATAATAATAATAATAATAATAATAATAATAATAATAATAATAAAACTAGGTATAATATTAAATGTAGGTTAGAGTTTACATTAAGCTATTTCATACTTCAAGCTATGAATTAAGCCAGCCTCAATTATAATACGACTAGCCCCCGAGAAAATTTCACGACTTTCCTGAATTTTGCTTTCTTTCTTTCACTGAGATCAAACAGCGACTCTGGTATGTCTTGCGGCTTTCTTCACGATCAAAACGGAACGGTTCATTATTTGCAGTAAATTATCAGGGCTTTTATTTCTTTTATTCATTCACTCATTTTCTCGCTGTAACAAAGTGGAATCTCTAATGCACCTCTCCTCTCTTTCCATGCGATCAAAATGGAATAGTTTATTATTTACGAGGTATTAGTAGGGCGTATCACACGCGCTAAGGAAGTAAGGAACTAATGAAAGTACAAGCAGACTTATAAGATATTATTCTGGACTCGGCTACAATTGCGGATAAAAGTGAACGGGGTAATTCCTGGAGGGTCCCTTTACAAACTTTGGAGTCGGGGTGCTTAAGATAACATGAATCAGCTAAGTGACAAACTTTTTACTCGTATTAATTATGTATATAATAATCAGTTAAAAAAAAACAAAATAAACACAAACAAAAAAAGAAAAATGAAATAACGGAAAAATGTAGGCATATAAATAAATACCTACTTTGTTACTAACTAAAAATAATATAATAAATATAATATAAACTTTAACTGAATAAATAAAATACATATAATAGAAACTTAAAAATATTAATAAATAAATAAACGAACAAATATTAAATATCCATATCTCTATATATGTGTACGTATATAAATACACACACAAAAAAAAAAAAAAATTAAAAACGAAACAAAACTAACCTCCTACAATTAATACCTCAATAGACAACATCAAGACAAAAACAAATAAGCTAATATTAGATAAAAATGAAACATCAGATAAACGAAAACACATGATATAAGCAAATATTTAATTGACTAGGAATACAATATTTAAAGTTACACATATGTCCGTGCGTGTACGGAAGTATAGATTGTATACTCTCTATATATTAGGTTGGTGCAAAAATAATGTCGGTTTTTGACGTATATTTTAACGTCAAAAACCGACATCATTTTTGCACTACCCTAATACGTATATTCAATTTAAATGCTAGTTTATTAATAACAAAGCTCTCACACAAGCGTACGTATGCTTGTATACTCGCGTTGGTTTGTGTGTATATATGTGCACATGTATATATCTACATTCGTAGATGTGTCTGCAGGCCCACACACACAAATTGAAACAATAACAATAAAAATAACATATTCACATAATCGATGTAAAAATAAACAAAAATCAATTAAGAAAACGAAATAATATATAAATGAAGACATATATAAATATGAAAATCAATTATTTATGTAAAAAACGAAATATAGTTTTCTTAACACAAGAAAAGACTGGAAGGCTCAAAAATGAAAAACGACAACAAGCCTAAAAAACAGAAATCAAATACTAATAAATATGCACAGTTGAAAAGAAGAGGAGAAAGAAATAAAATGAGGGAAAAAGCTAAAGAGTGAGTGTAAAGTGGGAGAAAAAGAAAGGAAAGAAGGGGCAAATAATCACGACTCACTAAACGTAGGTGCGAGCAACCACATACGCGCAGACGGACGTATGGATGAACGCGAGCGTACAGCCACAAACACACATTTTATGAAATAATTTCACCAAAGATTAGTGCATAAAAAAGAAAACCCGAGAAATATATGCAGTCAATTGTTGAATCCCCTCTGATGAGTGGACAGATGGGTCCATCTTTGAATCTCTGTTAATAATGCTGTAATATCAATCAGGTAAGTAACAAAAGTTTTACTTAGGTTAATTATATAAAGACCATCTTTCATTGACCGCCTTCGAACTCATAGGATCCATAAAACTACAGT
This sequence comes from Acanthosepion lycidas, assembly GCA_963932145.1. Classification (NCBI taxonomy): domain Eukaryota; kingdom Metazoa; phylum Mollusca; class Cephalopoda; order Sepiida; family Sepiidae; genus Acanthosepion; species Acanthosepion lycidas. The sequence goes on from OZ010581.1 coordinate 57,356,945, forward strand.
TCAATATGATCTTCGCAGTCTTTTCCAGACCTACATCTTATTTGCTTCACTAGGTGGTATATACGGCTGCCAATTCAGAGTTTTATTCTCCTAGACTGTTGGCCAATCAGAGATATAAAGTCCAGTCTCTCATGCAGTTTAATCCATAGCTGAGAGAAGTGATGGATATATACCTCTCAGTAGAGTGTTTGTGTGAAACTGAATATACCGAATGTAAACGCCATTTGAAATATTTCTTTCGAACTTCTAAACATTACAAAAGATGTAATTCTGGTTCACCTATAGCCGAAAAGATTCTGACAGTATCTCAATATTTGCTGCTATACTGATTGGTACCCTATTGATATACTTTATATACGAATACATTGTCACGAGTATTTCTATTTCCATTATTAGTAGACTAATAATCCGTGAGACATTACTTCAAATTTAACTTTCGAAAGTCAAATGGAAGACCAGAAAAGTTTCCCGTAATCATAAAATGAATATTGGAGAAAAACAGGAAGGCATAAGTGTAAATTGGTAGTAAAATTGACAGCAAAAGAGAAACTCATTTATCATCTAACTCCGAAAGGCAAGTAAGAATATTTTTTGTTGCTTGATCAAATTAATGTTCGTAATTACACAAAATGTTTGCACTCTAATTAAAATATTTACCTTACACAACAATCATTAATACTCCCTAACTTCAGACTTACTGAACATTCATGGCGCATGTCTGTTAAATCGTATCCGATTATACCTGCCTGCTTGGGTGGCTAGCTAATCTCTGTTCCAAACGCCTGCATAGGCCCATTGTGTTTCTTTGATACTCACAGAGCTACACAGCCGTTTATATTACAACGGTGCTGGCCGGACAATAGTTAAAGCGCCAAATCTAGCGTTGAAAAGTATTTGGAAATGAACAGTAGGGACAAACGCTCGGTCACGATGACTAGAAAATTTGTGCTATCAGATTTTATCGACGAATTCCAGACAGCTTTGTCTAACTAAATCTCAAAATGTTTGATATGGGTTTCAGGCACTTTTCAACGGTACTTGCAAGCTAAAATCTTCTCACCTCCAAAAAATGCATCCTTGGTAAATCGACTATGTTGAGATTAGGACCAGGATCTCATCGTCGAAACTCTATTTTACTAAGTCTTCTGTATTTCAAATTCGATTTATTTATGAGAATTATCGCGATATGAGTAATATTAATTCTGATTATATATGACTGTTGGTAAGTATCGAACTTGCGAGCGTTGAGTATTTACCAAACGAATCAGTAATTAGAGCTTGTGACTTGTTAAATGTACGATTTTGACGACTGGCTTTCACGGAAGCTGAGTAATATCCATTTGAAAATGTTAACACTTCAGTTCATCTTATCGTGTGAAAATCAAATCTAAATTGAATCAAAATATTTTATTTTGCTTTCAATGCCCATTTTTGTTTACTAGGAAAATATTTATAGACAACGATTTTTAGATAAAAGTTATTTTTTAAAGCAAATATTTTAAACACTCAAAACAAAACAGAGCAACGATCTGATAAATATCTTTTTTGCTGTAACTTGCTCGCTTATTAACAATTCGATATATACTCTTGTCTCTTCTACAAATATTTTCACGGCAACTGTCCCGACGAGCTACTTTCGCTGGTTCCCGGCCAGCATGAATTTAAACGAACTACCAGGATAGCATCTCGGTCCCACCCATTCACTGGCAAAACGGTTAAATGTAACCGTCTTTTCTTCTCAAACAGCTACTTCTCCCGCATTTCTCGTTTGTGGAACTTCCTTCCCGTTACTTGCTTCCCTGATATAATCTTCAAATATTCAAGTGTTATGTCAATTGAAATCTGACACAGCTGGCTTGTTCACTGTCCTTCTCTGTATCCTTTCCTCAAACACGCTTCTTTACTCTTGTTCTCAATCCTCTGTAACCCCTTGCGTTATAGTGGTATTCGCGCCTTGTTTGGGGCGAAATTGCATTAACAAAATACTAAATAGCCAATCAGCAAAAAAAAAAAATGTTAAGGAAACCTGAAACCTCTGAATAAGTGAAGATGGAGAATCAAATGACAGAAATGAGGAATTTAATGAGAATATATAATCAACCAATCCAAAAATTTGGCAATTCTCCTTGTATAAACATATGACAACGTAACTAGTGAAAACTTACTTGAAAATGTCAAAAGTTGACCTGTGACCAAAACATAATTTAAAGAGAGATATATTAAGTAAAAAGAAGATTCTTAATCGTAATGCATTTTAAGGTTTGTATTCACTTTTTTCGGGTAGTGTAAAAGGTGGATTTATTTGATCTGTGAGAGATTAATTGAATAAAAACATAAGTGAACAATTGAAAAGGTCAGTAAAACTGTTGACAAGATACTAGCGGTTAAAAATCTGCCAGGGATTGTAAAAATATATTGCACTGAAAATGTCAAATCGACAGGGAAGGCTCTTTGCTAAAGTTGCATGTAGACAATGAAACGAAATTAGAAAGCTTACATGAACATTTTTGAATACTAGTGATATCACTGCTAATTCTTATTTTTTAATTGTATTTTTAAAATTTTCCCAGTAATTTTATTATTATTATTATTGCAGTTAACACAAAACCTTTAAAATGCAAATAAAAGCTACAGACACTGAAAACTGTTAAACTTTGCAATTTAGTTTCATTGTCTTTATGAAGACTTCTGCAAATAAACTTATAAAAGTAATAATAATTGTCAATGCATTATTTGATTGTGATTTGGAAAACTTGATATAATCATAGAACAATGAAACCTAAACAAAGCTGTTTCGCTAATAATTAAGATATAATTTGAATCCATACCGAATATATACCGGTTTTCGGCAAAGTGTAAACCTTCCAAACTGCCAGTACAGGCAAGGCATTGGGAGAGACTGCAGTACCAAACACAATCAGCGAACTTCATGAAACCGTTTTCCCTGGGGGGAATCCCTAAAACTATCTCCACTAAGCTCTCCCGTCAGCTTTGGGCTAAAGAATCTAAATATACCCTGTATCGACGAAGACTTGATTCCAGTTTAGAATTTTTGTAATATATGTGTTTTTATTATGTTCCATATGTTGATCATATTACAACAGACCTACCTAAACACGCGAAAAAGAATCTCCACACGTTTTAAAGTTGGTTTCGTCCAAAATCCTTCTATATCCATTCTTCTGAGTGGTGCGCTTTCGTGTTTGAGATATTTTTAGATCTACATCTCTGCTGATCTTTCGACACAACGTGGGAGCAGACAGTGTTAAGATAATATTCGGGACGATTTAGCTCGCCGGTGCAAATGATGACGACATCTCGCAAATGGAATATTACCAGAAAACCATAATTCTGCCCAGGAATGTCAAAGTGACATTAAAAAAAAATAGTGAAAACTGATAATGAAAAGAGCTGAAAATAAAACATCAACTGAAAATATGATAAATTAGAGAAATAAGCAAGAATTATTTCCTAGATTATTCTCCATCTTTCTCTGCAAGGCATATATCATGGCTCTTCGTAGCTTAGGATTCGTTTTAGCTACAGCAACGCACAAGTTTAATTTATAGATCAGTGAACATAATACATTTTGATTTCTGAAAAAAACTTTGCGATGGAAACGGAAAAATAATTTCGAACACATGAAAAATATCGCCTTTCAAATATTGCTTTTTTACTTTATACAGATTATCAATCCGTTATGGCATTTTGGGTTACAAAAACAAATCCCTTTCTTTGAAAGTGCATAGAACATTAACATTTATTTTATTGTAAAATGATTTTTTCGTGTACAAGTCAGTCTTTTTCTTCCACAGCTAGAGATAGAGGAGGGTGTATCATCCCTTTCCCAAGGTTGTTTGTGCGTAATGTAACAATCCCGACTGGAATTCAAACTTACATCACCGATTTCGCATTTCGCGAACATATCCATTGCAGACCCCCATATTCTAATTTAGTAGTAGTAAGAAAATTAAGGGATAGGAAAGAAGAGAACAGAGTCAGAATTCTTGCCCTTTGATGTTGAAAGGACAATATGATCAATAAAGGAAGAACAGGTAAATAGAGTAAATATTTAAACGA
>OZ010581.1:57371024-57383524 GCA_963932145.1 Acanthosepion lycidas
ACCATGAACACTTCCGGCCGGAATAATCTGGATCCGATAATGAATTTCACACGACTGGTCAGGACATTGATTACGACAGGTACTAGTAGATTTACTCTTTTATACCTCATACAAGATTTACACCGTAATGAATATCTAGTGCCCAGCCAAATTTAGAAATAAAATCTATCAGTCTGGAATAGACTATCATGCCCTCGTGGACCCAGACAATTCATATTGCTTTGACATGAACAGGCTAGTCTGTTCATACAGAAGAACCAATATCAGAGCACAACCGATAGTGGTCAGGGAATTTCCATGTTACTCTAGCATCACATAAAATTATCTTTACCCACAGCTTTTGGCTCGTCACTCTCTGCGTGTCTGCTTGATCTATACACAAAAATATGTACTTCAATAAGCAAATATAATGATACTGGATATATGAAGTGATGAAATCGTCATCTTTTCAGCACCATTTTTCATAATATGAAGTACATCCAAAATTCCAGACGAGAGCACATTGAATGATTTTATCGTTTGGCAGCGTAATGATTAAGATCCCAATGCTGTGACCCTCTTTATCCGATATGGCTGTTGTTCTGAGATTGGCTCAGGCAGGATTTCTATATTGGAATATACAACATTCCTAACATATTTCGGTAGGAATTAAACTGAGTATATACACAGAAGTTAGGAAATAACGTGACCGCTCGCAATTGCCAAGAATCGTAACAGACCAACAAAGATGAACATTATATGAAATCACATTACATTTTAAAACCTGATCCTTTTCAAACAATCTATTAATGTACGGAGTACACTGTACTGTACAGGAATTATTTGTCTTCGAGCAATATAGAATTATTGAATCCACGACTTCGATTATTATATTATTCAGCCAGGGAAAATTAGCAAAGCGTCATCTGGTCAGGCATCTCATTTATCACACCTTCAAACAGAGACTCAAATATTTTTCGTGTGAAAGCAAAAAAAAAAAAAACAACCAAAAAACAAGAAAAAAAAAAAAAAAAAACTATAAATCAAGGCACTCAAGAAAGCGTTCGTAGTGGCAGCCGTTGGCTGTGTAATTTTGTGATTTCTGTTATGTTCGAGTGGAGATTGCAAGCAGCTAAGGAAGTTGGGGTCCATTTTAGCAAGTGCAATATAGACAGACCAGTTGCAGACTATGTGAAACTCATTTCATCTGCCATGTATAGGAGAAAAAAGGTTAATTTTCAGAAAGAGAATGCAATTACACGTCGTATGAAACATGTTGCACCCACGCAATATGTCATGTATTATCTCATAGGTAAATAATAATGCGCAATAAAATATATATATTACCGAACGCAATTCAAATATATATATATACTAGCAGTATTATCCGGTGTTGCCTGGGTTTATTCAAAAAAAATCACGAACCTCATCCAATCTGATTTTTCTTTAGTGCCTCTCATCTATATGGCGAAAAGTTATAACGACATGAAGTGTGAAAACATTTATAACAGGAGAAAGTTGTTTTTTACAGAAGCACAAAAGATACAAAAAACATTTTTCAGCAAATGAAGAGTACATTAATCGCAATCGATCTACGAAAATTGTTGAGGAGAAATGTTATGTTGACAGCTTTTGCTCAAACTACATCGAATGAACAACATGCATTGGAAGGAGAAGAAATTCAACAAAGACTTCGCCTAGTAGCCGTGCCATGTCTGAAAACGAACGTTCACAAAGACTGTATAGAATTGTTCTTTGCCTCTCAGTTTCGACAGCTCAAGTAGCAGTGGTTCTGGCAGCGTTCCTTCCTCGTCTAGTTAACCGTCGCTCATTAGTTTCTGCTGACCTTGCATTAGCTGTACGAATAGCATTTTGTGTCAGTCTAATTTGAGTTTCTTGTTGCAAAGCGTTTCTGCTCCGTGCTTTCACGAGTTTGGCTGTAGTATTAGCACGTCCAAGTAAAGGATTTCGCTTTCTTTGCATTGCTGTCAGGCTGTAGTTGAAGGGGTTTGGTTAAGCTTACAATGAATAATCAATGAGAAAGCAAGAATATTATACACATTAATGGAAATATAGCAACAATAAATTAAATGCAAGTTTATAAGGGATACCACGGGAACGTGGTAACCAATTATAAGCAAGCTCGTAAAGTTAGGATTTATCTAAAAATGGACTCCCAAAAAAAACGTTCTAGTGATAAAAATAAAAATTAACGTACAGCTAGAATCATACTCACTCTGAACTTTAAAACGTACATTCTTAGTTTAGCATAATTATAAATGATTCGAAAGAGGGTCTTTACATTATTATAAATGCATTTTTCAGAATAAAACTGTCAAAATTTTAGGGCTCAAGTTTCCAAATATATGAGTTAGTAAGCATTATTTAAACGCTGATTAGAAGATGATAAATGCATAATTAATAATTGGCTAAATGCCGGTTAAAATTTTTTAATAATATGATTATCACAAATTTAAAGTATCAAAAATTCAAAATATACATGCATGAAGGTAGCCTACCTTTTTTACTGGATGACAACTTTGATGCGAATGAGATTTTTTGCATTTATTTCATCACATAGCACTAATGAGCACTACAGGTGAAGCAAAATCAATAGTACGCACTACATAACTCGATCGATCATTGCACGTGGAGCAAAATCACTTGTACACACTACACATCTCGATCGATCTCGCACACGCGTCTTACACCTACGTGCACTTCTCTCATCGATGCACACTTTTGTTTGCACTTATTCTTTTTTTCTTAAGGAAGGATATAATTTTTACCGTCAAGTTAATGCTAACTAAACTATTTCAGTATCAAAACGGGAAAACCATGGGGAAAAACTGATATTTTCATAATGTATTCATGACAAATGGGTTGTCAGTTTTGATTTTGAGTTGATCAATCTAAACACAAATTGTGCGCAAATTTTCCTCGAAATGCAGCTAACCCCTACAAATGAAAGACTAATGTAGCAGCAAGGTGTTCATGGGTCATCTTGGGGGCCCCTTATGAAGTTTTCAAAATCTGATAATCGTTTTTGATTCATTTTAAGATTGTAACATACATGTAAATTTCCGTCGAAATCGAAGGAATTTGAAAATTTGGGGGTCACTTTGGTTCATCTAGGGGCCCCAAATTTCAAGCCAAAGGAGAGGTTTAAGACTAATAGTAATTGAAATAATAAAGCAAGTGTGTTTAAGTTTGTTATTAAATCGACTTCATGGCCAAGGCTGTAGAATTAATTGAAAATTTCGGGGTTCCCTGTTGATCCCCTAACTCGTGGGGGTCCCAGTGTTGATTTTCAGTGAATTTCAAGTGACTACATCAGTTACTCGGTATAATCACAATATGAACTGACATTTTCGTTGAAATTGGGGAATACTGCTACAAAATACACTTGAAAAGCAATTGAGGCATCAAGGAGGTTATAGGTCATCCTGCCCCTCCCCCTCATGAATTTTATGAAAACCGATTTCTATCTAATTGAACAACAAATAAACAAACATGCAGAATCGGAGCAATTTGAATTTTTTTTTATCCTTTTGGGGCAGTGTCGAGTGGAACGAAAATCAATAGAGCGTATAATAAGCGTGAAAGTAAGTTGCATACACTCATCAAGTTACATTAAAATCAGCCTTAGAGTTTAAAATTCAAGTCTGAAAGTTTAAAAAACAACCAAACTAAGAGAATTTGCCATTTAAACATTATATTTATCGATTACTGATTTTTGAAAAATGACAAATTTTCTTTGCCCAGACACACCCATTATCGAGTACAATCATTGTTCCAAATTTGGTGGAAATATGCATTATGGTTATCGAGTAGTTTGCAAGCACACATACGCACATAGTCAGTTTATATATATATATATATATATATATATATATATAATTCATTGACCCTAGAAGTATACTCAACAGAATGCAGAAAGCGCTGGACGGCCATTTCTTCCTATCTTGGACTCATCAGCAGTGCACATCCACTACCGAGAATCGAACCCGGACCGTTTCGATACAACGCAAACGTCATACCAACTGTACCACTGACGAAGAAGACCCAATGTAGACTCGATATAGCTCCGCTACTCACTGATTTCTACAGCGATACTCATCCAATTATATATATAATTACCTGAAGAGATGCGTTGACGTGTCTAATTACTCAGCGATTTTGACGTTTTTCAATGAAATATCTTAGAATAAAGTGTGTGTGTGTGTGTGTGTGTATATATATATGATTTGATTAGACATTTTACAGTTAGGTAACAGAATAATAATAATTACAATATATTTATAGGTAGCTATAGATGCAGCCAGGAGAGATATATCTTCACTTTTATACTCAACATAACTTTTCCTAGCTGGCGTGATTCAGGCAACTTGTTAATAGGCATTTGTTTGATTTTTAAGTGAATTTACCACCACCCCATATATATATATATATATATATATATATATATATATATATATATGCACATACATACACAGATTCCACCAAAACATGTACACACACTGCAGGAAATGAAAACTTATAATTTATATAGATATTAACATTAAATTTATTCGGATATCACGAGTTATCTTTCGACTCTACAATAACAAGATAAGTTCAGATTGTTGGCGTTCAGCTTTCACAAATTTATTAGCACGGCAAAGTATTTATTGGTTAACGTTGTCCTAAGTGTCCAAAGGGATTGTTGCACATGCATTTTCAATTTCTTGTCTTAGGGCCGTCAATATATTCAGTTTTCTGCGAAACACCACATCCATAAAAACATCATCATATATTTGAAATACTACAATAGTTCTCCCAAGGAGATTGACCTGATATCTCTCCGAGTAAAAGACCATAAGTAAACATAACAGAAATCCAAGAAGCTCCTTTTTATTTCTGCCAGATTATTTGGCACTCTCCAACTGCATATATCGATTACAAATCTCAGGATTCTTTCGCATCAAAAGAAAGCAATCGACTATCAATAAAATTTGTTTCGACCAGGGAACGCACATTTGGAAATGCCTTTGAATTGCACGCACATTTTAGCCACGGGGAAATAAAATCCATTTCATAGTCATAGCACGTGAACCCATGATCATTTAAAACGTTGAACTGTAAATATGATAAATAATATAGCAGCTATACTAGACAATGTAACCTCTTTGGAAACGAACAAGGACGGTCGAAAGTATTCAGAAAATAACACATGGAATTTTGGAAGTGTCCTTTACAATTTTCCATCTGATATCAAACGATAATATTATTCGACAACAGGGTGAAAATCAGTCATACAAAAGTATATATTCCTTTGATAGAACGTATTTAAACTAAGGATCCATACCTTAAATAATATATCATCGTATCATCCCAAGCAAGGCGATAATGCCACTGAGGGCTTCCAGACAGTGAAAGATAATGGGAAACTTTAGTTAGGAAAGGACAATAACGGAACAGGGTTGAGGAAGACAGAAGATGGTGACTGATGTTGCATTTACCATTTTTAAAAGATGAAAAATATCGGAAGAATTCTACTGGTGAGAAGTGTAACAAAACAAAGTTACTACAACATTAAGCCCTGAGTAGCACATTTAAATTCATGTAGTCGAGGCACTATGCATAAAGCACTCGTCAGCACAGTTGCTATGAAAATATTTGTAGAAAAAACATAGGGAAGCGGTATCCCGTCGGCAACAAAGTAACTGGAGTCAGGATCGATTATAGAACAGACACTTCTTTGAATTTTGTCAACAATCTTGAGAAAAACGTAATGAACACTAGACAAGATATGACATCAATATTCAATGCACAGATGAATAATATGTTTGTGAATATGCAATATGGATTTGGGGGAGAAACATTTTCTGGTACGATACAGTAAAACAGCAGTAGAGGTCGCAATCGATTGAATAGATTTGCTTCACTTCTTGGCAGGTGAAAACGTGAGCCCAAGAAAGAGAGAAGTTTTGCTATCCTGAAGCTTAGCATCAGCCATGAAAATTTTATATGTGTTGATTAAATGAATGCAATTTTGTTTTGAAGGCATTATATTTTACGTCATTTTTTAACATCAGTTAGACACCGATTGAAGTCCTTTTCGAGTGCAGTTGCCAGTTTTACATTATCAAGTCTGTTGAATTTGCTACTAAGACAGGAGTAAGTATTTGTGCCATTTGCATAAATACCGAGTTAGGATGAGATGACATTATGGAGGTCATTGATTAAGATCAGAAGCTGCGTTGTCCAAAGGATAAAGCCTTGGATTTCCTTCGCGCTAGTATCAAGTGATCTGGAAGAGTACTCCTTTAGAGCGACATTCATTATATGAATTGTTAGGACCAAGTTGTTGAATCCAAATATTTATTTTTTTAAGACCGGAACGTTTGTGCTTGTGAAGAAGTCCAGCCAAACCCGGTCGAACACCTTCGAGATATATACAGCCTGAGTTCCATCACTCTTATTTATAGCGTGATAGATTGTCAGTGATGGCTGTTAAAACGTCGTAGGAAAACCTAAAGAAATGGAAGGTATATTGTTTGTAGTGATGAAGGAAGTGCGAATTCAGCGTAGTTTAGAGCCTCCAGTATAGATAATAATTAAGATATATATATCAGAATAATTAGGAAAAAATATCTTTAAAATGCTTATTCAGTAATAAATTTATTTTGATGCACATAGACATAATCATCTCTTCAGAACGACTCCATTTCATTAAATGCCATCAATATATCCTAAGCAGATATAAAAAGATAAAAAAAAAAGAATACAAAATACAATATGCTTTGTATCATTTATTGAGCTCTCATATGCACTGAAAAGTGCTTTTTGAAAGAATTCCTACGAATTAAATTTTGGTATCATATATAAGAGAGAGAGAGAGAGAGAGAGAGAGAGAGAGAGAGAGAGAAAGAGAGAGATTTAAAGGTCAATTCAGATCAAATTTGGACCGGAATATCTGACGGAAGTTTCCTATATGTTTTTTATTTTATCATATATATATATTATATATAAAGTATGCCACACTTATTAAAAGACAAAATAACTTAAACGGAATATTCATGAGAGTGCCGCTATGAACCCTTAACGAAATATAAATCTGCCTATTTTTTTTTTTTGCAAATAACTTTTTTTCAAAATATATACACCTTTTCCAAGGCAACATTAGCGCATTTTTTTTCTGTAAACCATAAAAAAATGGTTAATTTCAAGATACTATATCAGTTAAAATATCTAAATATAGAAATTTCTCAAACTAAAATAAAAGACATGATTTCATTTTATAAAAATCCACATTTACTCAATTTTTTTTATTTAACCTTCGACTTTAAAATTCAACAACATACATTTATTAAAAACGATTTAATGATTTTTAACCACATCTTGCCTAAAGGCTAAATTCAAGTAGAGGGTTAGCTTCACAGGCCAAATTATATGTAAAGGAGTGGGAGATAATGGCTGACTCTAGCCATGAACATTTAACCCTTGTACTGATCGGGTCAAAGAAATTAGAGCGATCCCACCTGTGCTTTATACTAGAACAATGCTAAACTGATCTTAGTTTGCTTTTGTTTTTTTTTCTGTAAAAGAAACCGGATGTGATCAACTCTCTGTACCAGGCCAGTGAGCACAAACACTCGGTCAACGAATTTGTGCTAGAACAACCATACTCAACTTCCAATATAGTTGTGTGTACCCAGTTAAACTCACAAGTCTTGCATCAACCTGTCGTACGGTTTTTAATCAATTTTGAAAAGGGGCCGTACGCTAAGATCACCTCCGAGACACAAAACATCAAAAAAGTCATCTTCTTGATAAATCGACCATGATGAAAATCGAACCCGTGTTTCATGGTCGAAGCGCGAATGTTCTAGCCTCTCTCTCTCTCTCTCTCTCTCTCTCTCTCTCTCTCTCTATATATATATATATATATATATATATATATATATATAGAAATAAATACACGTGTGTGCGATGGTGTGTGTACGGGGTGAAGAACGCAAATACGGAAATAAAAAACTTAACCATTAATAGGTGCAAAAAAGTTTCAGAAATATAAGCAGTCAATTACTGATAGTCACTGAAGAGTGGACGTACGGATCCGTCTACGAAACCCTGGAGGAGGGATGCGGAATGTAACATCAATCAGCTAACGGACACAATTTTAATTATATTAATTATATATACTATCGATATTATCTATATATTTAGGGGAACTTCCACATGACATAATGGGAAGTAAGCCTGTCTCACTAGATCAATTATGACTGAATAGCCAGTTATATCCTCACTAAGTGCCAATCCTTGTGTGTGTGTCTATGTGTATATGCATGCTTGAATTACCGCTGACTCTCAATCTAACGTCATTTAAAAAAAAAATTACCTTTAATAACAGTTCTTATTATTCAATGTTTGACTGCAAGAACGAATCTCTGACTTTCTTCCCGTGGTTCCTTTTCTTATAACGGATATACAAAAGAAAACATATATCAAGAAATAGTTTAGCCGTTAAACGTAAGCAGAAAGGTAAATGCGTTAGTACTTCAGCTTAAATTAGAAATTAAATTGTCTGGGTAGATTAAGTATCTGGGTCGCCGAAGAAATTAGTTCTGTCGATGACATCACACAAACTTAGCCTGCAAATTAAGACATGATTTGCATTTAAATTAAAAGGCTGTCTGCAGTTTGAATTACTGCCTCCACGCCTATGAACCAAAGTTCAATATCTCAACATTATGAATCTATCACTGAACCTCCATATGTAATTTGGGTGATTTAAACACATTTTTTCATACTTATTCATAGATGTTGCGTTTTTCACAGTAAGATACTGATAAGAAACTAATTCTTAGGACTTATTTTACTTATAGATTGACAGAATGGAATCTAGAGACCAGAAGCTGTATCCACTCATCAGAATAGTTATCGAACATATTTTGGTCGAGCAACAAAGGGCATAACATTAACTCTTAATCTGTAAGCATTATTAATTATTGTTTCATTGGAGATCAGCTGATAACATCATTTGTTGATTCAAATATTCGTATATATACGGGTATCATCCATTTAAAAATCATGCTAATTAGTAGAAAGAAATTCAAGGATTCATGAGTTTTCTGTTTACATATCATTCATGAGGGTAGATAATTTCCGGAAGAATTTGGATGATCAAGCCAAATACGGCCATACACTTAAATGACAAAATTAGTGAAAAATGGTGGAAGCTGTTTAGTGAAAGGAATGACTAATTCTATTTTGAGTTCAATGTTTCAAAGTGTATCATGATGCTACAATACTTAAAATTTGTTTTAGTTCCCACCCTTATATTCCGTATTATTATTTTGTTAATATTTTGTAACTTTAAAAATTTATTTTAATTTTTAGTGGATAATCATATTTGGGGAGACGTTCCGTTTATTTGTTAAATAGTGTATTTAAATATTCAAGAGATTAAAACATATATGCGCTTTTCGGCAGGATTCAAAGAACCCTTTCTGCCTTGGTTAAAGCCAGTCAAATCTAATCGTTCTCATCCTGCCGCATATCGCATATATTTCATTAATAAGATTTCCCGAATATTCCGGCCTGTAGATTAAAATAGATACACATACTGCTTAATAAATAAACGGACCGTCTACTGAAATATGAGTATGCAGTAAAATATAGAAAAAAGGTTTGAAGTGATAAAATCTCTCGGGTTATTAAATAAAAAGAATACATTACTTCTTTAAAAAGAGGTAATACATAAATTTATACGTAAGCATGCAAAACTAGCCTTTCAAAATGTAATTTTTGCGTTTTTTTTCACGTTCGGTGTGATGAGTCATTGAAATTTTCCGCCGCTTATGTTTTAAAGAAAGTAAGTACAGTGTAACCCGGATATAAGAGAGTTGTCGGGACCAGATAAAATATCTCTTATATCAGGGTCTCTTATATCCGGGTTACACTGTATTATACTTATATCGTTTATAAGCCCTCGAAATATTTTAAAATAAATATTACAAAATACAAGCCACAAGAGCCTCTCAACTTATAGCATTATTGAACGGAGTGGTTATATGGACGGAAGTGGTGATTAGAAGAATATGTAGGAATGATAAAGGATGAACTTAAAATTGAAGTGATTAAATTTCCCATAATCAGGGAAGCCTCATCACAAGTCTCTGTTGCATAAAGATGACATTCTCACTGAGTGCAACTTCCTCGTTAGCAATGGAAGATGTAAGAAACAAGGATAATTCTACACTGTGTAGACTGCATGGTGGTTCATAGTTGTAAATGTCTGAAAATGATGCAACAAAGAAATATCGCTAATCTGAACATATGCCATGTAAATAGTAATACATTGGAGACAGACTCGATGCATTTCGTATATGGGAAAGAGCTGAGTTGTAGATCATTAATCGCCTACAAGTTTGCGTGAACGTTTTTCGAAATCTGTCGAGGTTAGAAAGGGTGCTGCAGCTCAGATTCGACGACAGTATACCAGTTTAGGTCTAACCTGAATCGTGTAACGATAGAGTATGGCAGAAAGGCTCATGTAATTTTCTGGAGAGTTACGCGGAACCGACCCTTATTCCAGCTTCTTATGTGATCGACTCTCTATATACGAGTTCCACTTGAGGTCTGGGCTGAATATGTAACTATTAATGAGAGCTTATCAAATACTTCATCTTTAATGAATCTAATATTTTACCCCTTTTATTAAGAACGTTTCAAAGAATGGCATCTTAAATCTGCTTGTAAAAATACACACTTAACCTGATATACTACACGCGTCGACCAAGTCCTTAACATCTAAATATATAATTTAAAATCACAGAACAGGAAATAAATTTCAGAATATAAGACATTAATAGATTAATGAATTTTAATCAGTCAATATTACGAACTTAAGATAGAAAAATGAATTTCATTAATTTTAATCAACTGGAAGCAAATAAGTAAATTATAACTCATAAATTTAAATTGAATATTGATTAGTAGACGAAACTTTGTCTATCAAATTATTCAACAAAAAGTAATAAAAATTATATATTTATGAAATCCAATAATTGATTTCGATTCTGATAGCAGAAATAATTCTTCCGAAAATTGAAATGTCTGCCCTGCTTAAAAACCTTAAAATAGATAAGCAGTAAAATTTATATGATTATCTTCTAATAAGGTACAAACAACATAGAGTGATTCTAAAATAGTTTTGACAGTATTCATTACATATTTGCCGATTTTTTTTTCTTTCTTTAACGATTTCGATATGTGAAAGTGTTCTCCAAAAAGATTACATCATGGGTAAGCGCCATTAATCTTTAATGAAGATCGAAGACCATGATTAAAGTCTTGAAAAGTTGAAGAACATTTACATATATATATATATATATATATATATATATAATCGTATATATAATCTGACTCCTAAAACGATCATGGTTTGCTTTCTTTTAAATAATGAATTATCAGGAAGCTATTATGAAAATATCTGAAGCAAAATAACTTTGAATTGATTAAGTTTCAGTTAAATTACATTTTCAAGCGCAAATCACTTTGTCCGATAAAAACAGATTTCAAATATATTGTATTCACTCTTAGGTTTCTGTTTATATCTCTGAGGTCAGGTAGTATATTATTCACCTTTAAATAGAGGAGTTGAATTAATTAACTGGGGCATCCGGAAGAGGCATGGCACGTTGAACTAGAGCAATCTACCCCGGTCGACGAAATAAAGGTTTCGATTCGAAATTCCAATCACCTGAAGAAGGCTGGAGTGTATAATGACCGAACCTTTGTGAACGTTGCAATGAAGATGAGGATAAAATCCAGAATAATGTAAATAATGTAAGTACCCTTAGTTTTATATCGAAATACCTGAAGAAGTCATATCTTACCTGTATGCTTTTCTATTTGTCCAACTATGTATATTTTTATTCTCGCTATCTTACTATCACTGGGGACGCTCAGAAATATTCCTAGTTTCCCTATTATAGATATGGATATGTCCACGATATATTATAACCTTAATAAAAAACTGGCTAGAATATCTGATTAAAAGGAGTGACAAGCATAAACTGTTCTCAAAAAGATTTTTATACCGATCAAAACATACTGATCACTAATTTGTTCCACAGTGAAATTATAAAATATGTATACAATAGCGTGAAAGGGGTGGGGGAGAAGAGAGGGTCTTACTTGTAATATTTCCCAACAGGAAAGCGTACAAGTCAGTGGTGACCTTTATGTTTTTCATGAGATCATGCGATTTTCGCTATATTCCCGAACGCTGTGAACTTGTGCCGTTCACTGTGCGGGCTCTATAGCTGCTATAGACCGACATGTTTTATTACCAGCCTGAATAAAAGCCAACTGACCTTCGATAATGAATGTTCTGATTTCCATCACAGAATGTTATGTGATTCTCCTAACTCCGTCTCAACCAAAGGTAGATCATCTTCCTTTGTACCATATCTGCTTCTGCTTACTTTAAGCTTTATTTTAGGAGGTACACGTATTTGAGTCGATCTCTC
>OZ010581.1:57388524-57413524 GCA_963932145.1 Acanthosepion lycidas
TCGTTGACACAACAAATGCAGTGTTGTAGTATAGTTTAACTGATGAACTGAACATGACAGTGATTGTCATATTCGCTTTGTTAATCAACAACCACTATATATATTAGGTTGGTGCAAAAATAATGACGTAATAATGTCGTTTTTGACGTATTTTTAATGTCAAAAAACGACATTATTACGTCATTATTTTTGCACCAACCTAATATATATCGGTCGAATTATCATTTCAGCGAATTACTCTACATGTATTCGGCGTATCTGTGTTGCTTCGACTCTGACAAGTTTGGTCCCTTGTATATTTCTACATCTTTAGATTAGGTTTTCGTCTTCCATGCTCTACAGCAGCTTTCAAAAATTAACGCAATGAAGAGACAGCAGCGACATCAATCTCAGTAAATGTGGACTCCATTATTTTAACAGGAACCGATGTGAATCGTCTAGTTACCACAGTAGCGTGTGGACGCTTGTCTCTAGCCAGAATTCCACAATATTGCCGTGCAAGTCTCAAGGGATATGATAAGGAGATCAATTCGAAGACTTAATGTCGGTCTTTAATTTTCAGAAATGAGAGCACGAGTTGCCTTCCTGCAATTGATATACATTTTATTGTGCAATGCAGAATTTGTGAGCAAAATAGTTGTAATGGTATTCAAACATGAAACAGAGTCAGTCTTTTTCCTTGTGATGTTATATGCCATAAAACCCAGCACTTGCTCAAATTTTGTGTTTAAGGTGGGAAAGTCAAACAGCTGTAGATATCTCGTAAATATCGCATCAAGAGTTCCAATGCAATAGAATGGCGATGGACTGTCCAGCGGGATAATGCCTCTCCACATGACACAAGTGATAATCAACATGCAGTTATCTGACAAAAAAAAAAACGCCACTGGCCAGCACAATCTCCAGACCTGACCTGCAATCTTATATCTGAGACATGAGTAGAGGATGACTGACTAATTTTTATTCGCACATTTACAATATACATTGGGAATCTCAGTGTGGTGTAATGGTTAACAAGCTTGTAACGACAGATCAGTTACGACTGAAAAGTGAGTTCGATTCTCACTAGATGCACTATACTTTCGGCCTTAGGCCACATCTAAGCTATACTTAGAAAATAACCATTTACAACACATATTTGGCTCTTAATCTGTTGCGTCAGCTTGCAATAAAGTGTGAAGTAATATATCTCAGTCTTATATTCGCTGTCTGTTCGAGTTTACATAGATTTATTAAGCACCAAGTTTTATACCCTGTTTATTAATATTCAGTCGAAATATTACTGACATATATAATTTTTGGAACTTGTGGGCGTATTGCTTTGTATATGTTATCATTTAATATTATCAAGTTGTATTAGTTGTACATTTAATTTTGAATGAATAGAACCATGTTCGGAATGATTCAGTTTTCTCTAATTCAAAATCTTCCGCACATCTTGTCAACTTATTTTTTTTTTCAAAATGACCTGAATTTTCATTCTATCAGATGGAGCAACTTCAATGTCCGTTACAATTCAGAACAACTTAAACATGGATGGGATCTAGCACTAACTTATTTGTTATCTTCTTTTCTATTTTACTGAATCATGCATTCAGACCAATTGGCCGCAAATTATCTGAAATATTTATTCACTAGAAACACTGGAAAACTGCTCGAATTGGTCCTTTGAACATGAAGATCAAGATGTGCCCAGTCCTTAAAGAACGGATACTGAACAGGGTCTAAAACAACTAAACTGACAATTGGTTCCTATCTGCAAAGAATTCGGTCTGACTACTAACACAAAATAAAAATTGTGATAAGTCGCTTCGCGTACTTGGTCTCTATAATAACCATCAAACCCAGAAAATGATAAACGCGTAGCTAAAGCAGCAGCAGTGATAGCAACATTCAGCGAGAGAGAATGGGACAACAGTCAGCTGCAAATGTGTACTAAATTCAGAATATTCAAGGCATGGATACTTAGGACCCTGATTTACAACAGCTAATCCGAGACGGAGAAGCGCTTGGAAACCATCAATTTCCGCTGTCTAACACGTACTATACAAGGTTACAAAATTTCCAATATTGTTGTCCAGGAGCAAGTCGACTCTTAAACATGTATCTCTTCCACGGTCAAACATGTCTTCGATGGATGGATCATGACATATACCGTGAGAATACTGTATGGTAGTGCCGCTCGGCACTACATTTCAAGGATGTCTGCAAGTAGGACATCAAACGATGTTGCCGAAATATGGCGCCATTTTCTTCAAGAAGGCGTCATGAAGGGCAAATGAAAACGAAAAAAAAAAACGAGTTATCAGGTGAAAACTCAAGCAGTATAAAAATTCATCTAACATTAAAGGACTCAATTTCGACAGCAAACGGCGCAAAGACTATCACACGAGATAGACGGATGTCTATTATACACACACACATATGAATACGTCACACTAACGAGTAACATGACCTCTCGAGTCTTGTATTTTGTATTACCAGTTCTACTACATCTGTATTCATCCTTTAACTGACAAAAAACCTGCCAATTGACTGAACGTTGAAAATATCTTTACAGGAGAAAATATATTTAGAAAAAAATCTAACGTTTGGAATAATAATATAATAGATTATAAAATGTTTCCTTTATTAAAATTGCGAATATATATATTCGCAATTTTAATAGAAACATTTTCTAGTCTATTATATTAATATTCAATATCGCTCATAGTGCCAATGTCATATGACAGACACATCTTTCTCTCTCTTTATAATATATATATATATATATATATATATATATATATATATATATATATATATATATATATATATATATATATATATATGTGTGTGTGTGTGTGCGTATGTAAGAAGATTTGAAAAACATCCATGTTAAATGCTTCGCGTACGGAGCAGCTTCATCAGTATAAACATTTTATTTCATCAAAATCTATATCAGCGAGATAAACTTGATTCAAAATAAGTATGTGAAAGATTTCTTACCGTAACATATTGGTTATTTTCACTGTAACATTTTATAAATGAGATTTTAATTAAGTTCAACTAGATTGCTATTTTTAATGACATTTATGCATTCATTTTCAGGTAGACCCATTTTTTTTTCTGTACTAATTTTGTATAAACCAGCAATAAATTGAAATATGCCATCTCTCTATCGAAAATCTTCTGTAACTCACTGAAAATATTTTCTGGATAAACTGGATACACAGAAAATATATTTCGTTTTCATGTGTAAATCTGTTACTGCTGTTTAATCCAGGAAATTTTCTTCCTTTGCTGTATGTTTCATGCGATTATTTCTCACTATTGCCAATATCAAGACAACCGCAGTGGAGCGTAATTCTCAATCCACGAAACGGATATTCTTCCGGTTAAGTCGATTGCGTTGTCAATTCATAACATTTTCTGGTCGTTCTCGAAGTCTCTCCTCCGGTAAAATCTGTCTGCGAATGTAAGAATCAACAGGAAGAATCATTAACAAGCGATCTCCTTTTCCGTTGCTTTTTTCCCCTCGCAGAGATGAATTCGTATCGGCAGCTAATACGAAGGAAGCTCTCAAAATAAACTCGGTGAGGAATGGAGTGGAAAATTGGAAACTATCTTCGGTGGGTGTAGAAACTAATTTTGTTTGTAAATCGCTCTCTGAATAGAATGGATAGTCCGAGCCGGATTCTGAACTGTGATCGATAAATGTTTTTGGAATAGCGAAAACATTGATTTCAGTTGCTCAAACTGAGCTAATACTAATCATAGAAGAGGAAGAAGGAAAAGAAGAAGAGGAGGAGGAAGCAAAGGCGATAAAAAAGAAAGAATACAATACAGGAGAATAGGATAAGGAAACATACATCACAGATTCTGTTCTCATACTAAAAGGAGAGATTTTTCATAGATCACTGAGGGACAAGAATTTTTTTTTTTATTGGAGAAATAAGAAAAAGGATTAATGATAAGCAGGGAGATATATAAAACAGAAGCTTGTTAATAGGGAAATGGAAATAGCCGAAAATTATAATAATTATTAACAATCGTTGAAAAAGAAATGTAGTTATTTTAAGGCTATAGAAATACCCCAACATAATGCTAAGACATAAGCTAGATGAATACACCGTTGCACTATTCTCTTTACATGACGTTGGATGTATTTCTTGGGTTTATATGTAGAAGGTATTTCTGATGCACCCCGTATAATAGAACGATTGTAATCGCTAAATCAAATCTACAAATCTTTTTGTGATAATAATCTTCACAAGTTGTATCGTCTCGTCAAGGAAGAATGTGTTGAACACCATTGTCGTTGTATTTAATCAGAAACTCGATTAAAACCAAGTAGAAATGTAATTATTGCTAGTTAAACCTAGTAACTCTTACTAGGCAAATTATAGCCATAATAAATATAGGAAAACAAAGTCAACAAACAAAACATTGCATGAATTAAATTCATTGAAACTGAAACACACACAAGCTCTGGATAAACTGGATGCACAGAAATATATTCCGTTTTCATGTGTAAATATGTTAATGCTGTTTAATCTAAGAACTTGTCTTCCTTTGCTGTATATATCATGCGATTATTTCACACTATTGCCAATATCAAGACAACCGCAGTGGAGCGTAATTCTCTGTTATGTCTCTGTGTGTGTCACAATATAAAACATATATGGTAGCTCAAAATCACCAGCTTGCATCACCTTTTCTTTATATATGCCGTGTCCTTTCAGGACGTAGGAGATTATGGCTTTGCACCTCCCTCTATCCCTTGCAGCTCTCAGAAAGTTCCTTCCTTCTGTCACCTCCCCACACCACGTTCTGCCATCCACTTGATTAAGGCCGTTAGGTATGTCATGCGTTGTTTTTCCTTCTCTCACTTCTCTTCTATTCGACCCGTGAGTATCAGATTCTCCAGGCACTGCTTCCTCTTTAGGTGTCCCAGTAACTTCAGCTGCCTCTTCCTGACGTTAATATAAGCCTCCTCCTTGTTCGTATCCTCTCAAGGACTTCATCGCTCCTCACAAACACGGTTCCTGATATCCTTAGCATTTGTAGAATCACATCTCCGTCGCCTCGAGTCACTTCATCTTTGAGGAAATCGTCCAAAAGTTGCCGCCGAAAAGAAGGACAGATGTCAGGTAAAAGTTTAGTATTCATTGCTTCCTTACCAATGAAGTCCTCTTG
The DNA here is from genome assembly GCA_963932145.1 of Acanthosepion lycidas. NCBI lineage: Eukaryota > Metazoa > Mollusca > Cephalopoda > Sepiida > Sepiidae > Acanthosepion > Acanthosepion lycidas. The sequence goes on from OZ010581.1 coordinate 57,393,703, forward strand.
TTTCGGAATACTCTCCCTAACGTTTGGAATGTGTCCTTCGCCATCCCAATACGTCTATGGATATCAGTGTCGCATGTATTGTCCTCTGTCAGAACAATTACCAGATATTTTAACTTCTGCGTCTGCTTGATTCTATTGTTCCAGACCCTGCATATCGCATTCCACGCTCATCCTTTTACTGATGACCATGCATTCTGTTTTCTTGTAGTTTATGCTTAGTCCCTTCTTCACATACTCCGTCGCTACCTTCTGTAGGAGATTTGGAAATTTCTTTTTGCTAATCGGACAAATAGCGATAATTATCACAACACAACCAGATAAACTGTTAAACCAATGATCACATTATTAAACGGAACGTCTTGGCAAAATCGTCTAGCAAAGAAGACATTGAGAAAGCAATAAAAATTGACAGCAAAACCGCATAAAACAACAAAGTGGATCTCCACCTCCCTCTATCCCTGGCAGCTCTCAGAAAGTTGTTTCCATCTGTCACATCCATAGACCACGTTCTGTCATCCACTTGATTAAGGCCGTTGTCATGCGTTGTTTCCCTTGTCTCTCTTTCCCTCTATTCGACCCGTGTCTATTAGATTCTCCAGGCACTCCTCCTTTATTATGTGTACCAGTAACTTCAGAGTGATGATGTATATAGAATATAATGAAGTACATATCTTGTTACACACGAAAAAGGAAATGATTTATTCTAGAATACGGGATTTAGAAATATATATTCATTTGGTTTATACAGTTTTATAATTGATAGAAAAATTATGCTGCATCTTGCTTCCATAATAAAACAACATTCATCTAAATAGTTTACTGTTAATATTTATTTATGAAGGAGGAGTGATTAAAATAGAGGATGCGATTTTGCACATTTATGAAATATAACATAACCACCCCCAAAATAATGACTAGCGTAAGGAAATATTATTTCATCTTTATTTTCATTAATATAAACCGTTTATATAGTAGAATTTCAACTTCAATTTTCGTTGTATAGATTCGATTTATTATTATTGTTATAAGGAAACAGTTATACTGTAGCTGCTAACTGATATCACATGATGCCAAATGTTCCTCTGTGCCGGGGGGCAATCATTCAGTCAAAGGATGAGTGTTAATTATTCCACGGTTTCATAATCCTTGCGGCTTATTTGCAAGCAACATTCGGAATTGTTTCAATTGCTCTGGGAAATATGTACAATATTGTCTCATTTATATTCCAAAAAATTCAAATGTCATTTTGGCAAATTTGTTAAACAAATTTGTTAATTAAATATTGATGTCGAAAAAAAATGTCAACAACATTAATCAATAAATGTCAAACACAATAAGTTTTTAGACTTATGATTTATTTTACTTTATTGTATTTATATTTAAATGATTTTAAAACATATGCTTCGAGGTAAACTGTCACGAAAACGCTGAATTTTTATTTAAGTAATTATTGTTCACACCAACATCACGTGGTTACTTTGGAAAACAAATTACCAGAAAGTTTCTTCAGTACTCAAGAATACACTCGGCATACTTGTTAGTTTGTCGTCTAAAGGCATTATATTTTGACTACGTATTTCTCCGCAACAATACAATTACAATAATTTCGTATTCGATGCTTTTTCTATTCTGCTATTCAATATTTCTTTTGTTTCGCTAAAATAGACACATGTCCTATAAAAGAGAGATTTTCTCAGTGATTACTTTAGAAGGAATTTATCTCGTGTCCATAAACAAGCCTTATTGGTTTAGACTTTGGAGGTAAATATTATCACTGTATAGTTCTCTTGGGCATTCCAAGTGATGTAACCGTACCCCCCGACCACACACACATAATATATATATTCTTAAATCCAAGCCGATATCCATTATTCCATCATGCCTCCTGATACACACATACTCGAATTCCAGTCGAATCCATTGTATTCACTTACGAGCTAATACCCTTGGGAAAAGTATTAATCATCTTATTCTCCCTCCAATAGATAGCAGGTTAGACTGGGTTCTATAGCCTTGGATGGCAACTGTTCTAGCAGAAGGACAACACTGAATCCAAAACCTGCGGAGGTTCGTTTGGAAGCCATGTGGCACATAGTTCACCAGGACTCTGTATTCGGCCCTTCAAAATGTGTGATTTGTTCTGTACAAGGCATTCACCACTATGATCAAATCATGTGTGTTGGTATCTGGGCTGTTGATTCCTAGGAACTGAGCTGCTTGACCCCATACGTCTGATACGATGGAAGAGTCTACTATCTCTCTCTCTCTCATATATATATATATATATATATATATATATATATATATATATATGTGTCCAAGTTAAAAGTAAAAATAAAATCATCCTTGAAAATGACTAAAAGTATAGCCAAAAGCCATCGGAGGGCTAGAAGATTCTGATAATTTCTACACGATTTATGTCCAGAAAACAAGAAAATTCTAAGTGCACAAGAAAAATGTAATACAAAATTAACCTCCATAACTTGTCAGTCGTATTTATTTAAACTTGTTTAAATGAGAGATGGCTACCCAATAGAGAATTATGCATAAAAGTCTCATTAGCTGGATAAAGTCATATTGGCGTCAGATGTGAAAAAATGTCCTTCAGTCTGTTGTAAAACGGGCAAGCGATGGCTTATTAATTTCAAAGCCTCGAAAACTAAACAGCTCTCTCTGAATCATCTCAGAGACACCTTTGTCCCTTCAATTAGCACGGTTGATGGTAACATCGAGAAGAGCAATTCATTGCGCCTTATCCGGCTATACTGAACTGATTGCTTGGTCAGCTGCGAAGAAAGTCACTTCACTGTATCGTGCTAGACAATTTTTCTCTCCAGAATCTATCTTACATATCTATAAGTATACCATACGTCCACGCTTAGAATATCGCCGTAACATATATATATATATATATATATATATATATATATATATATATATATATTATAGATAGATAGATAGATCCTTGATAAAATCCAAAGAAGAATCAGCAATGTTACTGGTCCTGACCTGGCGTCTAGGCTTCAGTCACGTTCCACACGACGTTGCTACCTTGTGAGTTTTCTATAAATATTTTCATGGTATATTTTTTTCGGATGAGCTCTTCGCTATGGTACCCAAACCTTATGAATTTAAGCGCAGTACGAGACTGGTGAGGTTGTCCCATCGATTTACCGTGGAGTTTGTGAGATATAGTCGTAAGTTCTATGATAATAGTTTCTTTTCTCGCTCTTATCGCTTGTGGAAATCTTTTGTGTCATCAGATAAGGTAACAAGTTGAGAGCTAACATCATTGGGAAGGTCGTTAATGAAAATTAAGAACAAAGTAGAACCAAGGATATAACCCTGTGGGAGCAACTTCATTAATGCAAAATAATCTGGAAGTTTTAAAGTTCAGGATAAATTTTATCTTAAGATTTGATCAGAAAGACAGGATTAGTTCGAAAATGTGACCGAAGGCACCGTATCTTTTCAATTTTCCAAGAAAACCTGCTTTTCAAACTCCGTCGAAAGATTTCGAGATGTCCAGAGTAACAGCCTGAGCATCACCATTCTTATCTAGAGCTTGATATAAGTTTTATTCTAATTACGAGTGTCAATTTAAAAATAATATAAACAAATATCTTTAAATAAAATGGAAATAAAATGTAAGACTAATAAAATGATTAGGCATTATCTTACTGGATGGACGGAAATAAAGACCGTATTTTATTGTATATAATACAAACCTGTGTTTATGAAGCTAAAAACAGGGAATAAATTATATCCTAACGTATAACACGGTTCCTGTATCAGAGCCATTCCCATTTATTTATTTAATGTTACACCATATTATACATTAAAATTTTAATGTACAGTCTGGTCCGAAAGTATTGTCACCCATACATAATATAATTCTCTTTTTCAACGCTCTGTCGGATAGCGTTTGATATGAACGATACCAGAATACCCATCATTTGAAGGATGCCGTTCGGAGACTCTTTACAACAATCAACAAAGCACAGCTTCGAAAAATATCACACATGACATGGCACTGCATAAATTTTGCCACGAAAATGATGGTGTTCATATAGACCTTCTCGATGCGTGACAGCGTAAATGAAAGTGAATAAACTGAATCCAGTTGATGCCCTTTGTATCACTTGTTCTTCGGTTGTTTCCATTACATTTTGGTAAGGGGTAACAAGACATTTGTATCACCATGTAGTATCCATATAAATTATCTTACTGGTTAATAATAAAAGTACCAGTATATACACTATTCGTTCAGCGATTGAATTCTGTCGAGTTTGTTTAAGTATCTATTTTTATTGGTTTTATTTTCTCGAATAGTTTGAAATTTTCAAACTGGATACGGCATGTTCACAGCTAACAGATGAATAGAGCATTATTATTTTTTTTTTTTGTAGAATGCAGAAAACTGCTCGTTGCTGAACATTCAGTGTGCCAAAATTCGCTTGCGGACTCACCCGCACTATTTATGGATTGGGGAAGCCTGATTTTTTCTTTCCATTCTGGTGAGGGTGGGGTGCCCACGGTCGAATTTGATAGAAGAAAATCTGATTTGAGGTTTTTCATGATTCAAAATCTTTTAAAGCCATTTGTATTTTGCGATAGATATATTCACACAGCTTGTTGCGTGTGATTTTATTTATTATCTAGCATGGTCACCTGAGTGAAGGAATCTGATGTTGGATAAACACGAAACTCCCAAGTATCCCAGGGCAACATCACTGAGGATGTGGTCGCAGTCATATTTTAGATGTATTTCCAAACAATATGGTACAGCTTTTCTAAAAGAAAAAAAACAAATACATACGGATGGTTTTACTACGGAAATCGTATTATATTGACGTATGGAATTTATTCCCTTTCTGGATTCAGAAGCACAGGGTGGTATATACACAAGAAAAAGTGCCACTTTGGCTTGCTATCTTGAAAGGAAAAAATATCTACACCGTACAATTTTTTTTTCTGGAATGATATCTACATATTAAAAACAGTAGCTAATTTCGCTTATTATATTTTCCTGTAGATAACAAGCCAAAGTAGTACCATGTTTTATGTCGATACCATTCGAAATTAAAAATTGTACAGTATAGACATTTTAACCGATATACATGCTGTTTGTCGCTAGAATACACATAAAAGAAAAAATGGAATATTTTAATTACATTTTCTTTGTTAGATACAAGTTCTAATATGTTTTACTATATAGATAAAATTTGAAAATAAAAGTTGGACGGTGTAGATATTTTATCCTTGTAGACAAAAAAATGAAATAGATATTTTCCTAGAAGATAACAAGCCAACGTATCACCTACGAAAAAAAAAAAGGAATTTATTACCTTCAATCCGATAAATTACAGCCTAATCTTTTTTTTATTATTCCAACGTTTTTTAAGATATTTTCTTATTGTATCTATTTAAATTAATACTCTTATTTAAAACCGTTTTTTACTTTAGCCTTTACAATTGTCTTATGATTAATAGTTATCTGTAAAATTTTCATATCTTCGTTTATCGATCGATTCTCTTTTCATTTGCATTCATTTATCATTTGCTTTAATTTATAATTTTACATTTTGTGGTGTGGGAAACCAAATATTTGCACACCATGGTTTCAATCCGCCTAATTATTTTGTTTCTTGAATCATTAAATAATTTTCAGCGTGGAACATTTGAATTTATTTATCTACGCCAAGTTCTTTCTCAATATTCCTTACATTTTATTGCTGCTTTTCGTTCTTTTTTTTTCTTATATTGCTTTCATTATTTTAAATATTATATTTCACGGTTTTGTACTTAAATTTTAAGCTTTTACTTTTTTGTGAATCCTTCCTAAATTTCATTATTCTCTAGGTTTCATTTTTTTTCTCTTATTATTTATTTATTACTGATAGACTTGGGAAATGCACAGGTGTCACTTATATTTCTTTCACTTTGATCCATTGACAGCGGAGTGTTTCTTAAATATATTAAATTCTCTACTCACCTGAAACACCTTTACATATACAATGATAAAATAAAACAAGTATCTCGAAATGGAGTATCTTTTAGAAAATCAAAATCTCATTTCCACGTGATTTTATTCATTTGTTTATATATAAATTACATTTTATAGTTTATCGAAAGAGATAGATCAGAAAATTAAGCTCTTAAACAATTTTATACAGTAGTTTGTTTCCAAGAACAGATATTTGATAATTCTATATATAACGATAAAAGATTGTCGAATATACTCTGAGTAACATTGTACCTATTCCACAATACTTGTTGCTGCAAGATATAGGTATATGTTGTCAACAATGAATGAACCCGGCTTCGATTCACATGAGATTGAATAAAACTAACACTACGATCATCCCAGCTTCCAACATCTCTTCTACTGCCTCTTCTACAAGGAGCCTCTTATGAATAGGTGTCCGGTAGGGTTTCAGTTTCACAGGGGGGTGATCGCCAGTGTCGATTTTCATTTTTACTGTGCGGGTCTGGCCCAATTCCTTATCTGATTTGGCCACCACTTCTCGATTATTTCTCAGCAGACCTCCCACCCTGGGCCTAAATTGATCAGGTGCCAATATATCTTCGACCCTTATTCCTTCTGTTTGTTCTACGAGTTTTCCTCGTTTCTCCTCGAATCTCACTCGATTCAGAGTTCGTAGGGGTAGTGCTTTTCCTATCTCTTCCCCTCTCTTAACCTTTATCGTCTTTTGGGCCTGGTTCACCATCATAATGGGCACTAATTCAGCTGCCTCCACTACTGCCTCACACAGAGTTACCTCATTTTCTTCTAGGCCCTTCCCTTCTACAGGGACCAATTGCAGGGTTCCTTTTCCTATTTTCTTCCCTGTCATTAGCCTACCCTTTCCCGACACCGCCTTTCCGGGTCGGGTAGATTTACATCTTCCTCCACCACTATTGTTATATCTTCTTTCGGTGGGCATCGCAATGGCGTTCTCTCGCCATTCACAACCAGCACAGTGGGGTTGAACTCTATCCGAACTCTCTGGCTCTAAAGCCAATCTTCTCCCAAGATTGCTTCCGTACACAGGTTGGGGGTTACGTAGAATCTCTGGGTACTTCTTAATTTTCCAATCCTCGCAGGGAGCCTATCTCTGCTCTACAAGACAGCTTCCTCTCCTGCGTCAGTGAGGAGAATACTTGGGCTTTCCTTTTCCTGGGTCCCCACCCTTTGGTCATCCCAGACAAAGGGGCCGGTAACAACAAACTCCTATCATTCTTCTCATATGGGGAAGTCCTGCGTTTTATGCACCTGGGCGGTCCTGGTTGGACCTCTCCCGGTCTCTTGCGGCTGTTCCTAAGAATACAGTTCCTCTTCAGGTGCCCTGGTCACCTACAAAACAAGCACCTTCTTGTTGGACAGTTTACCGCAAAGTGGCCCACCTGACCACATATCCAACATTTAACTCTTCCTCTCTTCAACTGGGCAACCCTCTCCCTTATTCCTGGAGGGACCTGCTCTCCTGACCACATGTCCAACGTTTTACTTTCCTGCTTTTTAACTGGGCCACCCTCCCTCTTAATTCTGGGGTGGCCCGCTGGCTTTTCCCTGGTTTTGTTTTTTGGGCTCGGCCTTTTTTATCAATATCGGTGGAGACCTTTTTCTAAACCCGCACCACTTGGCTAGGTGTCCCTTCTTCCCACACCTAGTACACTTATCCTGCTCAAAGACTGGTGGCAAACCCCACTTCGTCGGACATTCCGCTGCTCTGTGGTCCTCATGTCCACATGTCCAGCAGACCAACCCGTATCTACCCGGCGTGGGCTTATAGAACCCATGCCTTGTTGACTAAGCCTTTCTTGTGGGATCCCCTTCCCACACCTCAGGCTCATCCAACTCTAGCTTGACCTTCCGATTCCACGCGCGGGTTCTACCTCCTTCCCCCTTTCTTCCGACCTCTCGACTTAGCTCTTGCTTCTTCCCACCTCTTTTTATTATCTCCCTGTCTCTCTTTGGCCAGCGCCAATGCTGCCGATAACCTTAGCGGTCCTTCCTTCAACACATCGTGACGAAAACGCTCGTCACTGAGTACTTCCACATACAGATCAGCCAACTGGGCCTGCATGATTGCATTATTTCTCACTACCTCTGGGAAAGCTAATGACGACAGCTTCTCCGTTCGGGTCGCCAATTCTCTAGGGATTTCGTCCCTCAGCTGCGTCAACTTCAGGAGGGCTCTCATGGCCTCTATCGCCGTCCGCTCGTCAGCAAACTCCCGAGTTAATAATTCTTCCAACCTTTCCCATGTCAAGTGGGGCTCACTGGCTAAGAGTCCTTTTATAAACTCAGACGCTTTCCCTCTGGTGGCATCATACGCCAAATAAAGTGTTTCTTGGTCTGAGAGTCCATATATTACGCGCCTCTTATCCAGGACTGCCAGCCAGTTTTTAAAATCCCTTTTACTACCGTCAAACGCCGGGACCCTCGGTCCACCCAATAATTTTATCAGGTCTGCTGGCAATCCCTGTTCAACCCCCTCTTCCTCTATGTCTACCCTATCTGGCTCGTAGTCAGACATATTTAACACAGCAAAAGAAAAACAATCTGAGCAGCAACAATCGAGATTGGAAGAGCAACCGAAAATAAAGTGTCCTACCTGACAGACGATCTCCAGCTCGTTTTTCTCGGGTTCCGGGTTGTCTGGAACCGTATGGTTATAGCCAACCAAAGTCCTTTGGTTCCCACTCTATTCTGTTTCAATTTGAGTCCTTGAGACGCCGTGTGTTGTCCTGGTCGAAAATTTTCTGCAACTCCTGTGGCAGCGGCTGATCCAGGGTCTTATCCTGCTGTCACGGCACCAATTGTGACGTCCCCCGGTGTCGCTGCGCCAGATGTGACGTCTGTCTAGCCGCTTCCGTCGTGCTATCCTGTCCTGTGACGACCAATTGGCTTGGTATTGGTCGCGGCACCAAATGTGACGTTCTAACCTTTTGGTGATTCGAATGGGAATCTGGTTAGATTCGGTAGCAGCCTTGTCGTTCCCAGCTCGCTTCCAACGTCTGGTTACCGAAGTAACTGCTTTGATTTCCAGTCTAACCTACCCACGTTGTGAATTGATCTTAGGCAGACGAAATCAATCAGTCGCCGGGCCGTAATGCAAGTCGAGTTCGAATAAGGGCGATATCGCACACGTATATGTAAAATAAAATAAAATAATAACTCGAAAAGTTCAAATGTGTTAAAAAAAGGATAACAATATTTTATATATGGCTGCTGAATACAGGACTGCGTCAACTTCTCAACCCGCTATATGGATTCGTGACACTTTGTGTTAGGCGAGACTTAACATCTTAAGTTGTTTGTTCTTTAAGAAACTGGTTCTTGGTGTATCTGCAGGTGATATTCGTAAAACTTGTTTTGATGGTATGAGTCTAAGTCGTGCTTCAAAAATAAATTGTTCTTGGTTAGAAATTGAGTTCGGAATTTTCGTGAATCTTAGTCAGCTTCTTTGAGCCGGGTGCAACTGCTTGCCTGTCTGTCTCCAATCCCAACTGCGAACTTGAACACGAACTCAACTGACATTAACTCGCTGCGACTCTGTTTATATGGACGCCGAACAAAACCGGGGTGGGCTTGTCGGGGTTTGAGGTTCCTTTATAATTCGAAACCCACAATCCACTTCTTTGTTTTCCCTCAAGAAAATTTTATTATTTTCCATTTTTGGAAGTCTTCCGTCTTCCCACCTTCTTCTGTTCTCATATTGGTATCTCACCCATACCCTCAGAGGGTGTCAACGGGTTTCCCCTCTCTCTCTCACAGTGGCATCTCACACCTATCCCTTCAGGGGGGCGCAACAGGCCTCCCCTCCTTCTTCACATGATTACCCCCGCCTAACGCTCATGCCATCATTCAGCCAATGGGCGCTCAGCAGCGTGGGTGTAGCCAGACTAGTCTCGGTTTAAAAAATCTTGCTCAAAGAATATATATATATATATATATATATATATATATATATATATGTATGTATGTGACACTATTTGGCTTGCTAAAAAAAAAGAAGGAAAAAAAAGAAAGGCGAGAATTAAAGTTAGGCGATAAGAAGCCATCACGAAAAGGACACTAAGCGGTGTTATTTTTCTGACAAAGAAAAGTGGTAATTTTCTTTATTTCCATTTTCGAGAAAGGAAGATACTGGATTTAATCTGATTTAATTTACGGGGCGTGTGAAAATTCCAGGCTGGTCAAATGACCTACAGGGCAGAATTCTAAATAGATAAAAAACTTATTTAGGTCGCAGAAAATGTCCGTTGGATCAACCGCAGAATTACAAAAAACAAATGACTAAAACATTAGTTATCTACGGAAAGTTCGTTTGGAAAAGGCATCTCTTTTGTGCCAGGGTCTGTCTATGATAAGAAAATTATTTTTAATTAACGCCAGAATGCGATCTCATCATATGACCACCCACTTGATGCTGGCGAAAAGCTGGTTGACGAATTCCAGGTGATCCGGTTAAGATAAAGAGTCTAGGTTGTGAGGTCTCCTCGAAGAGAAGAGACAAAAGTAAAAATGGAAAGTGATCAGACGAACTGTATTTCTTAGTACCACTAGATCTAACATTCACGACTATGAGACACCATGTCACACATATTGTAGCTAACACACTCATACACTTCCTATTCTATTGGTGAGATGTAAGTTCTACTGGATAGGTTTATTCCCACAAACTTGTTTTGTGGAACCAGCTGCCAAGTTGATGCTTCCTCGATCACTACAACCTTATCCTTTCAGATGTTATGGTCAACTGTTATCTTTCACGCATATTCCTAAACACGTGCCTATTAATCTACAACGCTCTACCCGGTGTGACTCTTTGGTATTGTACAGAGTGAATATCAGTGTAAAAATTATCAAGGAATTCTATGGATGTATGATGCAAATATATTCCAGGATGAACAACAATTAAACAAATAGACCTTCCCTTGTACAGAAACATTCGGCATTCATTCATAGATCACCCAATGCTGCACGAGATATGCTTTCCTTCTCTTCCAAGCAACGTGGATCTAAGTGTAGTATCGTTTCTCTTCATTTCTTATAGTAATGATTATAGTAGCCGTTTTCTTACAAGGAAACCTTCAGCATTCATTGGCCAAGCAGCCAGTGATACATCTGGTTCAAATACATAAAATGTTTTGCTTAGATACGTTTTTCAGGAAAACAGGTTTCTAACAACCAACAGCAGTTCTTACTCTTTATAGTACTGAGGAGGTGATGGTGCTTTCAAATATTCTGTGTCATATAGGGTTGCAAGTCATTATTTTATCTTCGAATTACATGTGCTTTTTACTTTTTTTGCTGCTAGTGTAAGTCCTTAAGTGATATGGACTCTGTTATATGCCACAGTTATTTGATTTAGCGCAGGTCTACGAGGTTTGAAGACGGAGACTTCTCGGTATGACCTACTCGCTTCTTCCTTTCGAAGACACATTTAAGCAACGATCTGATAAATCGGTTGTATACAGCTAAGAGTTTCTGCATAATACACAAGAATATCTTTAAAGAAATATGAAGTTCTATTTACTCAATCAAACATCTATTTGAAGATGAACAAAATTTGCACAATTTGAAACATGAATATTCTAGAAAAAGGAAACTCATAAAGAAAAAATCAAATTCCCCCAAAATAATTTTCCCCTACCAAAGAATCCTGGAAGAAAAAGATCTTTATGAAAGAACTTAATTTTAATTAAAACAAGTACAATAATTATATGGGAAGTCTCAACTAACAAGTTGGAAAATCTAAACACACATTGGAATAAATAAAGATGACTCTCTCATGCTAAATATTAACTAACAGTTAAATTTCGGAGGAATAAAAGTCAAGTTTGCACACAATTACGTAGTATCAATCCTCCAACGTGTCAGTTTAATTTTCAACAATATACTCACTGATGAAGGGAAGATATATGTTTATATAGAGAACAGACATAACATATGAGTAATGAAGAAGTTTTCAGGAAAATGAAACAGAAATGGACTTTTGTTAATGCGATCAGAAAAAAACAGCTGACATTTCACGTAACGAGGAAAGAATTCTTGGAAAATGTAACTCTCACAGAATATATTGTATTACATTCGATATGTTTTGTGAGATGCTTAAAGGAATCCGCGTGTAACATAATCAACAAGCTTATATAAATGTATGAACATGGACTCTAGACATAAAAAGGAATTATAAGTGGACCAACACTGCTTAGTGTAAAAGCAGATAGGAATTTATAGAGTGCCATGTTTGACCCCGTCACGAAGGAACACAGAACTAATTCCAGTTCCTTTCATTTCTTTATTTCTACGTTAGAAATTTGGAATTTTTGCCATTTCGCTAAATTTGAAAATTAATTACTATCTATTTATATATCAGGGCTTGAATTTATGCGTATTTCGGCAATTAAATAGGTTAGCACGCTCACCTTTCATCCTTTTCAGATATAATTAGATCATTCAAAATCTAATCTATTTATTTTAAGTATGATACCTGGCTTCAAACCAAGATGTAATCATTTCCCACATTCCAATAAAGGTTACATAGCACATTATGACAGCTACGATAATTACATTAACCGACATTCCTACTAGGCATTCTTTGTATTTTCAAAAAAAAAAGAAAAAAAAAAGAAAAAGAACAAGATTCAGAATGGCGAAATAATAGATGCGGAATTATCATGCCCTCAAATCGAAAGACAAGAGGAGACGAGGTAAATTGACCTTTATTAACAATAAGCAGTTAACTCTCATTTAAAGAATTAAATTATACGAGAAGAAAAATTTCAACTCTCAAAGAAGAAAATTGCCGAGAGAAAGACAAGAATTCTTATTTCTTCAGGAATTGAAGAACATTGATTTTTTTGCTGTGTTAACATTTCCTGACTTTCAGTTAAGGATAAAAGTCTTGTGTTCTGAAATTGATATGTCTAGCATCTATTTAAAGTTTGATTTTTTCAGTGCACTTTCCAAACGAATTTGTGCAAAAGTTACCGCACTGAAATTTCAATTTACCCGTTGTTATTCTTCTTGTTTCATACCTACGGAAGATAATGGATATGTCCCCATTCGCATAAATACAGTAGTAAATATTGTTTGTCAGTCTGTATTTGGGTATACGTCTCCAGCTGTGCTGGTTAAACTCTCTCTATCCGGACAAAGAGGATCCTCAAACGAGGCTATGTTGAAGGGTATAGTTTCGTCTCGAGAAGCAGCTATCCGAGCCCGTTTTATGCGGAGGTATACGGGGAATTTTTGACTGAGCACACGGTCTCTGATACCCTACATTAAATTCGGTCTAGTGCCAAATATGACCGCGTTGATGCGGTTGGTAGATATCCTGCAGTTGGAAATTCATTGTGGAATTCACTTGACTCACAGTTAGCAGTTGACTATTTCTAGGCGCCGCTGGCAAATCTTATATATGTTGTTCTTGTCCTAAGTATTATCGTTCATTACCAACTTTCGTTTGATTGTTCTATTCCCTAAGCTTATTTAGGTTAAAACAATTCCCGAGCCACCGTTTATTTTACTTCATTTTTTAAATACACCTTTTTTTCTTCCAATCTACTCGTATACTCGAACATGATTCGCTTTCCATTTTAATTCCTAAACCAAATTTTGTATAGAACATTCGGGCAGCACTTACATACTCTATGTTCAGAAAAGAAAGTACTAACAGGAACAGAAGATAAGTTGAGTATTGCGTCCTTATGATTTTAGATGTTCTTTAAGCCATTATCAATTAAGTGGAAAAAGAATTATCAATCACTTTATTAAAAATTTACACATTCCGTTAAAAATAAAAAGACAAACATTTTTTTAAAATGGCTAATATAATAGCCGAAAACGCAATGGTATTTAGAACATTCGAATACTTCCACACACTATATATATATATATATATATATATATATATATATATATATTTCCCGACCATGAAAACTGAATTCGAACTTCTCCGTAAACGATTTGTCATGAAGGAGACTTCCTGATATTATCGAACTGGATCATTGGTGGCTGTTGGTAGCTGCACTAGCACGAAGCCACATGTTATCGTGGCCTTGTTCAAATTGTCGATCATGCTAGAAAACACGCCCCAGGAAGTGTAAAAAAAGGCCATCTCAGCATAGTTGGCTCTGTGGTTATTGAGCAAACACGAATATGTCTGAGCGAGCGTATACGGATATCTTCATGACATAACCACACCAATTCAGGATAGGGGAAGAGCATGGTAATATTAGTATTAATAGTATTCGCAAGTATATTATATATATATATTGTGTTATTCATAGACAGACTATTTTGCTGTATCACAACTCATCAGTGTGGCTAGACACCCGATTACTTCTAGCTGGGATCGAAACCTAACTGACTCGGTAACAGTCGGAGACATCGGTTGAAAGAAAGGCGAATTTGTACTGTGAATAACTACGGCAATGACTGACAGTGATCAATTCAGGGAAAGGAAGAGCATGGTAATATCATGAGTAATAATCATTGTTTTAAAAGTCGCACTCCGCTTCCAAGTGTGTGTGTGTGTGTGTGTGTGTATATATATATATATATATATATATATATATATATATGAGCATACGTATGTGTTTATAAATTCTTGCGTTATTTCTATTCACATACTGAGTTTTTTGGTATTTCCTACACTGAGCATAGCGATATAACTTAATTTCAATCCGGTCCAAGTTCTTATCAAACAAGATATGCCCATAAACTTATTAACTGCCATGTAACGTTATTCTTCTAACGGCATATTTGTTTTAAAAAACGGTGGCTGTTTTGTATTAATATCGACAGAAATGCGGCAAATATTGTGGAGAAAACGAATTCCTTGTGAACACACAATTCCTGGTGAAATAAACAGAAACTCAGTTGGAATCGGTGCGTTTAATAATCAGAAAGATCTTCATGTAAACTGCTGTTTGTTGTCTGTCTTAGAACGATTCGAGAATAAGCAATTATATTTGTATATAAAAAAATTAACATTAATAAAGAGCGCATTTATTTTCGAAATACTTATTTGTTTGTGGAGATTATCTGACATTTTACTACAATAAACAGATAGTATTATACTCAACTATGAAACCACTAATAGTGCTTTTATATTAAAACTAATTACATTATATATTTATATAGTTCATATATATTATATATACATGTATAAATGTTTGTATATACGTCTGTGTGTATATGTTTCTCTCTCTCTCTCTCTCTATATATATATATATATATATATATATATATATATACAGTGTAACCCGGATATAAGAGAGATTTTATCTGGTCCCAAATTAGAGCCATACTAACCTAAACAAAATATACCAAACCCGGATATAAGAGACTTCTTCTCCGGTCCCGACAACTCTCTTATATCCGGGTAACACTGTGTGTATATATATATATATATATATATATATATATATATATATATATATATATATATATTATATATATATATATATCAGGAAATCAACCAAAATGGCACATACAAATATTGATGCATTAAGGAGGGTGACTGAACACAGCATTCAATTATGATGAAATAGATCCGAAAAGAATATTATAGGAGAGTGCGTTTTATACTAGATAGTGAACTTGATTGGGCCAGGAAAATGCAGGCTGGCTATCAACACCTTAGTAACATACTGCTTGAACATTATTAAATAGAAGTTGAATTACATTGAAAGTGTGGACGCCAGGACCAGAAAAATGCTTACCAATCAGATGTTGATGGGTTGTACGTACCAAGGGCATTCAGAAGCCCAGGTCTAATCAAACTTGAACTCTAAAAACAACAATCGGATTGGAAAGAAACCTCACAAAAAACACTCTCTACTACATATAGTAAAAAAAAAAAAAAAAAAAAAAAATCCACTCTATCATCAAAGAAGCTGCACTCTTCAAATAACAGCTTAATATACATGAAACCCTACGAACAAAAAACCGAATCGAATGCCATTTACGCAAAACGAGTAAATTAGAAAGCGAAACAATTGTCCAAATGAAATTACAAAAAAGAAAGAAGAAGAAAAAAGAAAGGGAGAAAAATGTGGGAACAACGCGTTACATGGCAAATATCTAAAAAAAAGAACAAGCAAGCAAATTTGGACCAATAGAAAACACAGCAATGTTTGAGGAGTACCAGGTTGAAAGCCCTAATTATTGCAGATCAAAATCAAAGTCTCGCAATCAGATCCCATCACTTTCACATAATGAAGTTTGGAACAAACAAGAAATGCAGGAATCTGCTGAAAATATGATGAAACTGCCGACTATATTTTCTCAGGATATTCAGAACAAGCAAATAATGAATATATCGGCATATATAACAAGGTAACGACATATGTGCCCTAGAAGATATGTAAAAAGCACACAGTCGAAAACACTGAGAGATGCTATGAATACCAACTAGACACAATTACCCCAAAACGATGTAACTATCCTCTGGGACATGCCAATTCAAAATCATAGTGAAATAAAAGCCACTAGAACTGATTTTATCATAAAAAAGAAATTCATGTAGTTGACGCTTTTCCACATAGCAGTACCATCTGAAAGAAACACAATCATGAACATTATGGAGAAATTGTAAAAATACAAGGACTTGGAGATAGAGATGAATAGAATGTCGGGAACGAAGACCGAGACTGTACCAATAGTAATCGGAGCTCTGGGCCTCGTGACAATAAGAATGGACAATTTTACTAACAGTGTCAGAGGTAACATTAACATACAAGTTGTCTCGAAGATCGACCTACAAGAACATGCCATATACTCAGTAATGTGCTATCAATTAAATGTTAATTCTCTTAGACGGGCTAAGAACCATAGTTTGGATCTGGCTCTACAGGAGATAAAGCAGGTAACAGCATACACAAATAATAATAATAATAATAATAATAATAACTGCAGTAAATGTTCTTAAAACTTGTTGAAGTAATGGCAAAATTACAATAAATATTATTAATAAATGAAGTTGTCGACCAAATATAAATTCTTACAAAAAAGTTAGCGCCTAAATAACGGAAAATTGACATTTGTTTTGCCTTCTGCTTGCTCCTTCAATAATGTTAATTTGTACGGAGTTCATTCAGTAGCAATATTGTACATATCATATTTGCACATTACCATATTTCTCATATAGAGTTAAAATTCCAAAGATCTAAACACAATTACATTTCTCCCCGAATTTTTACTCAGTAGTAGAGGACTATCCACTGTTTTCTGGTTAGGATTATGTTTCCGCTTCCCTCCTTCTCATTCTATTTCATTACAAGTAGCCCCTTGCATCTCAGTCGCATTAATGTCTTGCTTGGGTGAATTGATAAAATGAAGTTATTTACAGTAGAACAAGCAAAAATAATGCTTACATTTATGTATATATGCACATTATCCTTTCCCGCGTGCAATAATCTAGCGGAATTTTATATTTGAATACTTTTACCTACACTTTCCTTTACTTATATGACTGAAGAGTTCATTGTATCTATAAAACTGTTTGAAATTATTTTAAATAAAATAGCATTCATTGAGTGGGGAAAACTGCATAAACCAACACGCAGGCAATCACTTACAGACATAGATACAACGATGTATGTAAGCATTTTCTGTGCGCATTTTATTGAATTTGTGTGAATTTATATACTTACACGCAAGCATATATTTTTAAAATTGCTACTTCGCTTTTCTGATTTTGTATATGTTTATATGGAAACAAATAGTAAATCCACAAAATAATATTTTTTTTTGTGGTGCAGCCAAACTGTTTCATTCCCGGTCTGTTTGTTTATTGTGTCTGATCAAAACATCGGGATTGTCAAAATATTTGGTAAAAAAGCTGATTGTAAAACAGACAGGAGAAAAGCATTTATTTAATTTGAAAGAAAATAGTGCAGGAACAACAAAGGGACAAAGGACGGTGAGAACTTACAAATGAAAGATTTTCTAGAAAGAATGAACACGTAAAACGCAAAAGTATTAAATATATAAAAAAAAAGGACAAGAGTTAAATATCGGAAAAAACAGGCGAGGCAATGTTTTCTTTTGAAAGATGTTTTTAAGATAGAAAAAAAAAATATAAAATGTTACAAAGTAATAAAATCGAAACGTTCAAATGCCATCTAGAAAATAAATACAATATAAATGTCTAAATGTGGAATGAAAGTTTGTTGTATGGATGAGAGATAAAAAAGAAACTGAAATCAAATGAGAAAATATAATTCAGGAGTTATTATAAGACAGGTAAAAGGGAAGAAAAATAAATGACATCTACCACGTAATAAATAAAATTCATGAAACAAAAACTAGTTTCAACGTATTATTATTATGTTTTATAACAAATAATTCTGCAGGAGACGAGAATGGAAATATGCATTTGTTTTTACTGAGGTTATCACTGTAAATTGCTTGTCGTAAACAATCATTTCCAATAAGGAAACAAAATAAAGCATTAATTTTTGTATTGAGGCTATAAAAAAGATACAGTATGGACTGGATCGAATATAGGAAAAGAGACATGGACGCCTCTCAGAAAAACATATTCAGCATTGTATTATGATAGCAATATACGAGTCTGTGGATTCCATACAGCGTAACAATGGACAGTAACATCATTTCAAAATTACAAATGGTCAGGATGTGGCACTATTTAGGGTTGCGTGAAAAAAAGGCGTGAATTAAATTAGGTGATAAGAATCTATCACGAAAAGACGATGTTATTTTTTTCTAACAAGGAAAAGTGGTAAAGATTTTATTTTCATTAGCGAAGAAAGTAAGGTCGCGGATCTGTCGTATTTGATTTATGTTACGGGGTGGCGAATAAGATATAGCCATCTGCCCATGACAATAAGGAAAGTTTCAAATTGGCCGAGTGGCCTACGGGACAGAATGCTAAGAGATAAAAATTAATTAGGTCATGCACTGAAAAATGTCCGCTGGACCACCTGCAGAGTACCAGGAAGGAAAGATTAAACCCTTAAATATCTGCGGAGGTATCATTTGAGAAAAATCATCTGTTTTGTGTCGGAGCTGGTCATGAAAATAAAACAATATATATATATATATATTATCGGAACAGTTAATTAGCGACAGAATGCGAAGTCGCCAGATGACCACCCACTTGATGCTGGCGAAAAGACTCGACTGATGAACTCCAGATGGGATTCTAAGGATTTGTTGTCGGGCAGAAGAAAAGAAACAAAAGGAAAAGAAAAAAAAAAGGAAGATAATTTTTTTTTTCTTTGAGCAAGATTTTTTAAACCGAGGCTAGTCTAGCCAAACCCACACTGCTGGGTGCCCATTGGCTGAATGGTGGCGTGAACGATAGGCGAAGGTAATCATGTGAAGAAGGAGGGGAGGCCTGTTGACGCTCCCTGAAGGGATCGGTATGAGATGCCACTGTGAGAGAGAGGGGAAAGCCGCTGATGCCTCTGAAGGGATTGGTATGAGATACCCATATGAGAAAAGAAGAATGTGAGAAGTCCCTTAGAAAGTAAAGACTTCCAAAAAATGAAATTAATAAATCTTCCTGACCGAAAAAAAAGAAAACCCTTAATGCGGATTTAGAATTATCAAGGAAGCTCAAACCCTGACAAGCCCACCCCGGTTTTGGTCGGCGTCCATATAAGCAGAGTCGCAACGAGTAAGACGGCAGTTTGCAGCTGAGTTACTGAGCAGTTGGAGTTGCAGTTGAGCTGTGAGCTCTGAAGACCTGCCTCGCAGAAAGCTGACTAAAATTCCACACAATCACGACCTCAACTTCTAACCAAGAACAATTTATTTTTGAAGAACGACTTAGAC
>OZ010581.1:57418524-57466024 GCA_963932145.1 Acanthosepion lycidas
GAAACGAGTCGTATTAATACTGAGACTGAGCGCTTATCAACGGTTGCAGCCCTTTAAACGGTAAACAATGACAGGTGTACAGTATATAAAGTACAATACATTAGCGCGAGCGTGAGAAAGTAACTGTGAGAAATCTATTATTTTTGCTACTTTGATTAATATATCTATTAGATATATATTTATTTATACCATATATACATGTTTATAGTATTTACATTATGATCATAAATTCTGGTAGTTAATATAGTGGTTTTATAACTAAAAAAATATTCCCTCCCCATCTACGGACAAACGGCGTTAACGGACCACCCTTCCCCACTATTAGTTTGATGAGAGTTTTGTCTGTACTGCTGGAGTGATAAATAGGTTTCCTCATTTTACTGTTGAATAGATAGATGTAACACTAAGTTTTATTCTAATACATTATTTCCGATCACTTTTTGCTTGTACAACTCCCTTCCAGTTTATTGCTTCCTTGCCATCGACGTCATTCAAAAGTATAAATACAATGTCAGGCGTCTTCACTCTCACTGATGCCTGTTTTTTTTCCCTTCTCTTCAATAAAGTCTTTTCATTTTCTTTCACTCCAAATAACCACCTTGCGTTTTGGTGGCATTAACCATATTCGTGAGATGAAATGTTGAAAACAACGGATATAACCCTATTCTTGAATATGAAAAAGAAAAGACTTTTTTTGTTTGGATATAAGTCTTCTCAAACGGCTGACAAGATTAACAAAGCATAGAGTGAAGGATCCACTTTTCATCGGAAAGACCAGTGATAGTCTCTCAAATCCCGCAGTGTAGACGATGCTGAGATGCAATTGCCAACCGACATCAGAAAACAGTCGTTAAACAAACCCCAAGTCAACGTGTCAGAGAAATAGCTCAGATACTGACTTTAAGTATTTCAACAATATCGGAATATCTCAAGAAAATTACCAATGTACAGAATCTCGATAAATGGATTATCCATAACAAGTCAGTGAATGTCAAAAATTTCAACATTTTGAAGTGTCTTCGATACTGAATCTATGAAACGTATTTATTCCATTTCTTGACGAATAGTGACTTTTGATGAAAAATTAATCTTTTATGACAATAGGAAACGACCAGTTTAATGGCTACATAATGTCGAAACCGGCAGATATTTTCAAAAACAGAAATTGCACTAAGAATATTATGGTGACTATCTGAGGGATCACCACTGGGATTATCCATTACATCTTCCAGTAGTTTACTTTCAGAAATTGGATGAAATACACTTTCAGGTTAGCCAAATGCTATCGGTACCTTTTAATCAACGATGTTTAATTTCTACTCAAGGAAAACACTCTACAGGTTGCCATAAGCGACACTACAGATGTACACGAACTTTGCCATATCCACTGGTCTCTTACCTACTGACTACCATTTACTAAAGCATCTCGGCATTTCTTGAAACCAAAAGATATTGTGTCGCAAAGAAGATGCAGAAACTCACTTCAAAGATTTATTGCGTCTAAGCCTTTACAGTTTTATCATAAATGTTAAAATAAACATGTACTCTATGGCAGAAATGTATAGATATTTAGGGCTCCCATTTTGTGTAACTTAAACAGTATCAAAATACATTAATTCAAAAATGAAATTTGATTATGAAATCGCGCAATATTTTCCAAATAACCGAATAAATAATAATCCTAACGTATTTGTTTAATAATTCCTAACTTCAATATCATGAATAACTTATTTAATAGAATAGGCCTGTATGTAGGTAGATCATTGTAGAACTGAAGAAACACGCCTGCCGGGTGAATCAGTGGCATGTTCTAGTGACATAAGAATTTAAACATGAGAACTTGATTGATTGTTTTTATGGCTTATCAGTTCTGTGTGGGTTATTTAAATCTGATGGGATTTGACGTAGAGCTGATGGAAAGAAAAATATAAATTGAACAGACGGCAAATATTTTAGGATTGAGAATACTATTCATTGTTAGCGAACTTTCCGGATACGCAGTCTGAATATGAAACACATATGAACAGAAAATAATAAATGCGATATAATATCAGTCTGCATATATAAGAGTGAATACTCGTAAATTTCATCGAAAATTAATAGGAGACTTGAGTCAAAAACGATATGGATGATGAGAGTACCATGCACGGAACATTTGAACAAAAAACGTTGTCAGGAAAATAAGAAGGTGTTATAGTGGAATACACTTATTCTATAGTTAATAGACTCTCCCACCTATAATAAGTAAGGAAAGTAAGAGTAACGAGTCAGTCGGTGAGTAAGTCGATGCTGGACGACAGTTAGTCGAATACGAAAGTATCAGTAATTACAACTAGATTACTCTGCGTAATACCTATTATATCAAATTCCTAACGTTTTGTACGTTGAACCTATTTTAGGACCGACTTAGTACAAATACAAGCCTCCACTGTGAAATCACTCCACAACAGAAGGAAAATGTCACTTGCATGGGATCATAAAAACAGTTTGAAATTTTGGGGATCCCATATTGAGGAAAGCGTGCTTGGTGAATTTGATATACGCAAGACACTGAGGATATGAGAGGCAGAGAAAAAGTGTGAATGTGTAGAAGAACTTGGAGAGATTTCGTAAGGGGACAGATATTGCTTAGACCTACGAATTATAGAAAACAGTGAAAAGCCATGATAGTCTACGTCTTGAAGAAGAAGAAAAAAATCAACCCTCTTCCAGTTGAACGTGGAAATCCTAAAATCTATGTGTAAACATTTCTAAAAACGTGTCGTGGTAGGCAAATCGAAGCGTTGTATTTGGGGATAACAGTGGCGAAAAAGACACTCGGGTTTTCATCAGTTAACACTAACGAAAATTAAAATACACTATCAATAAACGCAACGATAAAAGTATATTAAAAGATGACTAAAATCTTTCGCTTTATGAGGACCTATCATTGTTAATTATGTGCATGATAACCGTACAACTGAAACTTAAACAAGAAATGAAAGCAGTGAAATTAACCTAGATGATATTTTCTGTTTTAATTCCCTTTTCAATATTTTCTTATTGCAGTATGGAAATATTGAAATTGGACGCAAAACAGAAAAATATAATTTGAAAAAAAAAGGAAAAACGTCAGGAGTGTTAAACGTAAACAAACACGCGTGCGCGTTATATTAACGATATTTCCTTTCAGCTTTGGGCAATTTCTTCTGTATAATTTGGTTAATAATAGGGGTGTATTTGTATATAGTTAGATTATCTGATACTAAAAATCGTCTCTGGTACGTCACGATCATTTGCTTTACTATAATAACAAACCTTTATGTAATTTCTTTCTGAAAGTCCCCTTCCTGAATCTCATCAACATGGCTTTGCAGTTAGAAGTTGAGAGTTGTCATTATATCGACGCTGAATGAGAGAAAAAAAAAACAAAGGAAAATTTGAAACATATAAGGCAAGAGAAGCAGATATATCAGCGTTTGACCCCCTTAACAATTTCGGGTGAAATGATTTCCGAACAAAGAAGATTGTAAATGGAAACAGCCAAAATACTGTTAGCACTTTCTTCCATGAGAGTGATTCCTTGCACCTTTTCAGCATTATATTTTCGGCTGATATAGAGTAGAGTTATTATACTGAATCCATTGCTAGGTCTGATACTAAGTAAATTGTTTCATTATGTTGTGCGAGACAATTTTTCTCTTTTGAATCTATCTTACATACTAATAAATTTGCCATGATCCTTTGAATATTGCTGTCACATATGGTCCGATGTCCCCGCTATATACGTACATATTCTTGATAAAATCTCATGAAGACTCAGTAATATTATTGGTCCTGATCTGCAGTCTCCGCTTAAGTCTCTGTGTCAGTGCCATAATATGGCTTGCTTGTACGTTTTCTATAAATAATTTCATTGTAATTGTTCCGTTGAAATCTTCGCTATGGTACATAGTATTTATGGATTTATGCGCAGTATTGCATTGGTAGCAAGTTTCCATCAATTCATAGTTGAAATAGCTAGATAATTTTCATGTTCTTCTCCAATTCTCTCTTGAGGATATCTCCTCCTTCCAGCCAACTTAGATATTCAAAAATTTAAATGCAATTTATATCTTTATCTAATGTATTCTTGATTACACTTTTACTGTTCTCTCTCATTAATAGTATTTCTATTTTCCCTTATTCTTTCACACTCAGCGACTTCTTGTGTCTTAGTGGCTTTAAAGCCTTGCATGGGGTAATATGGTTAAAGTAATATAAACACAGAAAAAAAATGATAGTAAAACACTTGGGCTACATGAATTGTGACCGTAAACATCATTTGTCTCATTCGCAAAACATTGAATCTACTGCATAGTTTTTCCTTTCATATTTATTTCTTCATATATCATTTACACATTTAACTTTCGACCTGTAGTATTCACGTTTATGTCTGGTGTTTGGGATTTTGGCTACTCAAAACTTGCGTCAGATCTTGCTTCTCGGGGGTATTTAAAACGCCTCTATTTCTTTTTCCTTTGCTTGTTGTACGTATTTTAGTCTGCTACACTAGCAATTTTAATAATCTTTACAAAAGACTTGATGAAAATCATCTCCACCCAATTCCTTTCTCTTATTCCTCAATGGATAACGTAAGACATACAGATAAATTAATAACGACATCACATCAAATACATCAGTATCTGTGATATTAAAGTTTGTACTCATACTCAAAACCTCTCTCAATATATTATGTTGAACCATAATCTTAAAAGAAAACCTCCTTTAAGCCATGCTCAAGTAAGGGGAATTGGTAAATGAATGTGTCAAACAGTTCAATAGAAAATAATAACGCTGAGAATAACATGGAGAGAAGATAACTAAAACACAGGATTCGAAAGAAAAAAGAGAAACAATGAAAAATTATCTTTGCAGTTAGAAGTTGAGAGTTGTCATTATATCGACGCTGAATGAGAGAAATAAAAGAAAGGAAAATTTGAAACATATAAGGCAAGAGAAGCAGATATATCAGCTTTTGAACCGCTTAACAATTTTGGGTGAAATAATTTCCGAACAAAGAAGATTGTAAATGGAAACAGCCAAAATACTGTTAGCACTTTCTACAGTAAAACGACGAGACCTATTTGCCAATCTAGGAATACGGTTAGATCCCAAAGTAGCATGCTCAATAGAACAATTACCCTAAAAATATTTATAGTAAAGATACAGGGAATCCAGTTCATAGTAGGGGGAGATTAACTGAATCGAAATGCCATGACAGTCCGATAATATTACAAACTATACAGCTAGACAAGAAAAGGAAATTCCTTATTATTATTATTATCATTATTATTATTTTTTATTTTCTTTGATTTCTGGCGTTTACACATTTCTTTCCGGGTCCCGCCCAGAAATGGCATCATGACACTTTCCACTGACAAAAAAAAAAAAAAAGAAAGAAAGAAAGAAAGAAATTACATAGATAAAGCCCTTCGTAAAGTGTGGGCTGTACTTGTCAGAACAATTTTTGGTATCTCCTTGAGTCATGGACTTCCAGGAATCCCTTCAATTAGTCTACTGCAATCTTTTCCAATCAGTCCTAGGGCTCCAAGTACAACAGGGATTGTTGATGTTCCCATATGCCACATTATTATTATTATTATTCAAATATTTTCCTTAGTGTTCTGTTTTGCTAAAAACACCCTTGTCGAGTACAACCTTGAACTTGTAGTTATCATGAAATAATTTTATTTGATGGAGTCCTTATTAATATGTGATCAGTGTCGAGGAGGACAAGAATCTCGGCTTCATTTATAGTGATATTTCTGGTGCATTTTCCGTATGTTTTTGAACAAACCGGGAGCATATAGTGTCATCAATACATATTTTTTGCGGCCATGATGTACGACATTTTCTCACATTTGTTTACTAAAACTTGGAGTTTTCCACATTATCTGTTGCTTTAAGCAAATTATGTTTCATTGGAGACAAACATGTCGATGAGTAAACTACTTCATGCTTTGATATCTCTATGATTATAACAGGTTCTTTTATCTTTAATTTTATCATCAGTTTTTAATGACATGTCACAGAGAATAGCAGCGCCATTACTTTTTGCTGAAGTTAATGCTTCATGATAGCAGTTTTCATCTTTATTTTTCTAGTTCTTACATTTTCCCCAGTGGATGTAATTATTATTATTAAGATTTACCCATTCTCATATTTGTATCCTGTTTAAGGAAAATAAAGGATGGTATCCTCAAATGAATTTTACTTTATCATCCCCAAGATATAATTCATCCTCAGATTTTATATTTCCCACAACTACAAAGGTTATGTATACTAATGTTACTAACGTTACTTTCCATGTGGCTTAATTTATTGGGAAACTGAAACAACACCTTCGTCCTTATCTATGTAACCATTCTTTCACGAATTCTGGAACCCTGGAAATCAACTGGGCATTATTCAAATTTTATTAAAAGGTAATTTGTTATGTAGCATATATTTCACGCGATTCTTATTGATACACGAGGTGTTTGATCGTTATTCCTGGAAACTTATCAATCCTTGATTTTTTCGACGATGTCTTTATTGTTCTATTTATATTTAGCAGTGCTTTCGTCTGGATGGCTTTGGAATGTCTCCAGATCTGTAATCTGTTATCTAAATACTTTGAAGTTACTCCAAACCATGTAACAGTGAAACATCGAAATATAGATTACAAGCACCATAATTCCACTTATTTGTCAGCTCTAGATATACGTCATGCTTTTCTGTTCAATTCTGTACCATGGTTTTCAGAGATAGATAATATGTTGATTTTTTCCTTCCAGAGTTCGATAAAGATTAGTTATCTTGTGGCTCGAAATCAATATATCAGTTGAATATAAAAAGTCATAGAAAATCGTATTTCCCTCTAAAATAGCTTCCTATCTGGTTCTTTTTAAGCACCTTTCACACGCTGTCGTGCATGGTTTTTTTTAATTCTTTCTCGGCCAAACTGGGGTTTTTATATTTTTATATGATACTCTCAACTCTTCGCCTTTCTCTTTCCCAATGTCTTGTCTTTCTTGATTTCTTTGAATTTTGTCTCTAGACCAATTTAATCTTTGCTGTTTCACAATTAACAATGATTTAGTCTCTCTCGTCATAATACCGTTTCACAATTATCCTATTTCATGTATTAATTACCAAATATTATATAGATATCGGAGAAAATACTAACAATAGAAATGATAACAACAGTAAAGATTTTGATCTTATAGCTTAATTAAATGTTCACATTTACAATTAAGGGTGTTCAGAAATATTTACGTGTGACACGCTTATCGCCTTAACTGCCACATCCTTCAATCTTCGAAAAAGAAGGATCTTCTGACATTTGGACATGATACGCAACTACCTCTGGAGAATAATGATATGGAATGCGGCCATCGATATATTATTTGATTAATTAGTTACTTCTAGTAAGATTGAAGACAACTATGTAGTAGTGAATTGGATATTTAATGTAGCGGTACGTAATTCACCAGGAGAAAACATGTATGTGCTGAGACGTCCACATAATTGAACTAAGAAGACATAAGAGTCTTATAGTAACAGAAGAACATTTATTATTATCAATACGATTAGTATCGTATTAATATCAGGTAATTATTCCTTGGATATGCGGTAGCTTTAGTTTCGATGCATTTTCCTAAGTGATAAACAGTTTCTGGGTTATTCTCAACGTTCCTAAGAAACTTGTTTTCTTCAACAGCTCAAGTGGGCAATCAATATCCAATCTCTTCATCCACGTCTTCATTCTGTCAGTCATCGTCGAAAGTACACCAATAAAAAAGTATGAATGTGATTTTCTTAAGCTTCCAAAGACAGCAAATTTGAACTTCAGTGGGTTATAGTTGGGTATATTCTCTTCTTTCTGATTGCATCAACCTTTTATGAAAAAGACAGGATCGATCAATCGATCAACGTTTCTTTTTTTTTTCTTTTATCTTCCACTATTTAATCCGGTGTGTTTTCTGATGAATCATTACCGTAGATTGTGAATGATTTCCTACGTTTAGCTCACAATGACGATGGAAAGTGAAAACAACATCCTGATGCCAAAATCATTCATTTGAAGATGTATCAAGAAAAGGACGGGAACAACAACAGATCTGAGAATGTCATTGATTCAAAAACGTGCAAGATATATATAAAATTTTATGATGCAAACAGATGAGTAAATTGATCAAAAAGAAAGAAACGTTATTAACAATATAAACCCTGGATGTTTTCTTGTTTTTCAACCTTTCAAAACAGACGAACTTAACTCTCCACAAATTATGTTTATTTCTTGTTTTAAGTAACATTATTCTCCTTAAATATTCACATCGTTCTAATCTGTTTTTGCCTGGTGATTGCTATATTTTCTAGGCCCCCAATCCTTATCATGTAATGAAAAACCAGTACACACCCAGTGAGGTATAGTGTCACAGCCACACCACGCTATATTTTTTTGATGTGAAAGTAGGTTTCCTATGAGGTACAATTAGTGGCTTCACACAGCAACCAATTTTGAATTCAGAATTGTTCTACATCAAGAGTGCAGGCTAATCACACCTGGAGAACACAGCCTAGCATTTTATTAACCCATATCTGGCGAAGGAGAAGGGAATGATTCATACATTTTCCAAAGGAAAAATTACGAATACAGACCCAACCGTCTCGGCTAGAATTAAACTCCGTTTTCGATTATGATAGGCTACAGCAAATGCAGGTTCTTTTTACAGTATTCGTATAGAAATTCTTATTTTGAATATTTCCTATATTCCATTTAAATTATTCTCCGCTAATATATTTTGCACATGATATTCGTAGCATTTGTCAGTAGAATTACATTTCTGTCGCTTTGAATCTCTTTGTTAAAACTTATGCGATTGTCTAGCATTAGAATTAATAATTCTTACAGCAATTTTCTACTGATAAATATAACATGAAAATGGTTATATGAAGATAGGATTAATATGCTTAAAAAAACAAAACAAAGCAAATAATGATATATTACGACAGACGCCACCTCCGAAAACCTGAAATATTTTAAGCATCGGCGAAAAAAAAAAAAATGAGGAATTTAAGAATTATAGAAACGTATATTTTGATATGAGGCATTTGAGTAGAAAAGTCTCAAGTTATCATATTGGCGATCCTGTCAATGTATCAACATCAAACACACGCATCTGATGCCAAATTTATGGGACATAATGAACAAGCATCCATCAAGAACCTGAAAGACAGCCAAATGAAATGCAAAGACAATTACAGCGTAGAAGCTGGCAACGTATAAAACCAACGAACAAACGGGGAAAACAGGGTTCTAATGAAAGGAACACAATATTTATTATATATATATATATATATATATATATATATATATATATATAATGTATGGTTGCAAAATTACCTTTATATACCTAAGCGTGTATCTGGAGATGAAGATTTTGTTAAAAATAAACATGCATATGTAACAAATTGATATGCATATTGTGAAAGCCTCAAACGCACACTACTAACACACACACACAGATATATATATATATATATATATATATATATATATACTTTAAGACATTTTATGTTTATACATTCTTTTTATATAAGGTTGGTGCAAAAATAATGACGTAATGATGTCGTTTTTTAACGCATTTTTAAGGTCAAAAAACGACATTATTACGTAATTATTTTTGCACCAACCTAATAGACACAAATATTTAAGTAAATGCTCTGTTTATAATAAACAGTATTAAACAACAATTCAGGCCGGTAAATGTTGTTTAATACTGTTTATTACAAACAGAGCATTTGCTTAAATATTTGTATCTATAAAAAGAATGCATAAACATAAAATGTCATTATATATATATATATATATATGTGTATGTATATATATATAGAGAGAGAGAGAGAGAGAGAAAGAGAGAGGTTATCGCTGAGTTGAATTAGACCAGGAAACAGTCGTATTAAATGTGCTCAATAAACGTATAAGGAAGAGAAAAAAAAAACATGCATAGCTTTAGAATTTAAAATTCCGGTATCAGCCTGTCACGCTAACTTGTTTTCAACCGTTTGTTATCTTTAATCCTGTTCGCCTGAATCAGTTTAATAATAAATTTCTTGACGGTTGATTAATTGCTGTGTCTTAATCGTTATTGTAAATAATTGTATAGTAACTTTATTTCCTATTCCAGCCGCATAAATAATAAGGTATGAATCCAACTTATACCTCCAGCTACGAGTTAAATAATAAGACTTGTATGAGAAAAATATTATTATATATAAAACAAAAACGAAATCTTAAAATCAAATATTCGTTAGCTTTAAAAATACCTTTAGTAGGTTGAAAAACGGTAAAACAAATCAATTAATAAAAATCTAGGAATGTCGGCGGAGTACAAATTTAGCTTCCACTTCTCAACCATTTAATTGCGAAATTGCTGAGGGTAACCTTAATATTTTTCTGATCGCTGTGCTTTCGTAATTCACATCTGAGGAAATCTCACCCGGGATTTTTGCTTTTATATCGACTAGATTCTTCAATGAATAATGCCAACTCAATCAATATCTTCAGTCCCCGTAATTCCAACTTTTCTATTCTTATTTCTGATAAGCAATGGATTTTTTTTCTCCACATTCCATCATTTTCAGTAAAATCAAAATTTTAATTTAAAATCAAAATTATCCTCAAATCTTTAGGGGGATATTTTTCGACGCTTCAGAGACGGAGCCAAAGGATCGTATTGATACGAAAGACATCTCGTCACGGTTAAGTAGCGAATTTTGTTCAATTTGGAATGCATCGCTGCTCTAATATTTTATTCATATTAATTTTCATGAACTTATTTAGGGAGAATATTGTACATTCTTAAATTGATATACCTTTCTATTATGTCATTTATTTTTTCTTACTCATAGGCGTGTTTCAACCCAGGTTATTTTGTTCATATATATTTCCAAACCAGTTTATATAACAATCATAATATTATGCTCTACTGTTGTATCGAGCACTGTTTTTTTTAAATAAATGCTAAGAACTCTGAATTATAAATCTCGACGTGCTTTACTATTGTGTGTGTGTATATTAGATACGTGAAAACAGTCAGCAATATTAATTGTCCTGACATGGCATCACGGCTTCATTCACATTGTCACCACTGTAATATATATCCTCCCTGTGTCTTTTCCATACATATTTTCACGTTAACAGTTAAGGTTAATTTTTCATATTATACCTAGTCTTTATGATTTTAAGCGCTGTACTAATTTGGTAACAAGTTCTCATTCAATTGCAGTTGAATTGGCTAGAAAGTATAACCGTAAATTCTATACTAACCGTTTCGCAATTCTCGCTCGTGGAACTGTCTTCCAGCTCCATGCCTTCCAGCCAACTTTGATCTCCAAATATTTAAATGCAAGTTTAATTCTTATATACTGTCTTCTTAATTAACCTTCTTTTATTTTTATCGATCCTTAATAATGTTTCGTTTTTGTCTTACACAATCACCCTCAGTAATCTCTTGTGTCTTATTGTCTTTGATGCCTTGATGAGGGTGAAACGATTAGCAAACGTAGAAGGTATTTCTCACCGATTTTGACAATTTAGCATGAGATTACTGTTTACATTTTCTTTAGAATTGATCGATATGCGTGTTCCATGTTCAAGCTGACAGATGTTGGGGGAAACATCCGTACTACTTTCATTTTGTACACGCTGGCTTAATTTGCCATATATTTAGTAATACTTTCGTCAAGGCTCATATATGTGTGAAACGGGTTAATGTTCCTTGTGATATTTACATTGGAAGTGTTAAATTAAACACGATGATTAAGTTTATTTTTTCGCACGGTAAATTACGAATTCCTTCCAAGACGTTTTTCTATTCGTTGCCGTTTTTTACTAAAAAAAAAAAAAAAAAAAAAAAAAAACTTACTGAAATTGTTCGCTTGGTTTACTAAGAACGACAATCAATGCCAAGACCCTTGTAAAATACCCCACCACACAAAAAAAAATAAATAAATGAGAAAACAAATCAAACTTCTCCTAAGAAAAAAAAGGCAAAAAATAAAATGCGAAAGAAAAACTAAAATGAAAAGGTAAATGAAAGAGGTCCGCCCACTTGTAGTGAATTCAATCAAAACTATGCTTCACACACACACTCTGTGCAAAGAACAAACTGACGAGAAAATAAAAGGGAATCGATCGCTAATTTAGTCAAGTGCTGGAACCAATCCAATCACTTCAATCAATCACGAAATCGTACTGGAATTTTCTTCTTTTCATTCCGACCTTAAGAGACAAAAAACATTTTTTATTTATTCCGTTATTTTCTCAGAATCCATTTTATGTATCGTTCTAATTTGTAACTTTAGCTGGACCTCCTATGCACTATTACATTTCAATCTAAGCAGTAACGCTAAATAGTCGGTATTCATTGAACAAACAGCCAGTACTTCTGTCAGTTGAAAAATTATATATTCTTTCTCTTGAAACAATTTTATTAAGTAAATATGTCTCTCAAGTCCAATACCTTTTACCACTCTTTCCAGAATTGATGTGGGTTTCCTTTTTAACCGTTTTTTAAGCTGTGTGGGACGTCAATATGTTTCATAATGTTATTATCTTCTCTTCGATTTACATGTAATAATAATGTTCGCCGTTGCTGCTGTTGAAAGTCCTCATACAATGTGGTTTCTGTTATTTAGTACTTTCCTTTGCTTGCGATTCTGTAGTGCCAATCCCTAAGGTTCAAGCTAAGATAGTATTCGCGATGCCCCACACACCTAACCCGCTCAAAGCCATTTTTAGCACTGACCTGATAAAGCGGTTGTATAACTTTGCATAGCTTAGAAAAAAAAAATTTAAAAAAGTTTGCTAATGTGAAATTTGATGTAAATTTCCGTAGAGTGTGTTGAATATTAGCTAGTTTGCCAGAGGTTTAGCACACAAGTAGGCAAATGTAGCCAAAGCCAAAACTGACTCGAGTCATTTATGGAGAAATATATAGCTGAATAAAGACCCCTCATGCAAATGCATTGGGAAGGTCCATTCTAGCAAAATGGACCAACCCAACTGGTGTATTAGGTGCTCTCCTATAAAATAAGGTAAAATCAGCTGGCTTGCCTTTTATAAGGAAATAGAAGGAGGCAGCCATGTTGGCAGGTAAGTTACTTGACTTCTACAGAGTGTATATATATATATATATATATATATATATATATATATATATATATATATATATATATATATATATATACACACTTCAATAAAGATGCAATCAATTTACAAATTCATGAATTATTCATACATAAAACAAATACAAAGGTCAATGATTAAATGGCGAGAAATCCATCTTCGCGAACAATTCAATAATATACAAAAACCCCGAATCTGTTTATGAATGAAAAGATCCTGTTTTATAAATTTCCGTCGCATTAGATCTTTTTATTTTACAAGCTTTCGTCTGTTACTACAGACATCCTCAGGTATGAAATATTGTGTTCTTGTTTATATTTTCATGTGCAACTTTTGGATAATAAGTGCGACATTACTGTAATTATTGAACAATATAGTTCATGCCACTTTGACGGAAAATTTACCAGTAAAAAAGAATTCTCTATCACTACATTTGTACATAAACGCAGAATTTTAACCTTAAAATTTAAATTCAAACTCAGCGTTGCGACTGCACGCTCCAAAACTATAACACAGATTTCTCATAGCATTTTTTGGATTACAACCTTGTTTTCGTTTGTCCTCTTATTACTGAAAATATAAACAAGAACACAATATTTCATACCTGAGGATGTCTGTAGGAACAGACGAAAGCTTGTAAAATGAAAAAGATCTAATGCGATGTAAATTTATAAAAAAGGATCTTTTCATTCATAAACAGATTCGGGGTTTTTGTATATTATTGAATTGTTCGCGAAGATGGATTTCTCACCATTTAATCATTGACCTTTGTATTTGTTTAAGTATGAATAATTCATTAATTTGTAAATTGATTGCACCTTTATTGAAATTAAAATAACTGATCCAAGTGTAACTTTTGGATAATAAGTGCGACATTACTGTAATTATTGAACAATATAGTCCATGCCAAATTGACGGAAAATTTACCAGTAAAAAAGAATTCTTTATCACTACATTTGTACATAAACGCAGTATTTTAACCTTAAAATTTAAATTCAAACTCAGCGTTGCGACTGCACGCTCCAAAACTACAACACACATTTCTCATAGCATTTGTCGGATTACAACTTTGTTTTCGTTTGTCCACTTATTACTGAAAGTATAAACAAGAACACAATATTTCATACCTGAGGATGTCTGTAGGAACAGAAGAAAGCTTGTAAAATAAAAAGATCTAATGCGATGGAAATTTTATAAAACAGGATCTTTTCATTCATAAACAGATTCGGAGTTTTTGTATATTATTGAATTGTTCGCGAAGATGGATTTCTCGCCATTTAATCATTAACCTTTGTATTTATTTTATGTATGAATAATTCATGAATATATATATATATATATATATATATATATATATATATATATATATATATATAAAAGAGACAGAGTAGCAATATACACACTATGCAGCTAGTTATAATAAAAAAGCAAAACGCTGAAGCAAGTGGCTTGCAATTCGAACAATATCGGTAATTAATTTAATATTGTTTACCATATGATTTTACTATTATTAACCAGAACTAGTTTAATAATAAATTTCTGGACTGTTGATTAATTGCTTTATCTTTATTGTTATTTTAAGTAAATGTCCAGTGACATTAATGCCAGTATATATATATATATATATATATATATATATATAAACTACACGAGCATTCTTTTCGGTTAAAAGTAGTTTTGTTTTTTTTTCACAACCGAAAACAGTTTTTTCAAAGTTCAATATTTAATGTTGAACTTTCTAGTGTTGCTGGTGGTTTTCTGCTTAACCTTTATTTTTTAGTAGTGTAGAATGTTAACACCTTGATTATGTCATTACTTTCTCTTCGAGTTACATGTGCTACACATCTTAGTTGTTGGTGGTGGTTGTATGACCCTACTGATGTTGGTAATGACTCTAGTGTTATTTTGTACAGTGCTTTGTGCGTGATTCTGTAGGACTTGTCCACAATGTTCAAAGAAACATCATCTTTGTCAAGAACGTCAGTCTCAATTCACTCAAAGCCTTTTTTTAAACACTGATCTTAGGAAGCAGTTGTATACATCTGACTGGGTAAGTATTTCTGAACGTGTTTTGTGCCATGCATGACAGCCACATGAAAAAAAACATGGTTCGGTTTTTGTGTTAATGTTTCGGTTTTGTTACAATTTTCGGTGTTGGTTGAATTTTCTTTTGACACAGTCTACTTTATAATCAATTTCGTTTTCTCCAATACTAAATTTGTTATAGCTGATCGTATGAACTGAGGTATCAGAAGACATTAGCTTTTACTAATTCCACATCCTGAATATATATGATGGATTTTGTGTATGGGTCATTACTGTTTTAATTCAAATTCCAGATCATAGTTCCTATTGTAGAAAAGTTTTAGCCTGTATCCTATTTCTTGGAAATCTTTTTTGAATTCCTGTTCAAGATATTTCCTGTAGCAAATATCAATGCCTATGTCATCAGCATAGTCCCCTTCATCGTCAGTACATTGTCTCTTGGGATGGAAAGCAGAATCGTCATCTTCTATTGACATATTCGTTTCCGATATTGTATGGAATCCTCAAATGATCAGTGCACATTGTATCCCATCTCTGTCTGTAAATGCGCAGTGCTTAGTCTGGAAATTTTTTTTAAATATACTGGAGTTCTCATTTCCTCAGATGTCCTACTACTGCCGGCGTTTTAATTGTTTCCCTTATTGCAGTACTTGCCAGACATGTAAAATGTAAATAAATGCAGTCTCTCTATTAGAATGATGCATTCAGTCGATTTGGAGCTTGGAAGGCACGTTGCAATGTATGAGCAGAGAAAGTCTGTATTATTGTCGTCATATGTTGCTCTTAGATGGATAAAGCATATACACGGTTTCCGATTGGAGAGGTAAGCAATTTCTAATAGTTTTCTGATGTGATATTGCATTGATTACCAGAATGAAATCCAAACTGTGTCGTTAGGAGTTGACATTTCATAAAACGATGAGAAAGTTGTTAATATAATCTTCATTAATACTTTCACTATGACGGATCCTATTGAGATACCTTTTTAAGTGTGAACTTCTTGAGGTCTCCAATTCTGTTTCCATACTAATTAATACATGATAAGCACTAATTTTTAGGATGCATTTCCGATTCCAGACGTCTTTTATGAAACAGAGAAACGTTTTATTGAATTCGGGGAGGAAGTATGCTCTTTTCAAAATGTCTGTCTCGATGGCGAGTGATGCTTTATTATTCGTTAGTGCTGTAATAGTTTTCTTAATTTAATGATCACTAGGTTAAATATTGTTTATATTTGGGGACAGACTTTGTAATGATTTATATCTGTTCTATTTCTGCGAGCATCTTACATTTAATGCGGTCAAAATTTAAGTGAGTTTCAAAGTGTTGAGACCAGGATATTTCTTCCGTGGAGGTTTTATTTGTATGGTATTGCTATTTAGCGTTTTTCGACACATTTTAACGCATTGTCTCTGATGCTTGGTTTCATTAATTTCAGTTCCAATTTTGCTGGTTTTTCAGAGAATTATCTATTTACTCTTAAAGTTCTTTCTTGTTTTATATTTTCCCATGTGTTTATTTCACTTTCCTGTTTGTTTCTCTATTGGCTCAATCTTTTCATCTCAATATTGCCGTCCCATGTGTTTATCTTATACCTTCTAGGTATTTTGGAATCTTTTTCACGCGCTTCAGCTAATGACAATATGAAAATATTATTTGATCCCTGCATGTTTTGATCAAGCTTTACTCATCAGTTTGAAATATTTTCCATCTGGATTCTATATTTAATCTAATATTTCATATAATTACAATCAAATGAAATTTCATGTTTCATTTTCTCAATGCAGTGCTCAGTATTTTATGGACATAGTAACATAAATTCTGATCAGGAATTCTCAGTGAGTTCTGTTACAATAAGATAACAAATGATGTATAATCGGTATTAGAGAAAGTATAAGATTTGCTCAAAGTAGACATATTCTTAGCTTCTGAATACTGTCGGTCAAATCTTGAAAATGGCTAATAGATTTAGCCGAAAGCGACCGGAATCAACAAACTTCTGGACAATTATTACATTCATAATGCGCAGTAGGAAGACATTGTAAGCATACAAATAAAAAATAATAATAAACTATATGAAATATCTTGCCAAGATCGATACAGAATATCGATAACGTTTTTGGCTCTCTCGGCCTTGCGATATTGAATGAAGATCTGTAGACATCTAAATGTAATATGTGACTTGAATCCCGTGATATAGTCGAGAATCATCACCATTTATAAATTATTAACTACATTACGTCTTAGGACAACTATGGAAAAAAACATATTTAGAACTATTTACATCACTATACATGTAGAATTTCTTATTCCCTTATATTTTATTTAATAATCACATGTAAATCATATTATTTCTGGACGCTTAAACAGGTTTAGTCAACCTGAACTCTTAGACAGTGTTCTAAATTATAAGTTTTTTTTTTTCCGGTCTAAGGGAAGAATTTGAAAGAAATGTTGATTAGCCGAACCATACTTGAATTCTGAAAAGTAATTTTCACTTGCTTGTTGATTATCTAATTAAAGATTCCTGTTTTTTTTTAAAGATCTGATTGAAAAACTTACATTTCACAGCGCAATAGCTCGAATACTTGTCACAATACATTCAAAATGAATTCTGCCTACTTTTGAAGATCCACTTCTGTGCGGCCCTCTGCCAGAAGAGAATGAATAAATGAATCAGATGGAATGAAAAAAAAAAGAGTCAAAATCTTACAAAAGAACGCTTGTACGAGGATTTTATCGATTATTAAATTAAATGTAATGAAAACATATGATTTGGCATTGTCTAAATTATTTGAAATATTTTTTTCATTTGTTACAATTGTTCGAATGTGCATGTAAATTTGCGTTTGCATGTAATTTTCAGTTCAATCTAGGTATTCATTTCGTGTATTCGCGAGTATGGATTGAATAAATACAATGGCGCTAATTATGACTATTAAACACATCATGATAGTGTTTCACGCAACTAACCTTCACTATGGGTTCGATCAAATGAAACAATAGAGCTGGATTCAGAAAGTTACATATTGTGCAATCGAATACAATCTATACACTGGTGCAAGATAAAAATAATAAATAAAAAATATTGGATTAACTGGTGAATCGCATTCAGTAGGAAGAGATAAAAATCAAAAATAGTCGTGGAATCAAGTGCTGCAAAAGTTATAACGCCTTCTTCACATATAAATATGTATGTCGGAGCATAGACACATATTTACGTGATAAATATATCAGATATATAAAGAAGAAAAAACAAGGACAGAAAAATACGTATAAACAAACATATATATATATATATATATATATATATATATATATATATGTGTGTGTGTGTGTGTTTCAAGTATGCATGCAAATGTCCAACTTTTATGGGATAGAGTTAGTCATATTATTCTCTTTATTCTTTGCATATACCGAAATACCTAAGCATAGGAACACACATGTGAATTAAATATGAATTCATAAAAGAAACACAAACACGAAGAATTATAGAAAGATGCACAGAAAAGTACGTATAAACACAAATATTGAGACAGAAAAAATACCAGGCAACCAAACAGATCCGTAAATAGAATCAAGTTCTCTTAGTCACTGTGTGTTTGTCTAAAATTAAATCCGCTTAAATTCACGTTCATCCGTGCGGCCGTGCGCCAGTGGCTTAGTAGCAGTATCCCAGACTGATGAGCTGTGATACAGCGAAACAGTCTGTCTGTTGATGGTATATATATATATATATATATATATATATATATATATATATATATATATATATATATATATGTGTGTGTGTGTTAGGAAAGTTACAGCATTTCGGTAAATTGACCGAAATCGCCTGAAGAAACCGAAAAGTTGAAACCAAGGTAACTGAAATGGCTGATTTCCAAATTTCCTATACTTAAAAGTTTTACATATTAATTTTTTTATCTTCTTTTATGTGTATTGAGCAGTTTTTGATACTAATATTTCCTGGTGTAATTCAACTTTGACCGTTAATATTTCAAATATATAGCTGCCGGGTACTCGTTTCTGTGTACAAACGCCTGCTATGCCGGTTATCTAATCGCTGTTGTAAATGCTTACTAAGGTAACATTTGTACTTTTCCAAATGCTACAGATTATACTGCAACAATATGACTTGATCTTACAGATTCTGCGCTAGAGCGCATATTCTGGCGCGAACAACTGCTTGGAAAAGGCCAGTACACTCAAAAATTAAATGGCACGCGTTGGTGACTTTGTGTAGAACAACCACTTATGGGTTTCGAACAATTCCATCTATTCACTTTCTCTGTGAGGTCTTGGGTCAAACCGTACTTTATTTTTCTCACATTTTCCAAACGATACCGTATGTTGGTGAGATCCGTACTCGGATATTATATTTGTAAATTTGCGAAGCAGTTTTAACATATTTTAAATTCTATGATGTGTTAATAGGACTCAGCTGCATTATACAAACGGATTTATATATATATATATATATATATATATATTATATATATATATATATATATATATATATATATATATATATATATATATATATATAATGTAAAATAAAATCCAAAATCATATGGGATTTTATTGTTTATTAATTTTATTGCATTGTAATGATACAAATATTGACCTCTTTTTGTGCATGAGTTTTAATATTTTATATTACTAATATCCACTTGAATAATATAACAACGGATTTGTTATATATATATATATATATATATATATATATATATATATATATGACAGAGAGACATGATAGGATCTACAAATCCCACTAACAAGCATTCATCACATTCAAATACCACAAAGGTAAATATCCTAAACAACGCTCGATAACGATTACTCGGCCCTACTAAAATAATATCGGTAAAATCATCGAAAACCTCCTTGAAAGAGCATGCAAATACATGAAAATGTTCTAGGGATTAACTAACTGCACAAAACAGCAGAAGACATACAATGGTTTACACACATAAAAAGAAGAATGAATGTACATTCATCCAATTCTAATTTTAAATGTCAATCACTGATAATCTGCTAAATGACGGATATAAATTAAGGAAAAAATGATTGTCCTATTAGCGATCGCGAAATACATGTCAAAAAGCAGGCACACAAACCTGTACTATTCAATAATGGTTTTCTGTGAACCAAAAATAAATAAAACAGATTTAAATATTGTTATAGGTGCATTTGACTCAGCGGGGGCACACGGCCTTATTGGAATCCTTTTCTTCTGGCGACTTTCATTTTCGAAACTATGGACGCTGGACTCTATACAGATGACAGTGTATTTCTCCTCCATAAAACTAGCACACAAAAATAAACCTATTGAGAAAGGAACTGATAATATTTTAAAGATCACGAACTAAATATTACTACAATTTCCAATGTTAAAGTGATCAACATTCTCCAAGTAACTTAGAATTGAATAATGTTTATTATTAACCATATAAAAAAGAACACCATAAGTAAATGTAAGTAAATAAAATATCAAACATCACCACAAAATTGTAGATAATTCATTAAAGTCAGTCCAAGTGAGATTATCTACCAACTCTAACGATAAAGAAATATTTGATATTATTAAAATTAAATATATAATGGCTTTCGAACTAAACAATAATAAAGTAAATGTGGAGAATTTAGAAAAAACAAAACAAAACAAAAACGCTAAAATGGAAAGAATATCCGTAATTGCAACATCATATCATTTAATCCACCTTTTAATCGTAATGTTCAAACTAATAGCGGAAGAATTTTCCTAAATATAATTCAAAATCATTTTAACCATTCACCAACATTAAAAAAGATTTTTAACAAAAATAATGTTATGATCAGTTATAGCTTCTTTAATAACATAGACAAATTTATATCCGAACTGATCAAAATCATATGAAATATATTTCCAAGAAAGACAGCGTACTTTTTTCTAAAAATAAATGCAATAGAAGTAAAAATATGATCTGTCCTTTAAACTTTCAACGTAAAGAGCGAGCATACATTCCGGTAACGATGTTAAATTTTAATGTGGTTCCGCTGCAAATCCTTTGGAATTTCCTTTCTACCATCTTCGAATGACTGTAGGTATTATAAAATAAAGAAACAACACTACAATATCTATATATTCCTGGCAATTTATACCGGTAGGTCCTCTTCTATCAACTGGGATATTATAGGAAGAGACAAATCTTATAACGAGAAGGGTGATATGTGTAACTTATGTCTTGTTGAATAATTGGTTATAAACACTTAAATAACCAGAGCTTATTAAACAAGAGGAATGAATTGACGATTTCATATATGTATGCAAATAACTATCTACTTAAACAAGATGATGCAGATTAATTTTTAATGTAAAATTATTGTCTGTTTTTCGCTTTTAAATAAGAACAAGTAATCTTCCATTAATTAAAAATTAATATTCACAACTATAAGACATTTTTTCATATATACACAAATCAACATATATTTTAAATGCCAAATATAACATTAAAAAAGAAACTGTAGTTGCATTATAATGTAAAACTGCGGGAAAATTGCGATAGCCAGACATATTCTTTTAAATTTAAATTACGTAACAGTCTGTCCACACTCAGCACTTGAAGACTGCATTGCGCATGTAACTGCGTGTTCAGTTAGTGGTGAGGGATTATATATATATATATAATTTATAGAGCTGTTGTATTATCTTGAGTACTGTTTTACTAACACAGAACTATATTTGCGATATATCTATATGAACATTATACAAAGTAGAAAACCTCTGTACAACATGATGCGCAGGGAGCGTACGCTCACTCAGCATTCTTAATGTCATGATGAAATTAAGACAAAACTTAGGAGCAACGTATATGTGTGTGTGTGTGTGTGTGTGTGTGTGTGTGTGTTTATAAGTATACATATAAAACATTTAATATTTGCGTAATAGAAATAATTTGGAAAATATTTAGCGACCATAATGATATCTTTCTTGTGGAATTGCGGCTAGGAATAAGAAATTCTAGCTGTTTGTTATATATACTTACGCGCGAATAACTTCCTCCTCATTTTTTGGTTAAATAGCAGAAGAGGCTGCATTCCATAGCCTTGATTGGTAACTTTTTTAGAGTTGGTCTCGATACAACCACCCATCACCCAGCAAACTTGTGCCTCGCGTGTGGATACATAAAACTGTACGGTGACTGAGATTGAGCATTCTGCTTCTGGCGGAGAAACCCTTTACTTTCATGAGGGAAGCAACTAAATTAATGGCTCTTACAGGAGACATACGGTATATTAAAATATTTTCAATGTAAAACACTGTTTTTCCACTTAGGCATCGACAATGGCAATGCGTTCTTGTCAACGATCAACGAAAGCTTGAATGATGCACACGTATAAATCTGTAAGAGAGAAAACATCAATTTTCCAATAATTGACACTGTTATGGTCAGGTAAATGTCCACGTTGTCCATTTTTCATCGGTTCAAAATGATATATGATTTTACTGCCTTGAAATATCTAACCTTAACATAACATACTGAAAGGTGTCTGGCGTTTTAAATCATTCTGAACATCTCATTCTCACTGGCTATTACTCTCACACTACTAAGCACTAATGTAAGCATTTAAAATATATACCATTTTTCGCTATCATCTTTATTTTCCATAACCTGATAGGTCAAGAGACATTATCTTTTAAGAAGCAATGTCTCTCAACTGTAAAAAGCCAATGATAATAATAGTCATCATAGCGCAATCGATCTGAGGTGATTGTTGTGTTTACAACACAACGCAATAATTTTAAAATAAGTTTTCTTGCATTCTTGATGGCCATTTTTTTGTATTTTTGCCAAATTTATTTTCACATTTAATAAGTGATAAAAGTAGGCACGTAATGTAAAATTATAGAATAAACTCTACCGTTACTGAGCTACCATCATGTTTCTAAGTTTTATTTAGATTATTAATATAAAGAGGCCATCTTTTTGGAAGTGGAGTAACACAAAATCCAGTTTTAGCTGGCAAAACATTGAGCTACACGCGTGATCAATTTCCAAAGATAAGTAAAGTGGCCTTATTTTTTCAGAATTCTAAGAATAAGAAATTAATATCATCAGGTGATTTATTCAAAATCGCTTACCACCATCTTGATTATTATCTTCGCAGATGATGACGACACAGGTTCAAATGAACAGTCTTAGTTTGAATGTAGCGAAAATGCTCAGAGGATGAAAAAAAGTTGTCTTAAGAATATGGAGTTGGACAAGGAAAACTGAGGAAAATATTAAATGGTGTAAAAAAAATTAAAGAAGGAAGAAAAAGCTAAGTATTACAAAAAATCATCAAAAATAGAACAAAATGTATGGAAATTAGTAGGACAGACAACGGGAAAGCGAACTATAATTTGGAAACGTCACAATGAAGCAAGTGAAGAAGTTTAACTGGCTAGGAAGAGTATAAACGCATGAGGGAAAATGAGACATTGAAATCCGAAGTCGAAAGTTGCGTTCCAAATGCTAAACGAAGAACTCAGAAAAAGAATATATATATATATATATATATATATATATATGGATGTGTAATCATTTGAATCCAAGAAGTTGTGCTGAAGAGCTACATAGAATTAATCGTCCTGCATAGCAGTAAATGCTGAAGAATATAATCTCATAGATGAAGTGGAAACTTAATGCAACAGAGATTTGGTTATACAAAGGGAGGCTGGAAGTGCCACGAACGGAACATGAGGAAAGCGACCCAACATTAAGAAACTGGAACTAAAAGGAAACTTCAGTTCACAACGAGAAAGATATAGTTGACATTTCTGTGACACGTAATGAGAAGAAAAGGCTTCGAGAATATGGTACCCACTTGACATATTGAAGTGAAGACGGGCGAAAAAAACAAACAAAAAAAAAACAACAACAACAAGGAAAATACTACATAAGGCACGAGTGTACATGAATGACAGAACACTTCTACTCCCAAACTTTATTTTCTTGCACTTCCCATCTTTAAAAATCTCTTCAGATTACTTGTTTCCCTGATAACT
Organism: Acanthosepion lycidas; assembly: GCA_963932145.1. Classification (NCBI taxonomy): domain Eukaryota; kingdom Metazoa; phylum Mollusca; class Cephalopoda; order Sepiida; family Sepiidae; genus Acanthosepion; species Acanthosepion lycidas. The sequence goes on from OZ010581.1 coordinate 57,442,800, forward strand.
ACAATCTTTAAAGAATTAAATGCAACGTCAATCTTCTGTCTTCTTGAAACTCGATCATCTCTGGGTCGTTCATCATTCCTTCCTATACTTAACCATTTCTTTCACTCCCTGTAACCTTCTCCATTGTTGCCTTACTTGGAGTGAAATGATTAAACAAAAAAGAAAAAAAAACGGAGAACGGGGGAGATTACAAGAGCAACCATTGTTATCGAATTCCAACGTATCTGAGGCTATGGAGAGGTGTATGTGATGAAGAGGAACAGCCGAAAAAAAGATTTGAATGTTTGGATAAAGCTGTGTCGTCCTAAACATTATATTTTCGATCAGTTTCTACCAACAGACATATAAATTTAATCTGGTATTATTAGATTATTATTAAATAGTCTATAATGTAAAAAAAATAATGATTCGAATTTCAACATCTGTTTATACATATATTGAAACATGCATTTTTAAGGTTCCAGCTATAATAAAGTTTTTAGAATTATCAACTTCAAGCAAGAGACCCACACATATATCAACATCAAAAAATATCTTGTAATTTTTCATTTTATCCAAGATTTGTTAGTTTGTTTAGCGGCATATCAACAATTTATGGATCACTTGATGCCGAATTTGAATTTTCTTGGTAGCATTAGTATTTTCTTTTACAAAAATATATTTCTGGTATTTTTTTTTTAAAGTGAAATGTTGGTAATTTTTATTCAAAAAATGCATTGTCAGCAATATTTTTGTTTTTCAAAAATTTATTGCTGGTATTTTTTCACTAAGAAAATGTATCGCGCTACCCAAGAAATACAGGTCTGCTGATTATAATTTCAGAGTCAGTGTAATTTATTTACTTTTTTACGAAGATAAACCAAATTTTCTCCTGGCAAAAGATAGTGGCAACATTTCATAATATCTAACGAAATAATCTAAGGTTTTAGTCGGGTCGCAGGTCACTGTTTTCGAGCGGACGTTCACACAGTCCGCGATAATTTAATCTAATTGAGGAGTTAACGAAATACATTAGAAAGGAAAACGCGCAGTTAATTCTGCTGGTCAGTGGCGCGTACGATGAACAAGTTATAGAATTACCATAGACAAGAGTTTTGCTTATTTGGTTGTGTGCACATCATTCAATTTCAGGCAGTTCTCTGAACAGCATCTTTTCCAGGAGGAAATTGCTCAATGCGAAATTATTAAAGCATTAGAAAGGACATGATTTAATAAGGTAAACCGAGTCACTCAGGTGCCTCTGCATTATGACACATTTCACGTGGATAAGGAAATATTTCAAGATTAATCTCTGTTTGTATCTATAATAGTTTATGAATGAGAAATATAGATATTTATGTGTGTTTATATGAATAATCACAATCTCTAACTTCGTTTCTGCGCATGTGTAAGTGCCATATTATTTTAAGACGACTCCTTGGTCTTTTTCAGCTTTGAGTTATCCAGTATTTAGTAGCTTTGGTTGGCCGACTGTGTGATAGTCGGACGATATGACCTGTATATCAACCTACCTGCCAGATTTTTCAATTCTCGAATTTGCACGGCTTACCACGTCCTCACTCTCTATTGTCTCTCTCTCTCGATAACAACTTTAGGATTTTGCAAATTAATCTTAAATTAGAGACATCTAATAGCTGGATACAACTTGTGAATTTCCAAATTTCGCATGCATCTAAGGCAGTCGGTGGGACAATAATGTTATATAATTTGGGTTTCACTTGAAGAGTAATTTATGTGAAGTACATCGTTATAAATATGCGTAGGTTTTATGAAAGAAATTATATATTCCTATAGATACTTTTAAAATCTACATATTCACAGCATCAATAAACACGTATGTACATATATAATGATATTTAAAAGTGACTATATTTAGTGTCGTCAAAAAATTTACATGGAGGCGTCAGGTATTCCTTCACCTTCAGCAGAGCTAATTATTTACCCTCCTTGCTAAAAATATCTTGGCCCTAAAAGTTAGTTAGTAAAAATATATATTGGCCTTACAAGTTAGTTACTAAATATATCTTAGACTTACACGTTAGTTAATCTTAGTTACATGATTAATTGAATGGTTCTCAGTATTTCTAGATATTACTCCAAAAGAAAATCTCTGCCCAGTCATTAAAAATATGTATAAGAATGTAGCAAAGCAATATTCAAGTAAATAATATCTTTGGGAAAAAATTACAAAAGCTGCAATAGTATTAATATCGGAACAAGTGTTATATATGAATATGCCGACACTTGAGTTTGAACATACATCGGCAGTGGGCAAACATAGGCGATCCCATTATTGAGTAAACCACGTGACCATAAAGGAAACGCCTAAGTAGGAATTAACTTTAGGTTTAATTGATCTCTATTTCTAGTCTATCCTCTACTACGATTCGGGTCGCTATTTCTACTCAATCCTCTATTACTATACAAACCGCTATTATCTACTCTCTTTATTCAGATCACTATACAGATTACTAATCGAACCAGACTTATCGAGCAATTACTATTAGTGCAAGTGTTATTCGAAGGCGTCTGAATCTAATATTTATCAACGGTGTACTATAGTCGTATCTGCAATTACAAAGTCTCTACTACAACGATCATTACGAAAGTGACAACGAGTATTCGTTGGCATTACAAAAGTGGCAACGAGTGTTCGTTGACGTCACAAAATCTTTAACACGAACAAAGTATGAAATAATTGAATCTAAAGACCCCATACGAGAATGCCAAATAGTAATTGATTCGGGATTATTGAATTGTATTAATTAAATATATGTGGAGTAATGAATAGAGGCTTGGAAGGGAAATTTGGAGAGCCGAGTTCGAATTTCAGTCAGGTTCGCACGTGCTTTTGAAAGGTATAAATGCACCTATTCTCCTACCCATCTGTGCGTAACTAACAGGACATACCGGTTTCTATAAACTTGAGTGGCGACTAATCTAAGAGAAGGATAACTTATTTCAATACCAGCCTGGAGAAGGTTGGGCTCCGTCAGGTTATCTCTTTAACACTGCTACTACAGGTGCAGTACATATGGTGGGGCAATGGTCTACAGGACTCTTGATTGCCAAGTATTATGGACTATACATATAATTAATTTTAAATAAAACATTAGGCTGTATTTAACTTGTTTGTATAATAATGAAACATGAGACCTCTCGCAAGTTTAATTGCCAATGTCTTTTTAAATAAGAATCCCATTCCTCAAGTGAAAATCGTATATACGGACCATCGCTAAAGAAACAAAATAAACAACATTACAGAAGTGTCCCTGTAACGCTCTAGTAAGTATCTGACATTCTGTGCTATCTTATGCCTTTACAAGAGCTAGATCAGGCTTACAATGGGGTACTGTCTTCAGTTTGTAGTAGGTACTTTCCATTTTCGACAGAGCGTCATTGTGCATGACAAATTATTTTCCAACCTGCAGCCCCACTCTCTCTCTCTCTCTCTCTCACACAGATGAAACTTCGCAAAACTCAAACTGCACTATCGGTATTTTCATGTAAAGTGCTCAGAGGAGCTACATTCCTCAGTTCCACCAGCTCTAACCTTCGCTGTTAGCACAACACTCTCATTCCTTCCGTATTCTATTAGCGAAATCTAGGTTATCTCAAACCACTGGTCTGTGGAAGTGACTCCCAGGAGGATGTTTCCCAATCAATACAATCATTATCTGTTCAAATCTACGCTTAACCGTTATTTACCTCACGTACCAGCATAAACTGTAACACTTAATTTATACCCCACCTATGTCGCATGATTCCCAGGCATTCTATTCGGTGAGCCCCATTGTGCAAAAAGACAAAGTAAGCAATAATTAATACTTGCTGAAATGTAATTAAAATATGGATCATATGAATGTAATTACTGACTGAATATTTTTAAAAATCTGGTTCCATTAATGGTAATATTAGCCATTTCCTTAAAATGATACATTTGTATTCATTAACCAAGCAGAAATTACTGTTTAAAGTTAAGATTTGTAAAATCTTTGTCTCAAAATGCTTTTTAGAAAAAGAGGTTTTGCAAGTCGAGTAGCTTTTATCGCACTTCCTATTAGCGATGAGGGTTTCCTTCCGTACATTCTAGTTGATGTGTTGTCGAATGTGAACAACTTGTTTGTCATTAATTTCTCTTCGATTTACATATGTTATCCATTTTAGTTTTTGCTTTGTTGGTAGTTATCAAGAAATATGGTTTCTGTTATTTGGTACAGTTCTCTGTCTGTGACCCTGTGTCGCCAGACGAAAATCTTCAAAGAAGAATGATCTTTACCAAAACCCTCAAGATTTATTCAGGCTAAACCTTTTATCATCATTGCTCTCAGGAAGCGACTGTATACAGCTGACAGTTCAGATCGTTTTTGACGCCATGCAGAGTATTGATATAAAAACCTCGACGTGACGTAACTATTTAAGAAAATGAATAGGGTTTTCAGTTTAATGTTTTGGTTTAGTAGTGATTTGTGGTGTTGGAGGATACTACCTTTGGCATAGCGTATTCTATGTTCAGTTTCTTTTTCTCCTATACTTAATTTATTACAGTTGATCCATAAGCCGAGCTATCTAGTGTTAGGTATTCACTAATTCCAGGTCCTACTTGTTTTTGATGGATTTGGTGTAGGTGCCATCACTGCTTTCAATCCAATTCCAGATCATAGTTTCTCATTTGGAGGAGTTTATCTTGAGTCACATTTCTTGAAACACTTGATAATAAATTTATAACGTGTATAAAATTCAGGTGAATATCAAATCAAATGAGATTATGACAAGCTTCTTTGACTGCAGCTTCCCTTGAAAATTTGTTGTTATTTGACTTCCTTTCTTTATCAGCTGTTCTTATATTGTATTTATTTCCATGCAAGGCCTGCTAAGGAGGTCACGATATCCTAAATTATGCGTTGATTCTTTCAGACCTTAACAGATTTTTCCTTGTCCAATATGTTCACTTCATTCCACAGGGGCTTACGACTACCACTTTCCCTCCATACATAATCAGGTATGACCGATTACATCATCTTACTCCTCACTACGTTTTTTTATGTTCCTCCAGTATTGCTTTTAAAAGACGACTTGTTATACCTTCATATTCTTTGTCACATCTGGAAGGAATAGAAAGCACGCATTTCTTGGTTATGTTCTACTCCGTGTTAGGCCTTAATTGGCAGAGATTTCTCCATATAGTTGAACTGCTTCTGAATATTGTATTGATGTTTCATGGACCGTAGATCTTAAACTTTTTTTCGATATGACCTTGGCGTAAGGTACTCAGACCCTGGAAATATTCTAGACTTTCTCCTCTTCTATTTCCACTTGCAGACGTTGATATTATGTTTGCAGTGTAGTTAATATTCTGAACGGTATGCATTACATTACTCTCAGCTATGGAAAAATATATAAAGGTATGGGCTAATGTACTAGTGTTCTATATTTAAAGGCTCTACGTGTTAAATTTTTATCAATTTATATGCGTATTGAGCACTTATTAAATACTACAATTTCTCGTCTAATTTAACTCTGACCACTAAGTTTTTAATATATAAGGTAAACGCCGAAACACATAAAACGTCATACCTAACAAGATATTTTTTGATGCTGATATATGTGTGGATCAATTGCATGGAGTCTATAATTCTAAAAACATAATTTTTGCTTAAATGTACCCCTGGCAGAATTTACTATTATGTTTTGGGTCATCATCTTGCATGAGTACAAATCCTTGACCCATATGCCGTGTTCTAGATGAGATTGCTTGAAGCTGCAGTATGCTGTTACAGCCAGTCTGATTCAATTTGTCCTTCACCTGGTGCAAGTCCCCTACTTTGCAATCGGCAACCCCACATCATAACAGAGCTCTTTCCATGCTATGTGGTTGATGTGTACAGGTCGTTGCAGCTTTTTCACCAACACATCACCTCACATATCTGCTTCTATTTGACCCAAATATTTCCAACTTTTATTCGCAAGTCCAAAAGACATTATTCCACCGCTCTCTTAACCAGTCTTTGTGCGTCTTGGCACAGTGGAATCTTTTGACATTGTTTTATTTCTCAACAGTGGTTTCTTGACAGTAATTCTGCCATATAGGCCAGCGTCACAGAGTCTTCTCCTCACAGTTGATGTTGACACATTCTTTCAGGACATTGCTTAAGTTGTACAGTGATGTTTGGAGCACACAGTCTTCTGTCACACAAGCTGGTGACTCTTATTAAATTGTCCTCTGCTCTTGTTGTTGCTTTTAATCTACCAACTCTACTTTTGGATTTGTTTTGTCCCTTTTCATGAGATCATCTAACAGTATAATCCACTGTAGTTCTGTTAAGTTTTATTTTTGTAAAATTTCGCCGCATGAATATCCTTTTTTTTTTAAAGCAATGATCTCTTATGTTTGTTCAAATGTAAGGCCACGTGTTTTAGGTATTTTGTTGATAAAATGTTTCATTTATTATTGCAAAAATTACATTAATTGTAGCAGAAGGCGAAAAAGGAAAGTTGTGTAAGGCTGATCATCATTAACTATCTTACACCTAGCTAATCCAATTCACGAACCATTCACTCATTACAAATAATACATGTATCAAAAGAAGTAATCGTTCACGGTTTACTCCTACATATAACACAATACTCATATATAAAGGGAATCTATAGAAACACCCCTGATAACAAAACTTCTTATGTACAAATGTTCATTATATATATATATATATATATATATATATATATATTAGGTTGGTGGAAAAATAATGACGTAATAATGTTGTTTTTTGACGTTAAAAATACGTCAAAAACGACGTTATTACGTCATTAATTTTGCACCAACCTTATATATATATATATATATATATATATATATATATATATATATATATATATATGAATTTAAAGAGAGTATAAAATTATGGGGAGGATTATCGAACAGAATATAACAGAAGTTATTAGGATCCGACGGCTCCACAAAAGTAAGATTGGCCGCTGTATTCTGTCTTCTAACAGAATCAAGAAGCTAACTCTCTAACGGAGTGGGAATGATACAATAAGTCGAGAAAAAAAAGGATGATAAAAACAAACTGCCAGGTTGGGAATTTCGACTTGGATTCTAACAAAAAGCAGAAGCCGGGGAAAGGCCGGGAACGGCACACACTCACATTCACGAGTCTAAATTAACCAAGGGATGGTTTCACAGGAAACCGACCCGTCGTGACGAAGTGGACTTAAAAAAGAAACTAAATAATGGGCCCTTTAACACGAACCAAGCTCGCTATATTCACCCAACTTTCACTGAAATCTGTCGACATCAATCCAATCTAACAGTTCGGATCTTCACCGTTTGCTGATGCTGGTCATAATCCGATCAGAACCTAATGAGATCAGATATCGTATCGCAAGATTCTCTTCATCCGCGTCGTCCAAATCACTATTCTAGCCATGGCTAGCATGGTTAGAATCACCATTCGTTTCCCCCCAGAATACGGGTGCGACGCATTATCGCACGCTTAATTGAGATCGATGAGTACAAGTTTATTGGGGCGGATACGAGCCGTCAAGTCGCCGACAATGTCCCTGAAAGGGCGCACCTGAGGACAATGGTTGAAGGCGTGAGAAGCCATTACCTCTAAACCAAGGTTACACCAGTGTAACGAGCAAATCCGCCCACCCCATCTGAAGGCCATGTCATCGAGAGATAGCACGTTCCGAATCAATCAGGTAAGAGAAAACTCAGGGATACTGAGGTAATTCGCCGCTGGCGCCCAAGTAACAGAAAGAGCAAAAATCGGCCATCGAAAAGTGAAGCCTCCAAAACAGATGGATCTTCACGACACAATACTATATATATATATATATATATATATATATATATATATATATATATATATATATATGATAAAAATGTATTTCTAAGCTATGCAATATTCATGGGTGAAATTCTCAAAGGCATTGATAAACCGTATGTAAATATGAAAGTTTTAGTTAGATTATTTTAAGCATGACATATTTTTATTGATGGATCTTTATGAACTTAACCTTTTCCGTGTATTTTTTGCAAACACTTATAGTTATGTATACAGTTTGTTTATGTCATGTACATAGTTATTTTCGGAGGAATTAAGGTAAGTGAATTGGTAAAACAACATATCAATTTATTCTAAATAATTTGACATTAGATTTATTCTAGATTTAAAAAAAAAATATTTCCAACCCGCAAACAATTTTTTCATAACAAAAATAACTTCATGATGATTACCTAAAAAATAGAAACGACATTAAAAGGTCTGGTAGAGTTTATATGATAAAAAATATAGTTCTAACCTATGCCATATTTATGTGTAAAAATTCTCACAGGCAGGGATATAGCGCATGTAAAAATAAAATGGAAACTGAAGTCAACACATAGTGGCGAACACAATCCTCAGTCCATGTATGTTATGTCTTGGCGCGATTACTAAAATATGATGGTCAATGATGTATTATTGGTAGTGAGGTCTTAGTGATTTTCAGGTACACAGTAGTAGTTATATTTTTAATTATTCAATTTTCTATTCAATAACAAACCTGTGGATCCGTATGCGGTTATTCGTAGTTATTTCTAAGTATTTGTTAAATTTTACTCAAAGGTTATAAATTATTACTCTTCTATTTATTATTGATTATTGTTGATAGATTTTATTTGTGCCTTTGTATAAATTCATAATTTGTTTATGTGTTTATTATTTACTTAATTCTTTATTATTTATTGTTTGTGTTTATTTTATTTATTTTTAGCGGATTTTTTATCTTATTTAATTAAAGTATTGACTTTGTCTAAATTATGCTAAATTATTATTGTTGTATATAGCGCGCACATTTGTATTTTTTATGTTTGTATTCGTTTTTACTTTTCGATTTGTAAGGTAATTAAAACACGTTTTCTTATCTGCATTTTGAGATGATATATGAACATATATTTAGTAATATCTGTTGACCTGGGAAGATGAATATAGAATTTGTTGCATTCAGAATTTAACGTTTTTGGGTTCGTTATTGTAGGCACATAGTTTTTCTTATTTACCATTATTGGTGTAATTTTAATTTTTCAATTCTCATACATATTTAGAAAGAATCGTACACTTCGCGTATTTACTGTGTGCAAAGAATGTTTTGTACGTAGTATCTCTGTTTCAGGGGTCCTTTTATAGCGGCCGGTTATAGAGCTTAGTACAGAAATGCCTTCCCAATTTAAACTGTCACTTTTGTGGACTTAAGCTTGGGGCAATGGCATTTTCATCGAGCTAACGTCTTACCAATTTTCTGTCAGATAAGATTATTATAGTAACCATCATAGCTTCGACCGCTACAAACCGTGCGTTTGCTGTTGAAAAAGACAAAATACCATGAGTTGAAAATACCATGGCCAAATGTGAAGAAAGAAATCCACCTGAAAGTTCTCGAAGTGCACGAAGATATGAATGGTGGGAAACGTAAGATATCGTCTACAACCGTGTATGTCGAATAGAGGCCAATAATTGGCGGATGGCATTAGTAAAATAAAATATGAAATGAGAGTTGCATAACGTCTCTTTAAAATGTACGAAACAAATAGATTCCTTGGCCTTTATTTATAACTGATAAATGTGGGGTGTATTTCTGCCGCATCCTATATACTGTATTGCATATAATTGCCAGTTATGACGAATGCGTTCAAGCATGGAACAGAATGTTGCAGCTCCGTGCTGATATTTGTATCCACTTTCCTGTGTTCGTGTTATCAGTCGGTTTCGAGAGAAAATGGGTCTTCGCCCAAAAGTATATGCCTCATCATCTCTTACGGCTGCACAGGCCCACGCGGGAGTGACAGTTTCAATGCCAACCATTGTATATGAAGGTGCGATGCCTGTGTGTTGTTTTATTTTCTTGAAGCATGCTCCACCGAGGCAGCAAGCGTCAGTTTTTTTTCAATCCTCGCTCCAGCCCTTGGTGTAAATCGTGTCTCAAGTGCAAGCAAGGTTTGACCACACACACACTACATATATACATATATATATATATATATATATCAAGAGTTTATCGATATCTTCAAGACAAGACGAATATATTTAAGTAATGTTAGATGCATTTAACCTTGCATATATTCAGACTTTTACTTGCATCTAAAATATCGTAGCAAAGAAAAGAATGTTGAAATAATGTCTAATGTTAATCCTCCTATATATTAAGTAATGATGAATAATCTTCTAACAAGTGAAGTGCTGATTTCAGGCAACAGGTTTGGTTTCAAAGGACGCTGAAGTCCCATAAACGGAACATGTGAGTAACGCAGATGGTTTAAAAATAATCGGGGGCGTAATATCTATCAATTTTTCTCGTGTGCTCAATGCAATATACATAAACTTTAAATAATAAAAGGGCGTCTATTTCAGACAAAGTTATCCTCCAAAAATGCCATCTGAATTAATGGTTGAGCGTGCACTGTCGTATGATATAAACTGAAAAAATCCACTTAAAATCGTATGCTTAGTTATTATAAAAGGATATAAAACGAACACATAATTTAACATATTCATCAGACTGACATCAAATCCTCTCAGACACAACAATAATCTCATATCTTCATACAGGAACACTGATCTATATTCAAACGTATAATCAGGCATGCATCGTAACAAGAAATATTAGTCTGAAATGTTTAATGTACTACAATGGATTAATGGGGGAGAAATCAACATTTTGCTGCGTTTTTAATTATATATATTCATGGAATTAGGAAATTGGCATGGAAAGCGTTTCATACAATGCCTAGGACAACGAACGATGTCGAGATCAAAGAGTGATTAGAAACGCTATATTACTTTCGATGGCTGTATATATAGTTTTTCTAAGAGTTACATTCGAATTCGTATTGAGAGTTTGCTTGCATTTAAATTGTTTGCCAGCCATAGCAAAAGAACTATGTTTAACCTGATATTTAAACCGCAGCTTCCGAGACAAGACATGGAATCATAGCTAAGCCTATGTCGGCGAAAGTAAATTCGACCGAAATTCGATATATATATATATATATATATATATATATATATATATATAAGGATATTAAATCAACATGTAAACTTCGCTACACAATTAGAGTCGTGTTTCGATGCAGATTGATGCTTTTCTTCAGGCGATTGTAAATTACTGGCGAGTGAACGATCAATTTGGTTTCAAAAGAAAAATATATTATATTTTTTAGAAAAAAAATGTATAAGGTTTCAGGTCGTTACTCTGATCAACCTATCAAATATGACCTACGTTCGATTCAAACTAAGTGAAAAATAAAAAAAAAATAAATAGAAGTGTTTAGAAATGGATCTGACACGGAATTATCTACAAATATCAGCGAGATATGAAATTAAAAACTCATACATGTGATTACGTAAAGTGTATACATGTCAGATGATCAAATATGACATGAAATAAAAGCTGAGGGTCGACTGGGTAACTTAAGATAATGCAAAATATTTATATCTTTTTTGGATTTCATACATAATTTTTTTATAGTTGATACATAAGAGGCCTGTTTACGAAACTAGTAAATAGTTCAAACATATAGAAATATTTTGTAAATTAATATACAACCGTTAAGTAAAATTCATCTAGATAAGATCTTAAAAATACAAACCAATCAATGTAAAACGTAAAAAATTCTACCAACTACCAATACATCATTTAAGATGTTAATAATACTGACAGGTGATTAATACAGAACTATATTAAATCCAAATTAATCTTACAGATAAAAAAATAAGCCATATATATTGCAACGCAGTTCAAAGAAATAAGAAAATCAATTATCAAATTCCAAATTTTAACTAATTTTAAGTTAAAAGTTAGATTATGTCTACAATTTACCGTTAGTTTTTTATCCTAAAATTAGATAATTTCCAATTTTTCAGGTAAACACAGAAGACATGGTTCATAGAAAGATTTGCATATTCTTGGATTATATAAAGTTTTACATCTTCGCGCCATTTTTAAAAGTTTCCATTCATCTTTGGAGTTTTATTGTCACCTTTTAAACTGCAAATATATTTAGTAAGTGTTGCATTATTTCTATAAGTAATACTGGTGAAGGATAAAATATGATGATACCACCTAATCTTAAAAGAATTTTTAGTACTATCAATATAGAATTTATAACAGTCAGATTTTCTCTTGTAGAAATAGTCCTTAGATAATCAAGATTTATACAAACATTGGTTTGGCAATGGGCATGAGTCAGGATTCCTACAATTACATTGTCTAGGATCATTAATGTTATTTATCTTTGAGCCGTCCTTATGAACCAGATTCTCAAATTTTTCTGTACAAATAAGTTTCGGCTATCTCATGTTTGCTCTTCAACTGTAAGGTAATTGCCCAACATTCACTTCCATAGTGGTGGGGGTGATATTACATATGTGTTCCGAATTCTTCACTTTGTTGCAACGAAAGGGGTAATAAAACTGAAACACTTAGAAGGATGACAGCGATGTGGATCTCGCTAAAAGATTCTCCCGCACCTTGGTTGAAGTTGTTCACCCTATTCTAATCTAGTACAAAATTTGTGTACTGTTTTGTATCAGCTTTTAGTATAGTATCCGAGGATATTCTTTAGTTTACCAGTACGATTATGTGACATGCCAGTTTGCTGCACATGTTTTTTTCCCATTAAAGACTTTTTAGATAATCAGACTGTTGCTCTTCGAGGGCCTGGATTATAATTTCAAAGTTAGAAAAGAAGCTGATTTGTTCAAAAGACTTACAATGTATATTCCTACATTAGAAAGATATTTACTTATTGGTAATGAAACGGAGGATTGTTATTATTTCAGCTTTTGGTAGGGGGAAATTTAACTTTGACTGCGTTGGATGCCTTTGGAAATTATTTCAGAGTTTTTCAAATGGGATGTTGGTGTAAAGGGATTTTATATCTAGAATGGTCAAGGATTTTTCAATCATATTTGTTTCCTTTAGTTTTTCAACTAGGTTACCTAAATTTTATATATTTTATATGTGAATTTTTATATGGGCTGATATTTGAAATAGGTCTAAGTTAAAAGAAAAATGCTTAAATCTCTTTTTAGAAAAGCATCTGGCAGAATCGAAGATAAACCTCTCCCTACAAAAAGCTAAAATCATAAAATATATTGTCGTCTCATCAATAATCAATGATTTTTTTTTCAAATTTAATAATAATTAATATAAACAAACATATTGTTATATGCAAATAAAATGTCGCTGCCGACACTTGGGTTTGAACATAGATTGACAGTGAGCAAACACAGGCAATCCCATTATTGAATTAAGTAGATCACGTGACCATAGAAGAAAAGCGTATATGTGAATTACCGTGGCATCTAAGTGATCACCATTTCTATTCTATCCTCTATTACTATTCGAATCACACTTTCTACTCTATCCTCTATACGGTTCGCTATTCTCTTTACAATACACTGTTTGTCTATATTGATCACTATACTGGTTACTATTCGAGCAAGTATTATCCAGCAAGTACTATTAGTGTGAGATTATTCGAAGGTGCCTGACACCAGTATTATTCAACAGTGTATTATAGTTGTATTTGCGATTAAAAAGTTTCTGCTACAACGAACATTGCCAAAGTGACAACGAGTATTCATTGACATTACAAAAGTGCCAATAAGTGATCGCTGACATCACAAAACATATTAATGTTTTGAAAGCCACACGATAAAGACCAAAGACAAAATCTATGCATTGTTAGGGCACCATTCACCTCAACCACATGTCGTATTAGACCAAAAAGTTTTATTAGAAGCGCCAGTTGGAAAGAATAGAATAAGGGACACGCGCAAGTGTGACGATAGATGTACTTCCACTAATGCCACAATACCTACATGCACATCTATAGTGATGTCCATAGAGCTTTACCACGAGGATTGATTAGGCTTCTGCAGTGTTTACTGATTCAAACAGTTTCTACAATCACACATGTGATGGTAGCTTGCTAATGCAACATAACTCGGCTGCGTGATAGCTTCTTTAGTGTATTCAGTCACGAAAAAGATCAAAATTAATGTTGTGAGTTACGCATGTACGGTACATGGGTATCTCACAAAATGTCACCAATAATGTACCTCTTTAATGTCTGCCAAATGAAACAAGACCATTTACGCCGAAAGCATTATTCAACCAAGTCTGTTGCGGGTAATTCCATATCAAATAATCCAGACCATGTCATCCTTACTTCACAAATTTCCTGAAAATTTTCTAACCCTTTGTAGGTATTATTAAAACAAGACAATCCTGAATATTTTATCTTCTAAGTCTAAGCGGTTTAGAAAATATGTCATTTTTATGATATCACGTGAAACTCTGGCATTGCAAAATATCTTTTACTTCAATAAAGTTCTATCCATACATACTAGCGCCATGACAATTTGCACAGGAAAACTTATGAGGGCGTGGAATCCGAAAATTATATCACAATCACCTAGAAATCAATCATTTTTGATCTATACAAAAATATCAGTAAATTTCGGCATGTGAGAAATAGCTTGAAATAATGATGTAGAATTATAAGTAAATGATTTTTTTTAAATGGTTCCCATACAACAAACATGAATAGAATCAAAAATGAAGTTTTGTTTTCTCATCATTGACCGACAATTAACAATCGAACATGCGCATTTTTCCGGCCATTTGGTATATAGACTTAATTTCCAGAATACACTACAAGAAAATCGAGTAACAACGGATTTTTCAGTAAGTTGGGTGAGTAACTAAGCTTTAGTGTTTTAAAAGCTTTTATTAGTTCAAATGTTTATAAAATACTAAAGAATACAAAAGTAGAGAAAAAAAAACAATCTCAAGAGAAATATACACATCTAGAAAAATAATCCATGAACACTTGATAACATGTTTATCTAGGAATGAAATTTAGCAAATGAAGCTACTGTCTTGTTATTAGATTGGTGCAAAAATAATGACGTAATAATGTCGTTTTTGACGTATTTTTAACGTCAAATACCGACATTATTACGTCATTATTTTTGCACCAACCTAATATAATATGCACCATTTAAATGAGGGGACCTTTCACAAATGTAGCGGAGGCTACCATTTGTCATCCGTTTTAGAGGGCTTGCAATTAAGAAAATCCGTAAGGTAAGGGTGACAATTTTGCATTTTTTTTTGCATGATTTCAGATAGTATTACACTTGCGACTTCTCTAACAGTAAATCAACGTGATGTTTACAGCAAGGAAACTGTTCAAATTACAGCCAGACGTGTGATCTTGCTCCGCAAAACGATCTAAACATTTTCTGAGCGGTGTTCTCGCTAGATCAGCACACAAGGAATATGTTTGAGATAGGATCACTGGACACCCGAGTTCTTCACATAATGCCTATCTAAATGTTATGTATTGCAGTAGTAAATTCAAAATCTGTGGAATAATAAATCACAAGATTCTGTTCTCTATCTATATGATCGTGTGACGAACAGAGTACAAGTTAGTGCTGAAGTTATATATGTTTAGTAACATGGGGTTTGATTCCTGTAGATACACTTCAGGCTTTGATCATATGCGCGGATTGGTGTATATATCGGAAGATTTACTGTGATCTAGTTTTAGTAATTTTCCATCTACATTTGACAATATTTAAGCGCATATTCACCTCTTTTCATATACATGCAATTATAAAATCTGTTTTTGTGCAGGTGTTTATAAGTAAATAAAAAAGGAAAATATTATTTACAGCCGCTTTTCGTCCTCTGATGGACTACATTAAAGAAAATGTAAAGATCTCATTTTGCAACGTTTGCTTATATATAGAATGAAAAATATAATTAGGTTTCCAACATGTTTAAATTTAAGAACACTCAAATATTATTCAAGTTGACTGTGAAAGGCAGAGTGAACTATGGCGTGTATTAAGTGGTGTAATTTAATGTCTAATAATAGAAAATGAACAGATGTTATTGTTATTATTGCTTTATTTTGTTTATATTTGTTTATTTATTTTTATTATTCATGTAAACACTATTATTTTATGTTAATTTGATAAATAATTTATGTAATTGTTTATTTTAGATAATAGAAGAAATTGATTTAACTTCTTTAATTTAAAGTACATTTTCTAACATTTGAATGCTAATCTATTAGTTTGGAAGTGTCTATATATTTTTTGAAATTGGAGAAAAACCCGGGTCGCAGATTTATATTTTGGAAACTTTCGAAAGCCACACCCTCAACATAAAAAAATGTGTGTATGACTTCCAAAGCGTATCAAACATATTTTCTCGAAATAATCTCCATGAAGAAAGGTACAAGAAACAATGAAATATTCCGTCGAAGGCCAATGTAAAACTTACAAATAACTGATAACGGTGTGAAGTGGGTAATCTTTTTGGAATTGACATCTTCCTCAGTAAATTGAGTCACGTGGGATATATGTTTCCAGGCTTTTATATTCAACGTCCGCCTGCTAAGAATATTAACAGATATGTGGGAAATGGAATTTTAAGTGTCTGTAGTATCAATGGCGCAACTTAACAAAAATGCATAATCAGAATGTTATTTGCTGTTATTTGCTGCACATAGGTTAAACGAGATGATGAAACGATAGGTATTTTAAAGAGAAGAGATAAATATGAGCCGGATTAACGTTGTATAAAGACCAAGAGAAATATGATTTTTATTGTCTTCAATATAGCGATTATGAAAATAGAATCATCTTGTTGAGAATTCACTGAGAAACAAAATAGCCAGTTTTATGACACCGTATCAAATACAAATTACAAGAGAATATCTAAAGAAGTAGGTTTCCCAAATGCACAAGTACGTAGGGAACATTGTAGATTAGTACTATTTTCTTTGATAACATCGCATTCACGGAGACAAATATATTGACCCCTTGCGAATGACAAGGTAATAGCCAAGACATGATATGAAGTAAGCCTAAGATTCTTGTGCATCTGAAAGAGACTATAAGGACACATTGAAGCGCAAATGAACGACCTGATAGACAACACATGACTTGAGAATTAACCTGCACAACAGATAATAGAATTAACATCCAAATGTGAGTGTGAAAAACTCAGATTAAAAGTAAAACTATAAGAAAACCAAGTGAAACATTACAGACATAAAAGCATAATCTAAACAGCACCTGAACAAACTACGATTTTATTTGCAAATAGAATTAGTTACAGTAATGATTATATATGAAATTTTCTCTAAGATCAGTAATTAAAATTTGAACACCTTAATCGCAGCATTACTAACAGATACTAAAACATTTAATCCAAGTAAAAAAGAAAAAGCACAAAATTTAAAAAAAAATAGTAAATGAGAGTGAAATTTTAAATCTATTTTTTAAATCTTTTCACCCCGAGAAAGACGATAATATACTTATGCCGCAAGGGGGTTATTAAATTCAAAGAGCATGAGAAAACGGTATTAATGAGAAAGGTTAATAAAAGAACAGGTTGCCAATCTAGTAAGGCGATTAAATTTATTCAGTCGAGTGAACAAGGATGAGAGCTGATTAGAACAACTGCCATGAAAATATTTTTAGAAACGACAGAGGTAGGCATGCCATGGCATTGAGAACGTGACTGAAGTAGATATGTCAGGTCAGGACCGATAACATGACAGACCCTTCTTTTCATTTTTTTTCGCGAATATCGAGGTATATTGCCGGAGTTGCAGACACGATACGGCAGCTATATTCAATGTACGAACGAATGGTAGATCTATAAATATGCTAGATGGATTCTGGCAAGTCAAATGATATATAATGAAAGAAAAAAACAGCTGAATGACGCAGAGATAAGCAAAAACATCAACAATAAGTCCCAGCGAGCAAAATCTGAATGGATCAATGCAAAATTTGAATATTTCGACAAACTGCAGACCACAAATGCAATCTGTTTATATTCTGCGTTTCATTCAGGAGGTCGGGTATTATAGATCACCAGCACTTTAGATCTCTAAGCAGTGTTTGATATTTACAAAAACTCACAGCAACAGATTTTTTTTCAACCATTCCCCCCAAAACATTAGGTAGGATAGTCCGAGTTTCCACTCTGCTCTTACCCACTTCAATATATCATGTAAGCGCTATATTTTCCAGACCAACTTTACTCATAATGTGCCATAAATTCCAACTGTTACTGATTTTCATATGTGCCTTTCAAGATATATTTTTCTTTATAACTTTCACTTTGATAATGAGTTCTGTATATCGTATTCTAAGTATAAACTATCCGAAAATTTTCAAATATTTCTTTTTTAATTTTAAGTATAATTTTCCCCACCTCTTGCATACCTATACAAAATAAATTGTGAAGCTATATAAAAATAGAAGTGTTTTGGTTTCGCTTATTTCGTTTTAAGGTATATCAACCTCAATGTGTTTTTTAATGCTGGCAAGATAGGTTCGTATGAATAGAATATATATTCTTTGTTAGAAATCAGTTTGTAGATTAGGTTTCATAGACGTATATAATTTTAAAGAGCTTGTTTTTGTAGAGAGTCAAGTGCAATGCTTGTAATATTTTATTTTCAAAGATGTATTTTTGGTAATTTTTTTTTTCAAAATATATTGTTGATTTTTTTTTTTTTTACAGACACGTGGTTATACAAAATACTACAAAAATTTGCATCGGCGAAGCGAGTCAGCAACTACTAAATCATAAAAAAAAAACTATCAACGAAAAGAATAATTATACACGTAATCAGAAAAAGGTAATTGAAATTACTTGGGCACATAAAGAGGAAGTTTAGCTTAAAAACTCTCAAGGCATATCAAAGGTAAGAGATAAAGTTGAAGGACGCAAGAAACTTACTAGACAAGTTTATGCGCATGGGTGTCGCTAAGGGTGATCAGGAGCCGTAGCAAAGAAAGAAACGGCTAAGGGCCTGAAGCTTAAAGAAATTGAAGAGAAACATGATAGATGAAGTGATGTGGCAGACTGAAGCGGTCCGTCTACCCATTTTATTCGGTGCTTAATTATCCTGTTTCTTTTATTCTCCACATTCTGTAGAACCGCATCATTTTCGCTTTCACTCACGTCTCTATCTTCAAGTAAACAGTTTCGCATTCACCGCCTTGCATGTGAATAGGAATAAGATAGAAGTTCAATACTATTTCATTTGCGTTCAACATTATTTTCATATGTATGTTACATACTTTCAGAAGACCTTTATCGTTATTCAGACCGTTGTTTCTTATTACATGAGACAAATATTTAAATGTCTGTATTTCTTGCTGACGACAGTAAATGGTCTTGTTATAGTGAATGGTTACTTTCCTACATTCTCTGGGAATTTTTGGAGTTAACCAGAGCCTACCACTGGAGTCCGTGTATCTTAGCTGAAGATTATGGCGGTCTGTGAAAAAACCAAATCAAGGTACAGGGTGCGATGAATAAATTGTCTAAATTAAACAAACATGAAAATAACACTGACATCTCAATTTAACAGATATTAAACAAAATTATCTTGAAATACTAAAGAGTAAATTTATTCAATAAAATCACCATTGGCTCCGGCCACAGCCTCCAATAAACTTCGGAATCTGCTGAAAACCTTCTGGGGGGGTCTCATTTCTAAAGTTGATGTATGTTATAACCCTTGCCTTCTTTCGTGTTACAAGAAGTTTTGTTGGTGTCTCTCAACTGTGCACCACAAATAACATTCAAGCAGGTTGCAGTCACCCTCTTGACCCAGGGTAGCACAACCTCCTCAGGCCACTTCATGTAGGCCTATATGTTGAGTCTGAGGATAACACAAACAACTTCATTTCTTATCAGAACGATCAGAGTAAGTTTTCCAAGCTGTCGTTGTAATCACCATAAGACTTATCCAACTCTTTCGAAATCCTCTGCACTCTCCTCAGATTGACATCCAAACTCTCTGAAATGTTTGCATGGAGCTTCCGGTGCGAATGTCAACTAAAACAGCATGCCGTTTCCAATTATTTTTGGCGGGGTGAGTTGGGTCATGGTGCTCCTTTTCTCGCAGACGGTGCCCAACTGACCTGACTATCGTGCAGTCAAAAAAGTAAAAATAAAATAAAAACAAACAGCGCATATTCACGAGTTTAAAAATATTAAATGGCGACAATTTAAACAACGCACACTGTACCTGTAGTTCATTTACCAACGTCTCATTAAATAAATATGGCGATAAAAATCTGACCCAACTTTATATTTCACTGTGCACCCTTTTCTCATCCGGACCCAGATATTTACCCAGCAAATGTTACAGATTATCCAAACATTATTCTTCTATGAGCCGCGTTCTTTTCAGCACGGGAGTGATCATGGATCTCCATAATTACATGTCTTTAAGATCTCTTAGTAGATTTTATAGTCATACACTATCACTATCCTTGTTCGGCCAACTCTTTACACAACGTCGTTAAGTAAGTCATGTATTATTTTCCTCTGTCTCTCTTGCATCCAGGATGTCATGCCCTGTGAGTGTTAAGTTTTCTAAGCCCTCTCTCCTCATTATGCTACCTGGAAATTTCAGCTCCTTTTCTTTCCATTTTCTCTAAAACTTACTCCTTACCCACATGTTCCGTATGAATTCTGTACAACAATATTTGTGTTGATTTAAGTTTCCTCTTCATTAGTGAGGAGATTATTCATCCTTTATTTTTTTGCTGTACACACGATCCTTTATCATACCCCACAGGGTGTATTTGGCCCATATTTTTTTACAACTCTAACGGTGACTGCAAATACTTAGTCTGCAAATGCTGCAAGAGTTTGCCATTAATAACATACTTCTACGAAAAAGACGAACATGGTATTTCCAACAGGGTGGTGTACCGCCTCATTTCGCGATTGTCTCGATCAAAGTTGTTCAAATCGTTGGACAGGTCGCGGTGGACCGTTCCATGACCACCACTCTCCCCTGATCTGGCACCCTGCGACTACTGGTTATGTGGTATGATAAAGTATCGCGTGTATAGCAAAGAAAGAGACATCGAAGAACTCAAAGATAGAATAAAAGGTGTAATATCAAACATTGTCCGTGAAATGTGTGTCAAGGCAGTAAATTGTAGAGTTGATCGCTGATTTTTGTGCGTCAGTCGTGCTGGTGGACAGGTGGAGATTGTTCAGTAAACTCTGAATAAGTAATTTCTCTCATACTGTGTGTTAACATAATTTTCACACATCCTCATATATTAGTGTTAACGTAATGTGGACTCAAATTCTATAAAATCCCCCCCCCAAAAAAAAATGAGTGCCATCATATTGGCAAAATAAAAGGTGATGCCGTGACGGAATTATTACATCAGAAAGCTCTTCTACAAGAAAAGAGATATATAAATATTAAATATAATAATGTAATTGTAGAATAACAATACACTGACCAGAGTAAGGGTCCAAGCTAGCGTCCAGCTGGCAGACAAAAATAAAGCATGTTCTAACTCAATACAAACCCTTCAAACTAACTGATGAATCAAGCAGGTATTTATACAGAAATACCTCCACTCATGTACCAGCATCCAATCACAGCTCAAGCAGTGGACTATCCCACTTTAGCACAATGAGATGCTCCATGGCACCATAAATAGCTCTCTTTCTCAAGGTTGAGTTATTATTCACTCAGCTTGCTCCACAACTGAGTGTTTTTCTTGACCACGTGATTGTTCTACAGCAATTATAAACTTTTGGGATAGGTTAGACAAGGATATGAGGATCAAAGCAGCGGGGAAAAGATGAGATTGTAATAGATATGCACACAGACTTTTGGGATAAATTTATCAATAATGTTATCCAAGTGATAAATGAAATATATGGCAGTTGAGAAATACCCATACACCTCAGTACA
Organism: Acanthosepion lycidas; assembly: GCA_963932145.1. NCBI lineage: Eukaryota > Metazoa > Mollusca > Cephalopoda > Sepiida > Sepiidae > Acanthosepion > Acanthosepion lycidas. Next base: position 57,464,629 of record OZ010581.1, read on the forward strand.
TCAATCTTACTAACCTGCTATTTATATACACTTACTTGCTAATTATTAATGAAACCAAGTGCAAACGAATGCAAAATCCATTCGGCAATCAAATCAACGAGCTACTTAATTATTGCAAGTAGATGAAGAAGAAAGTTACTTTTTCAAGACACTTCAAATAATTCGTTTTTATTATAAAAATCGAAGCCATCAGTGCGAATAACACTAATTATTATCTGTTGTATATTATCCTAAGTTAAAACATATATGCATTTACATACAATTTATTGCCTCTTAATATGCACGTGTGAATAAGTTCTCTTTCATGCAAATTTATAATAAATTCAATAACATGACAAAAAATTAATTGATACATAAATTTTACAATTGTCAAATTAATCTGCCTAATTTCATTTCATTCGTTATCAGGTGAAGTAAATATTTTTGAAGCGAGTTTGAACGTCGTATATTCATTGGTGACTGGCGGATTCATCTGAGTATTAAAAAAATCTGCTGATTTACTCAGGTTAACTGTAAATAAAACCCCTAAAACCCCTGAATGTAAGAACAAAAACCTGAGGATTTAACTCCCTAATGGTCACGAAATATGGATAACAAAGAATTGGAAAAGAGTACTTTCGATTTCTGCTGCTATATTCTGGTGATAATGGGAGTATTTTGCGGAATCAACATGAAGATATGGATGCAAACTGTACTGACAGCCTCAGGATTGTCCAGGTGGTTATACGTTACGGAGGATATTTTCTTGGTATAAATTGGTAACATTTGTAGAAATAAAAAATTGTTTAAATGACATAGCCTACGTAATTATTATCGCTAAAAATTAACTGGATTTAAATCTATGCTACATACATAATACTGTAGACACTCCTATCAGGACAGCTGATACAATAAAAGAAAATTTAATACATTATTCATTGAACACACCAATGGGTTTTATGTCACAAGCTGACCCCAGAAGAATCGTAGTAAGATCAATTGACTACGGTTGCCTTATTTTGCATGTAGTGGAAAGTGGGGCTCGAATGCTGAATCTTCAGCCGTCGATACATAGTGGGATGCCACAGTAACTGTAGAGAGACATATTTAGAAAGATTCCTTCCTTCAGACCGTCGAATAACTGATAAGAACAGAGGCGTTGGCAAAAACAATATTGTTACAACCTGATACTCCAAGAGGATAACGATCATATATATATATATATATATATATATATATATATATATATATATATATATATATATATATGAAGAAATATGGTTTTAATATGTGCTATATTTATGGGATAAAATGCACAATATCAGATATAGAACGTGTGTAAATATAAAAGTGAACATAGAAATCACTAAGAGTCGACAATCTGTTTAATGCAAAACGCAATCGTCAGACCTGAAGA
>OZ010581.1:57476409-57488909 GCA_963932145.1 Acanthosepion lycidas
GATGATGACCAGTAGAACTGTCGAAATTACTTGCGCTTTTAAAGAAGACCTAATACAGTTTATAGTTAAAAAAATATAAGTAAATAAATAAAAAATAAAGATCATAACATTCATCGAGTGACTAGCGGGTTAATGCATTTTTAATATTTAGTAAGCGATGGCATTTCGCCAATTTATATCATTAACTTTATTAATTTATTTGTTATATAAATGATTCATTGTTATATATATATATATATATATATATATATATTAATCGGTCAGGTCAGGCCAAATTTAGTTCCCTCAAGCGAAATCATTACCGTTCGATTATCTCTCGTTGTTTTTCATATCTGCCAATAATGTTAGAATCGATCTTATTTATTTTAATCTGACTTATTTGTATCTCTTTAAATGTTACCTTTAGCCAACAATCGTATTTGAGTAAGTGCTCTCTTTATTTAAAAGTTTGAGAAATTTCATTAAAGAAGAAGTCACACTTTTATACACAATTTGAACCTGCGTCACTCAGAAGAGAAAAAAAAAAGTCCTGTTAAACCAAGCACGTCTTAACCAGCTTGGCCACGAAGAGCAGTCGGTCATGCGAGACCATATTTAAAATAGTGCATATTTTTCTGAGGCTGCTTGAGAAAAAATTATCCATGCTTAATTTATACTGAGAAAATCGTAATATGATAGATATAAATATAATGACAATATTTTATGGTGATATTATCCTTAATGTTAACACTTTTTCTTCGTGATTTATGAATAGGTAGGTTTGTGATGATATTGTTAAAAGAACAGACTGTTGAAAAGAAAAAAAATAAATGTAACATTGATGACATTGCCAATTATTACTAGATACTGAAACTGAGATTATTTATGAGTCACTTCTGAGAAAGGATGTAGCTGGTGGAAGTCCTCAATTGATGTGGTTTATCTTATTTGGTACAGGTCTTGTTTTGTGATTATGTAGCGCCAGTCCAGAAAGCTCGAAAGAGGATGGTTTTTTACCCAGACATACAATCTTCACTCATTGATCTTAAAAAGTGTTTGTTTACAGCTAGCAGTTTAGATATTTCTAGACGGGTTGGCGATGGGATGTGAAACAACTGGTTTTGTTGCAGCGGTTATTTATTGGCTAATATATATTCATGATTTACTATGGAATGTCAGTTGTGGGCTCCTAAAATTCCATTATATTTCTAATTTTATGTAAATGTATCAAATGTATTCTAGAATATTCTTCCTCCTTCTCTTAATTTCTATTATACAGTGGGGTGCAAAAGTAGGTTCAATGTAATGAAAAACAAAACATATACACAAAGCGTTTTGCATTGATTATACAGACATATCAATAAAAAGTAGATCAATGCTTCAAATGTTCAAACTATTTTCCAGGTCATTCATCTTCCTCTTCAACTGAAAAAAAATATTTATTACTATTGTTGTAGCATATATACGGATGATAATAGGTGTCTCCATCGGCATAAATACAGTAGTAAATACTGTATGTTGGTCTGAGTTGGAGAATCGTCTCCAGGGCAGAGAGGATCTCCAGACGAGGCTATGTCAAAGGGCAGAGCCTCGTCTCGGGAAGCAGCTACCCGACACCTTTTTATATGGGGTATACGGAGAATTTTTGCCGAGACTACGGCCTTGTGCCACATATGACAGTGTTGTGCGGTGGGCAGATATACTGCAGTTGGACATTCATTGTGGAATTCACTTGACTCACTTCTCGCAGTTGACTACTATTTCTACGCTCCGCTGGCGAATCTTATATGTGTTGTTCGTCTCCTATATATTATCGTTCATTACCAACCTACGTGTGATTATTCTATTCAGTAAACTTCCTTCGGTAATAACTATTATTATTGGGAAATAAAAATGAAAATAAATGCATCATAATACAAATTCTGAAAATTAAATTATTAAAAAAATGAAATAAATTCTAAAACTAAATGAATTGAGCCACATTGGGGGTGGGTAGATATCTTGTAGTTTGAGATTCATTGTAGAATTCACTTGACTAACTTTTAGCAGTTGGCAGCTTCTACGAGCTACTGGCGAATCTTATATGTGTTGTTCCTGCCCTAAGTATTATCGTTCATTACTAACCTTCGTGTGATTTTTCTATTCAGTAACATTGCCTAAGTTAAAACAACTATTATTATTAAAAAATAAAAAATAATAAATATATTATAATACAAATTTTGAAAATTAAAATATTAAAAATAATGTATTAAATGAATTTTCGAACTAAAGGAATAAATGAACCAAAAGTATAATACTTGTATAGTATTTACTGTATCCCTACTTTTGCAGACTTCTGTATTTTTAATTTAATATGGGAAGGGCATTTCATCATAGAAAGTTAGACACCCCGTAAAAGCATTTCAAAGAACTCATTATCGTTTCGTGCGAACTGAAGAGACCTTAGAGAACATAACTAATATCATAGACACTAAATATTTGTGAAATAAGGAAATATTTATGTATTCTGTCGTGAGCTCATTATATTTTTCGTTTGATTGAAAAGAGCAGTTTTGACCCTAATTTGATTTCTGGCCGCTTCCACTAACATATTATATTGGAAAGAATAAACTTCTCAGAAGATTTTAACATGTAACCATTATCATCAAGAGGTTACAATTTTGAGGCGGCTACGTAAAGTATAGACGACAGAGATCAAACATTACGGTTAATACAATCTAGCAAAGTAAGCTTTATTTTCAGCCAGCGACTCTAGTGTTCCTGGATACCTTTTTTAATTTAGCTTTTGTAATATATGTCAGAATATTATTCAAGTAGGAATGTTAAAATAGTTTTACTTGTTATCATTTCTTTTTTAATATCCTCCATTTATTCATTTTTTTTTTCTTTATATAACGTGTTTTAGTCAGGCGTAGTACGAAAAATAACAGGGGTTTCTCGCCCAGCGTAGATTTCACTGCGATAGCTAAGTATCGGTTCAGATTAGCTTGCATGTTTCAGCATCCGAGCTTATTTTAGCTTAGTTGCATTTACCTTTTATTATTGCACTTGTTAGGAATATCCAAGCAGTCACATATATAAATCATAATAGAGACCTTACAGAGAGTTTGCAGTTGGACATAGAAATCAACACTATATTGTAATTTGCCTGTTCGCATTTTAAGCTATCTATCAATAACTTTAAAGATATGTTTAACATGATGAGATTAACGTGTATAACTGAGAGTATGTATGGAGTATTGCTTGCTATGTCGCCTTTCAATCTATCATTATACATATTTCAAATGAGATTGTAGTGGAGACGTCTGATTTGAAATAGATTCCACATGTTTAAATATTATTCAGTCTGTATTATGTCTAACAGCCTGCACATTAGAGACATCTTAATAAAGCAAATTTGTTCTCTGCCAAAGATCAAAACAGTGCCTCCTTGGTCATTAAAACAATTATTTGACCCAACGTCAAAATGGGGTTTCTATTTCATGTAAGAACTGCCCAATAGAATCACGTTTGAAGTAATAAAATTGCATACATAAATGCACATATACATAAGCCAACCCACTGCTATATGCAGTTATGTGCACATGCGCATCTATATATGCATACGTTTTCCTCTGTTTTTGTTTTTTATTATTTTTTCTGAACCCCCCACAATATTTTAAGAATAGATTTCCAAATTTGTATCTAAAAGTTTTATCCTTTTATTTGTTCCTCCATTTTTTTTTTCATTTTATTTCATTTAATTATATTTTATTACTATATAATCCTTTGTTCCTCCTTACTTTTTTGTCTCGTCAGATGTTATTCTAACTACAGTCAGTCGTTCTGTAATTTACAACTTGGTCGAACAATTTTCGGCTACACCGTACACACGAGTGACGTCGTCCCCACACAGCAACCTATAACTCTCTTCAGCTATGTTTACAATCTTACCCACTTCCTCTATTAATAGTAATAAACCGGCCTAACGCTTTTACACCAATTAAAATTTTAAATTTGCATTTATTTTCATAAAAATTTTGACACAAAGAGGAATGAGACAGAGATATGTTTTTTGTAAATAACATGATCTCCGCCAGAAAATACACCGTCCAAAAATATCTATCGGTGAGTAATTCCCATTTCTCTGTTTATTTGTCGTTCAGTTGATAAAGAACACAGTCGAGTCCGCAAATTACGGAATTAAACCTTTCCTTCCGTGCTTCATATCTGTCATATGGCTAATAATTAATATATGCTTTTCGTACTGATTATATTGGTACCCTTTCGACTGTCTCTGTTTTATTAACTAACCTATTTTACATACTATAAAAGCACACGTGCACCCTCTCTTATATATATATATATATATATATGATTATTTGTTTAAAAATGATTCCTCCGCTACATAAGAGTTCTCATGTTTCAAAAACAAGAGCTGAAAACTTCAATATAATTAGAATTAAATTGAATTAAAATACTAGGCTCTGTTTCATCTTCAAGCGAAATTTTAGCGATAAACTAATTTTGACATTTACGCGTATTTATAAGCACATTCATTATTAAAATTAAATTACTATGGAAACGGCTAGAGCAATTATTTAAATAAGGGGCGTATGGTTTAATAATTTGTATCAATATTTCAGTTACTTTTGGAAACAGGTCAAGTCAAGGTAGGGTTGGGGTGCCTAAATTAAAGCGGAATATGGCATTTAAACTCATACCGTCTAGTCTGGTTCACCGTAAATTGTCTCCGGAGATTTATCTATTTTTTTTTCTAAAAGCGTTGTGTGTATATAAATGTGTTGTATTGAGCTACAATTTGTTTTTCTTTTCGTCTTGATTTTTTGACGACTTCATAAAGGTTGTTTTAATGATTGGGTTGGGCTTATAAACCTTTTATTTAGAATATGAACCTTTTGTATTTATTATTTGATTGTTTATTATGCTAATTATTTAATACAAAAATTCGATGATGTCGGCGTAATAAACAAACAATTATAGGTAGTTTTTGCAATAAGTCATCCTTAAGAGTTTTCTCGTGGTTAGTGATCAGAGGGCGAAATACCCTGCACACTTTGCTAATGATACGGATACATGGGCTGCCTGCTGTTAAAGTACCTTAAATGCGGAACAGTGAGATGTGCAACATGCTAGGGACACCTGAGGTGTGCTGATACGTGGAACCTTTTCGACAGCCTGTAGAAAGTGCCAGGGGTACGCGCGTATCTCAGTCTTCCTCGATCCCCAGTTTGTGGTCTCATTGTTCGTGTCACAGCAAAGATAAACGATAAAAAGCAGAAAAGGTTAAAAAATTCGACTATCTTTGGTCTTGAAACGCAATCTGTGCATATTTACAGCTGTGCATTCACCATTCACGCGGCCGTATAAAAAAGTCATATTTGACTACTCACGATATGAATATCCTGTCATTGTTAAACTATTAAACACGTTAAACGTTGAAGGCTGACGATATACAAATATATACGAATGGTATATGTAACCTAGTTTGCATGGCATCACAGTGCCAAATTTCTTTATACTTCACTAAAATTTGATGGATTTTCGGACACATGCTATTATAGATTTTTATCCTTGTTTTGGTATGAGGAACCCGGAGCTTGTATAAGTATTTCTGATACGCCATATATATATATATATATATATATATATATATATATATATATATATATATTGGCATGGCCCTAAACGTTGAATGCATAATCAGGCGTATAATCTGTTTATTAAGGGACACGCTTTCTTTGTGTTTCATTTTTTTCCTTCTTTTCTTTTTTTTTTATTTCCTGTCTACACTCAGCACTGCCTCAACAAAAAATGGCGAGAAAACTATGTATCTTTTGACAACTAGAGAGATTGACCTCCTAATGGAATGAGTAAATGTAAATCACCCAAGCCCACATTACATGCACCCCAAAAGGGGATTTTTAAATTGTAATTTCAGTTCCACGATAATCTCCAACCTCGACAGGTCACGAGTAACTTGACTCTCATCGTCCACTTATTAGAAATGTGCCTATGACCTTATTCTATTACCTCTGCAAGGAATAAACAGATATTATTCTCGAAGACCGTGAATTTATTTGACTTCTTCTTGTGTAGAGAATAAGAAACTATTATACTCGAAGAAATCATCCCAATTTCATCTTGGGTTCAATTTAATTACCAGAGAAACGAAATACACTTATTAATCTTCTATCTTATATCTTATATTGCGGAAAGGAGAACTCCCGATTATTGTTTGGACATTTTAAAGAGATTCTGTCATTTTGCTATTATGAACATTTGAATTTACATAGTCATGAATGATAAATGCACCCAGCATCAAATAAATGCATTTTATTGATTTTACGTCTGTTATACTATACCCTTTCGATATTCTGTTGTTGTCATATGTAATTGTTTACAAACGTTCATCTTGAGTTTGTTGTTCGTTGAAAGCCGTGTCACGCGTTGCTATTTGAGCGAAACTATTTTCTTTTTATCACGCGGGATTTATATCTCTATATATTGCAAATTCTTAACAATACATACAAATATATATTTTCTGCTAAGCAAGGCAATAAAGGTAGGAAGACTCAAAGGGGTTACTGATAAGGAAAATAAAGTAAAAGTAATATTATTAAGGAGAAAGCAAAACTAAAAGAACAGGAATTTAGACAAAAGGTAACGATTGATATAGGATTTAAAGTTTTGAACATCAAAGTTTACAGGAAAGCAAGAGGCTGGATGTGAGTTTCACAAGAATAACTGCAAGTGAATCAACTGTTAGCATAGAACTTACGGTTGTATCTAGCAATATCTACTTTAAATTTTAAAAACATTTCTTGGAAGTAGTTTCTAAATTCTTACAGTCAAATTGAATTTTTAAACAGCAAACCGATAAACCAATCGATGGAAGACAAATGAAATTGAAAGCTAGGCAACTGGCTTCTTTAAAAATGAAATATTAATAGAAAATAATTATCTGTTTATGTGTTGTATATCGTTGTGATTTATACTTGAGTGTCCAATCGAGAGGTTGAGCGGGCAACGTGTTTTCGATGAAATGATTAGATAATTCCTAACATTTTTTTTTTATTAATGAATGAAACGCTTTATCTCAGAATACCGTCAAATCCAATTAAGGGGCGGGAAGATATTTCAGGAATATTTAATAAGAATGGGGTTTGGAATGGGGAGGTAAGAAATGGGTTTGTACACAAAACACAAAAATCATGTAATTCTGTCTAAATGAAAAAAAAAATCATTTAAATATGATCTATGTTGCACTAATTACGCTTGTCTAATAAAATCTGACATTTCCAAAACAATTTATTATCAATAGAAGTATCCGTGAAAATTTTACCCTTTTTCTTATTTAAATTTTCTGACGAATATTAATTCTGAATTCAGTAATTTAATAAGCTCATGCCGAATTCTACGACGATAAAATATCCGTAGAATTTCCCTGTTGCATCGTTAGATATTTGAACTTAACAATTTTAACAAATTATTACAATAACAATACTAAATATGAATGCTGGTCGTTATTTTAAGAATTAATGAAAATATTTGAAATTGTCAACTTTTTTGTTTCATTTCACTGGAACAGACGTTAAACAATTCTTTCTTCGCTCTTTCATTTTTTTACTGAAATCAAGCAGAGTCTCTGACATATCTTTCCGCGCGATCAAAACAATAGTCCTTTATGCATGATGTACTGGTAGGAGACGTTAAATACTTCGATATTCCATTCTGTTTTCTTCCATTTTCCAAATGAAACCAAATAGCGTATCTGACGTCTTTCACATCTTTCCACGTGATCAAAACGGAACAGTGCATTATTTATGACGGAATGAAAGGGTCTAACATTTGTCCCATTTAAGAGAAAATCGAGCAGAATTACAGTAAGATATTTGGATACAACTATATATTATTTGATGGAAATAACAGTATATGTCTATAATAAAAGTACATACTAACCTTTTTAGAAACACCGTTTCTAAAGAAGAATTTTCGTTGTGCAAAGATTGTCTTGCAAAACAATATTTGAAATAACCTTGAAAATTATCTGGATTTGAGTATTGGAACCGTTCTCCCGTTTAATTCATGCAGGGAATTCGACAGTAGAATGTAATTGTAAATTAACCACATTTATTTGAAAATCCATATGATCACGTGTATTTCCTTTACACGCATTTACTTCGAGAGTGTTGTAAAATCAGCTCAGCATCCGTTGAAAATATTATTGCATCTGTGACATAGCCGTCAGCCGAGAATCTTAACGTTAATCATATTGATTAGTGAAGCAGAAAATTTGCGCAATAGCGAATTTCAAGAAAATGGCTGCTGTTACTGATAATGGCTGTCACTGTTATGACAGTAATTTAATTCTGGCCTCAGCACTTATTATCTCTTGCTCTCTGCTGCCGCGAGGAAAGATATCCATTCCCTTTCTTACAATCCTTTCAAAAATATATAGCATAATTGATATAGATTTGTATGTAACACTTTAGATATAGCTGAATTACAACTATTTTTTTCTAATAAATGTATTTCGCACAGATAAATATCCATTTTAAAATCCATGTTTCTGCTACTCCAAAAAATTATCACTCTTTAAAGAAAAAAAAAACATAATAACATCAACATAAGCTTACATTTAACTGAGAAATTTAATTTCAGAGATTCTAAATGGTACAAATATGTTTAGTAGTTCGGATTGAGGGATCGGAGAGCCGAGTTCGAATTCCAGGAAAGTCCGGTACATCCATTCACGTTCTAATAAACTTGGGAAAGTTATGAAACCATGTCTTCTCACCCATGTAGCTATAGGTAAAATAGCAGGGCAGACTGGGTTATCTAGCCTTGTGTAGCGACCAGTGTTTGAGAAGAAAAATCTCAATTCAAAACACCTGCGGCCTTGTAGGTCCTATCTCTTTGAAAAGGCAAGAAGATAACTAGAATAAAGACCAACTCTGGCAGGAGGAACGGGGTAACCTAGACATCTACAGTGCAAAAGGAACCAAAAAGCAATTGCATTATTCTGCCTTGAATGTCACCATGAACCACAATTGTGACATGGCGGTGAAAGGAGACGACATCAGTGAAAAACGTGCTTATGTGAATGAATATAATTTCACAACCATGCTCCGCGTACTTAATTGAGTGAATTTACGTATAAAAATCCAATATTGCAGGAATACACATTGCCAAACTGCCTCATTTGATGTTATATAATGCCCCCTATATTTGCATTTAATATGACAGCTTTATAGGGTTATATATAGGTTAATCCGACAGACATTACGGTGAAGTATAGAGGCCATGAAGAGTAGATGTTTTATGTCATTTCAAGTAGATTTTTACGGTGTTAGATGCAACTGGCTTTTGAATTCATAGCGCTGATCCCCTTAGATTGATAGGCAACCAAAATCCTATTATTAACACGAACCAATGGGCTGAAGTAGAGATGATTTCAAACCTTTGTAAGGACATTTGTACATGACACTTCAATCAATTTTCGCTCTGATAAATCCTTACATATTCAGATCCATCTTATAGTTTTCGCTGAGTTAAAATTACTGGTAATTGAACGTCTTTGGGTAAATATTAACTCGCTAGATACCACAACTTCTCAAAGAAAAACCGAGGTATATTATATCAGCCATATTTATTTTTCACTTCGTGATATATGTCATGAAATAAGATATATATTTTAGAGATTTCGAATTCTCTTATTTCTACTTCTAACCGATCAACTAATAAAATTGCCTATATATCAGTCCGTTTCGAAGAAAAAAATATATTACATTTTTCATTATTAGATAATTAGTTTCAGCACGATCCTATATATAACTTTATATTTTTAAATTCACAATTGCTGAAAAAATACCCTAAATTTTCTCGTATATTCGGATTTTTCATAAAACGATAATTTTACAACGCCTCAAAACAACTCGAGATAGAAAGTTACAGAATAAGCCGCATTATTTCTGGTTATATGTGACAAACATACCGGTGAACATTAGAGTGGAAGAGGTTAAAATTATAGTGATTGGGGAAGCATTTTCTTGACGGTTGGTTCTCAAAGGCATCGGCTCGCGTGATGAACTTACATTTCACACATGGAATATGTAGAAACTTTATGCACTTACCTTTGCGAAACTCTTGTGTAGAGGGAGAAATGAGAGGATTTAACTGTCATGACGAAAATAAAATGTAAAATATTATTTCGTCTTCAGCGAAATGTTATATAAATGAGTTCCAGTTAATCCGACCCGACCTGATTAAGTTTAATCAAAATTTGAATATATGTTCGAAGAGAGTAATATAAAATGCTAAAATAGACGAAGGTTGTATTTTCCTTCCTTCTTTTGTAAATTGCTCTCTCTCGAAGCTGACTGGACGTGTTACCTTAAATTTAATAAGAGTTCTAAATATTTATTTTTTTTACCGTTACTTCTACGAAGAGAATTATTTGTAGGCAACTTGTAGTGTTTATTTATATTTTTTGTTGCTGTCTGACACAAACGATTTCCACCGCGAGATTGCGCCAGTTACAATTAAGAATTCGTTATCATTTCTTTCTTTCTTTGTATGCTGATACTAAATAGCAAATACTAATAGTTGTCATTATAATTTTTCTACCTCTTTCCCATAACAATCGGACTTAAACTGCTGACAATATGAATAGAATGAATATGATTAACTGCACTCTAAGTGACAATGCGGGTTTTAGTCGTGAAGTGTAAACATGATGGAACTAAGGAAAGTAGTTCGTCTAAACACTTTCCACGGGATTAGCAATAGAGTAGTGTTAGTCTTGTAACGTTTCGTCTGTAGGAAAAGAGGCGAAACGAGGAAATTAATTCATCACCCACAAGACCTGTGAGACGCTTTTGAACTTTATCGAAACTGGAAAGTGAACACTCGACGTTTCTTGTTTATATATGGAAGAAGTACCTCATTTTACTGGAGCGGACTAATTTCCGAGGATCTTGAACGCTTGTTCATGTGCAGCAGTTACGCTTGAGTTTGATATTAAATTCAAATATATGCACGAGGTAGATCGTTATACCGAGAGAACGCTCGTTCATCGGGAGAGGCGAACAGAAGAGATATCAGCTGACAGACTCTGACCTTCTTTAGCTTGAGAGGCGAACCGAGATACGGATGTATAATCAGCATAGCTGTTCACAAATAATCTGGATAAATTCTTATATAAATTTATATAAAGTAGAAAGATAGTTGGATCAGGAAGCGAGCCTTGCAGAACGCCTGCTTTGATTGCTTGAGCCTCGCAAGACTGGCTGTTAACAATTACCGTCAGGGTCCTAGACATGACGAAAGACTTGATATATGATAAGCCATTTTAAATATTGAAAAATACAGCAGTACTGTCACCTTATTGAAATTATTTGTAAATTAACATGCGTAAAATAAGTTACAGCGATATGGTTTAAAAACGTTTAGACAAAAAGTATTATTCACAGTCGAATATTCTTAGATTATTACTTATTTTTGAATGGATTCAAGAAAATCATGCATCCTCTGTTAACGCGTCTTTTCTCTATCAACTGCAGTGTCAGGTAAAATGATTTATTTCTCATATTGTCTGTTTTTTCTAAGATGATGTTTTTTTGTTTGTATTTTTTTTTTCAATCGACATAATTTTATCATTATTGCCGGTGATTATTAGTAGTCAAAATAACGAATAATTTCAATTTATTGCCAGACATAGGATAGGCAGCTCATGACCTAAGCAACATAATTGCACTGAGGCAATGAGATTGCATTCAATCAACCTTCGACAAACAAATTGCATATTAATTGCATTTCGGAAAAACTGGAGTTGCGTTTGAGAATGTTTATAATTCGAGCTTCGCAAACGAAAGTTATTTTTTTTTAAATAAATGATCAACAAATTCAACGGCAAAGAGTCACTCCAGGTAGAGAGTTACTGAATTAGGTTATTGCATGGACGTAGGAAGTTAAAAGGGAATTAAATGCAGATTAAGAGGTGAGGCACGAAAGGTAACGGTTGACTCTAGACTTCTAGATGTTAAAATTGTCGTGTTCGGAGAAGCATCCTTTTGGGAATCAGTTTTATAATGTACCAGTTCTTGCGAAGTAGCAACAGAAATAGAGCTTTGTTCATACGAACGGAATGCGAAGAGAATGAGGTTGGTTTACACCTGTGTATATAGCCTGCCAGATTTTAATTACCAATATTACGGAACGTAGCTCGTTAGATTATTTTCCATGAAAATAGCGGCAGATTAGAGAAAGGCTTGCGGCGCTGGAGAGGTTTTGTCGGGCGGAATGTACAAAGAAATTACAAATAGATACTAGGCCTTTTTGTCAGATCGATGTTCAGTAATTAATCTTTCAAAACTATTTCGCGAGTGTAGTGAGTTTGGTTTTCCCATGGTACTTCAGTGGCACGGTTTTGTTAGACAAATGAACAAATCATACACGAAGGACTGTTTCATGAGCATTAGTATACCGGTCTCCCACACTATTTTGTGATTAATTTTACA
>OZ010581.1:57493909-57508909 GCA_963932145.1 Acanthosepion lycidas
TGGCCGTAGTTTATCGACTTACCCAGGACGCGGATGTAGTTTATCGTCATACACAGAACGGTTTGAAGCTATCGTGAAAAAGATGATGTTCTATGACCTTAGTAGTAACTGTCGTCTGAAAGACCAACCAATTGGTTTCGCTATTTTATGCCCACCATTGATGACCTAAAGGTCATTACGCACAGAATCACTGAGGCGATAAAAAACCCCCAATACGAATGCAATATCTACGTGGCTTTTCGCAAGGTGTAACATTGGGTTCTGTTAGACAATCTCCTCAGGTATGGCATTTCATGCAGATTTTACAGCACTATCAAGTTCTTCCTGTCGAGTAGGTCCATGACGGTCATTTTTCTTGGCTCGTCCTCTGACGCCCATGAGATCAATGAAGACATCTCCCAAAGCTGTGTCTTCTGTCCAACACTTTTTTCCGGTGGATATTAACTATCTGCCAAGAAGATCCTCCTATCACAAGTAAATACATAAAAACTGTATGCAATTTGCGGGAGCAGCCCCTAAAATCTAGATGATCAGAAACTAGCAAATAATCTCTACTCTGACCTTCTTCACACAGTTCATTGGGGCAGGAAGTCGCTTGTAATATTCAAGAACGCACAAAATGAGGCTAATAAGATTTCATCATCACGAGCAGATCACGGGTTTTTATTAGTCATGATGAAAGGTTGCACTAGCAAGGAACCATCTTGCCTGGAATATCTGTTGAGCCTCAAATGCACCTCATATATACGATAAATGATTAAAAATCCTTGTAAAATTATCAGTTCTTTGAACAGCTTCAGAAAGTACCTACTTGGGTTGGTTGATTTTGTTTAATAATTCTATAAATATGCATTATTTGTGATCTTGCTATAAATATGTATTGCTGGTAATTTAAAAATAAAATGCATTTTTATACTTTCATAATGTTTTATTGGGGGTCCAACATGTCCATATCTTGGACCCTGACAGCTGCTGCCAGCCTGGTCACCATGGACCGATATATCTTGCCTGCCGATGGAGTTTATCTTCTTATCCAGGACTAGAAAGTGCCTGAAACTTCCTATTATTCTATATCACTAAATGAGCAAGATCAGACCAAATATGGAGTTTTGCTGTTTCATCTGAGCCGTAGATACTTGATCCTTACTTTCCAATCTCGATCGTGTTCACAAGTGCTTGCAAGACTTTGTGGCTACTTAATTATTTCCACCCTTTAATTTTTTTCCTCTCCGATAGAACGCTGCTATTCCTTCGGGCAAAATATATTACTTGTTTCCATTAGTTGACTGATCCGCCATCTCTTCATATTCCATTGGTAAGTAGACGGCTGCGTCTTCAGAATTGTTACAATATGGAACCAACTTTCCCGACAATCTTGACCACTTCAAATTGAGGATCAACCTTTATCCTACATATTCTCATAATACGTAACCTTTCCCCACTCCCTATACGCTCGTACAACATCCATAGCCACTAACACTCTACCTTGATTGGTATTTAAGATATGTGCTGTGTGAACCATAGTACAAAAAGTTAACATATTGCTTTACCAATGATCACGCAATACAAGGCCTAAGGGGCACTCAAGATAGAGAGTTACTGAATTATATTGTTGCATGAGCGTAAAATGAGAATGTAACAAGTTCTCTTCATGTGGTTATTAAAAGAGCTAATGGTTAAGATTAATAAGTTTAAGATTTCAAGGGAACAGCAAATCATTCTATCAGCTGTCTGTTCATCAAAGTCGCAATTCTTTGGAATATGCTATCCGAATGAAACTTATTGCTAACTAATTAATTGTGAAGGGATTGAGCGTGGTTCGGCCGATTATAAATGCCATGGCGGTCTTAGCTGTGACAGACAGAAACTGGTGAAACTAAGGAATGTAGCCCCCTCAATTGATTTGCCAGAGAGATGGAGATAGATTGCGAGGTTCTGTCATTGGGAAAAGAGTTGTAAGTTGGAATATAATACATCACCAACAAGGCCGAAAAGGCGATTCTGAAATATATCAATGTAGCCAGTGTGGACTGGGTAGCTCCAGTCCATCGTTAAGAAAATATATTTTGATGATTGTAACTTCCCAGAGTTCTGTGTTATTTAGCACTTCCAAGAACAGTTTGGTGTGATCCCATGATCTTACTGAGTCGATGTCTTTCATCCATGTATTCGTATAAAATGTTTGGCGCCAAAATTAAGCGAGTTTATTGGTAAAATCAATTGTTGTTAAAATCTCTTTAGAGTTGTCCGTTTAATACCGTTCGCTGAATGTTTCACTGGATATGTAAACGATATCACAAAAATGCAACAACTCCCAACTGAAGTTATATTTTTAAGTATTTTTCAGCCACTGGCAAAATGACTAAAATGAAAATAAAACCATTTTGTATTACTATAAATCATAGTTGTCCATCTTGTCGTTCCAATAGATTTTCTTTAACTTATTATTTTGTCGCGCACTTGACACGTTATATGGCAGCAGCACTCCTTTTTAGGTCTGAACTGGGTCAGATAGCTCAAGATAGAACAGAGCTGGAAGAATCAGATACTTACTCTATCTTATAATATCGGTACCAATTTTGAAGTATCTATTGCATATTCCGGCACATGTAATTTTCTCTTACGGCTGAAATAAAATAATTAATTCGATAAACGAGAACAGAAGACGAGTAAAGTATATTAAATTATCAGTTATCTTGTCTGTCTAGTTATTACCATTATATTCTGAAATTGATTAATGAGAAAATAGCTACATTAAAGCATAAATATATAGTTTGCATATTAAATCTACGGGAAAACAATTAACTTCTGTCAATTAAGAATATCATTATTTCAGATATTTTCGATTAGAATGTATTCCATGGAAACGACTACCTCTGTCGGAAGATTTACTGAAGAAACCAACTCTCTCGAAGAGACAAAAAGAAAGACACGATTTCTTTGAAAAAAGGAAAGTGAAATAAAGTGACATTGATTTAATTAAGTCCTCCACGATAACTCCCAGGAAAACAAATTTCAAAAATCAACAAAGAATTAACTTAAATTTATGTGTATGAAGACACAGTGTCTCTCTCATATATTATATAATTTTTTTTAACAATGAGATTTAGCATATATAAGGTTTGAGGCCACTCGAGAGAGATGATTATCGAGTATGAGGCTCCGTTAATGCAAATATGTAAGCTAACTCTAGACATGGAAAGGGTAAAATTGTAGTGATCGCAGAAACATCCTCTTGGGAGTCAGTTCGACGGAGCAGCTTTTGACGGGAAGAATCTTGGAATTTATTTCTCACTAGTTGAATACCAAAGCAAGTTGGTTCGCTACAATTTGGGTAGCTGGGAATAGTATAACTGGTGGGAATGAGTAAGTGGTTCGTCTGAGCCCATTCCTAGGATATAGCAATAATCAATGACAAGCTTGCAAAATGTCGTCTGTGGGTAAGTGGTTGTAGAGAAATATATATATATATATATATATATATATATATATATATATATATATATATATATATATATATATATATATATGCATTACCGAGTTGTGACTGGTAGGAATATTTACAAGGAGGATATCCAGGGAGAGCTGAAGGTACACTACAGAGCATTATAATAATGGACCATTTACTAAGATATTTCGGTCTGAAGAGATGAATATGCAGATATTCACGAAATAGATTATAACCGAATTGAATATTTATGGTTTTATTCTTGATTATATGTGTGTGTGTTTATATAAATAGGTAAACCCTCTTAAAATAAGGTTTATATAATAGGAAACAAAGAGATTTTGAAATGGAACAACAAATTGCTTAAAATGTTTAATCTAATATGCAACGTGGTTTTCGGGCGTCATTTTTAGTTTCAACACTGTCCAAGATACATATAACTTTAATGTAAATTTCGATGCATTCGAACCTGTAGATACTAAGTTTGCTAATAGGGATATGTATCCAACCAACTCTTCTCGTTAAAATAATGTATATCTTAACCATATATATATATATATATATATATATATACATATATATATATATATATATATATATATATATATATATATTCGATCGCATACATATTAACAGACAAAACTTGTGAATTTGTGTTTAAAATTATGGATATGCAAGTCAGATATATCCCATAAGAATACAATGTTTTTTTTTAAATGCTATAAAATATTTATTTCAATAAATCAGTTTTTTATTGTATTGAATCGTTCACTACATTAATATTTTTCTATAAAGAAAAATACTATCGGTAAACATTGTACAGAATAATAATCCATCGTATTGATTTTCTTAAAGTTTACGGATATTCTTCTAGGAGTAATATATCGTCTGTGTTTAATCCGTAGAAATGCTGTCGAATGGTAATATAATAAAGGGATGTCAAGTTTTATTATGCAAAGAAATGGTAAACATATTTATGAATACATCAAAAATATATATACTTCCTGACCACACAATTCTTTTATGTTTCAGAAGTCTGATTCAGCTGACCTCTATGGTTTACCCTTAGGTGTTTTACCAGATGTCTTTGTAGGATCCATACGAAAGGTTTCGTTCACTTCTCATAAAATAGGTTAGTTTAAACTTTCAATTCTAATCAGGGTAATTATGACAATCTCCATTATTAAATTTAATCTCCAGCTGTGATTCTCACTCTCCAATACTTTCCCCAGTCAGGATCACTAGGCAAATGTTCACAAAGACGTATATCCTTTTCATGTACCTTTTCGTTGTCACGGTTTCTCATGTATAAATCTCTATGGATCTGATTACAGAATAGTATCCCACGCTTTATATGTAGCATGGAAAGTTTTTTCTAATACATTTTTTTCTTTTAATTTTTCTGAAGGATTTGAAGCGCTATTTTTCACATTATATGATTAAATGTAGTTGAGACAACCGAGTCAATGAAGTCACATTTTTAAACGGCTTCACTATCATAACGTTATTATTCTTGTTTTTCATTTATATAAATATTTATCATATATATATATGAGAGAGAGAGAGAGAGAGAGGGAGGGAGAGAGAGAGAATACAACACACCAGAAATATTTAGATTCATATGAAGTTGATATAATGCAAATGTTTGGTTTAAGACATTGCAATAAGTGTCCGGTGTTATTATTAACGGTTCTATTGCTCTCGAACATTCTGCGGATATCCTCAGGGACAAAACATAAAAGTGCCCGGCTGGAAAATACAAGACTATGGAATCAATCCTACGTCGTATTGGCTTTTCTACTAGGGAATTCTATGGTTTTAAGATTGTACATGAAAACCTTCACTGTAGCAATACAAGAAAATCATTTGTTACATTGCCCACGAAACAGGTATTAAGGAATATACAGCCTTTCTTTACGTCATCTGTTATGTATTGATGAAATTATTCAAAATCATTTTACGCAACAAAAGGAATAGCGACAAACTAACTTTTTATACACAGAAACTACAAGCCTATCACCAGTGAATTTTTCCAAAATTACAATAATTGCAATCAAGTCTAATCTTATCCACCAACTCAATATTTCTCAAGAAATTAGATAACATGAAGAAAAATGTTTTAACCATAAAATCAGAAACTATATTTCGACGAAAATCTCTACTAATTACTCTAAATATAATTATCCTGAATAATAATCTAAACGATACATATAATATTCGTAATAAAATAAACTTATTATATTTTAACAATATGGAACTTAATTGTAAATAGGAAGAAGTAGATATTAATAATATATTTCCGAACATATACGTCGTGTACCGTATGAAATGTATCTGTTAAAATGTATAATAGCAACAAGTGAAAACGGTGTCATATTAACAACAATCTGAAGAGAAAGTTCTATTTATAACAACTATAATATGTTAATTCTTATTTCAGCGACGAGAATGCAGGATCAAAGAACATATGGTGGATAAAACTTTACAATACTAAAATGCAGTCAAGATCACCTTAACGTAATGTTCCAACAAATATTGATTTTATACTGGTCGATATTACATGAATCTTATAGAATGTTACTTGCAATGAGATGCTCAGAAATCGGCAAGTAGTTAGAATAAAATTAAAAAAATAAGACTGGATTGTATCAAGTATCATTCAGTCTATGGAATGGAGCTTTGAATAATTTCCATAATTAAAAAATGAATGTACGGATTATTTCTGTTCAAAATTATTGTTACAGACACGAAGTTAACGACACATGAACAAATGATTTATCTCGACGTATCTAATTATGTCACTGAAGGAAAATAATTACAACGTGAAATTTAAATTATCAAGACGACAATAGTTTGCCTCTATAATCTCATCATCGATATTTTCTCCTTAGGATGACCAGTATATAGTCGAATCCACAAGAAGGATTATGAAACATTGCTATATAGGCTTGAATAAACCATTCTTCACCTTGTACTAGAATTGTCTGCGGTGAACGCGTCTCAATACAGAAGAGGGCTCGAGTCGCGGGCGGACATGTCTAGCAAAGCTAGTCACATCCGGGTTTTTCTTCGTTAGCAGTATAACAGCTTGGTATATTCAAATACAGCCCTCTCTGAAACTTGTCCTGATCCGGATTTTCGTCAAGTCTCATGTCAATAAAAGCGATGGGAAAACACCATTTGGCGAGAATCAGAGATTCGTTGTCGTGTGAAGACAATCGCTTGGCACATTTTGTTTAAAATTAGCGTGACACGTTTTCTGAAATAGTAGTCTCACGAGTCATTACTGACTTTTATTTTATGTCCTCTGCCGTTGTGCGTATGTGTCTTTTATTTTGTCGACAGCACAGTATAGGAGAGACAATTTGATACTATGTGTTAGAAAATGTGCACGATAACGCAATTTGATCTGCTAGGATTCAAATACGACATTGGCGCCGGAAGCTCCAGAACGAAGATTTCAGTGTATTTAGGTGCCAATCTGAGGAGATGCATAAGATTTGGAATGAGGTGGATGTGTCTAATGGTGATTACGAATGTGTTTTTAGACATACACCCGGTTCCTTGAGGAGATAGGTTCTTCCAGAAGCCACGTTCTTGAATCAAGGCAGCAGTGTCTGGCAATAGGATTCTGCACCAGGCCACACAAGCAGGAAAACCTAGCCATGATTGACAGACAATTTCTGAGAACACATCATCTCTTACATTTGGCCACCTTGAATATAATGTGTAGGGCAGATTTCAGCGAGAAATCAACAAAACTCCTTGTAACACCAAAGACGAATTGAAGGCAAGGATTTTGGCAGCATTCACCAACTTAAACAAGGAGACCGTCCAGAAGAGATGCAGAAGATTCCGAAGTCGTCTGGAGGCTGTGTTTGAAGTCAGGTGATTTTATTGAATAAATTTACTCTTTTACTATTTCAAGATATTTTTGTCTAATTTTAATAATTATAGCTGTTAAAATGAGATGTCAATGTTACTTTAATTTTTGTTAATTACAGACGACAGTCTATCCATTGCACCCTGTACAATTAATGGAACAAATCTAAATGCACAGGCCGCCCCTCTCAGCACATGTGACGACAATGACCGTAGAACACTTCATCTCATACGTCCTAAGTCCACTGGTTTACTTTAGAGAAAATTGTTGATTTTTGGATTTTACAGGCAAAACGTTTATTGTCTTATTCTTTAACAAGCACAAATAGTGACAATATAATGCATAACAACAAATCCAGTCTATTTTGAGATATGAAGTAGAAAGGTCTATCAGCAAACTGTCTTGCTCTACTATCAAACATGTTTGATAACCACACAAATGTTAGAGGCATTGTAGTGATTGAAAATATTTACCGTGACAAAATTATTTGACTGTTTAATCACGCTTTAGTAGAGTTCAGCTTCTGCAAGCAGACATCATGTTACATTTAAATTGAAGCAACAAAACCGAGTTATACCTAGTTTGAATCAAAGAGCAGAAATACATTTCATTATTGCTGTTGGATAAACAATTTTTGTGTATGCATGCTAACGGTATAAGACATCCTTTCTGTATCCCCTTAAAACAATTGCTTGTAATATATAAAATGCTATTTTATTAGCTAAGATAATTTATAAGGTGTTTAAGAAACACGTATAAATATATGAACATATAGTTGCGAAAAACTACATCCTTCTTAACAAGGTGAGATATTGAAAACTTGTTTATAGATATGTTTCATATTTCAACAAGGTGTAAAGCCTACAAATGCTATTAACTTCCGCGACAGTAGACAAATACAGAGCTACTCATAAGTCTATAAACTCTTGAATGTGTATGTGTGCACGCCGCTTCATAAGTTGAGCCGAAGGAAGAATAACATGAACTGGCCTTCGTCCAGGAGATATTGCAATCAATCATGGGGGAATAAGATTCACGAGCGATCTGTCATCAACAGTACATCATTCAGAGAAAATATTCATTCACCAAGCCGACATTCGGCGACGACTCTCGATTTCTATCAATCTCCGTCTTGTCATTTTAGGTAAACAGTGGTCAAATTTTGACACTGATCCGAAAAGTGAAACCTCGCATGATATAAGTGAGGAAGATAGAGCAAGTAGTGATTTGAAAATACCATTCGAAACAGACTTGCAACACACGCATTATATATCGATATGTGAGTGAATGAGAGAGAGAGAGAGATAGAGAGAGTGAGAGAGTGTGTGTGTGTGACAGAGAGAGAGAGAGAGAGAAATAGCGAATTATCGCATTGTAAATATGTACGGGTCTATGCGTGCGTATTTATGTAAGCCTCGTCAGGATATACAATTATATACATTTACCACACAAAGCAAGGCGATAATGCTGGCCACTGTGACGTACGATACTAATATATATATATATATATATACATGTCATTCGCAGACAGTACTGTATATGTGGAAAAATACCAGTCCATGTGGAAAAAAATATTCCATTCTTATTGCATTCGCTTTCGTACAAATGTCACAATCGAGGTATAAATTCATCCCTTCTCTTCCAAGCTTGGGACTAAAATCATTGCAAACTTGGTTCTCTCACATTGGGTTGACCTTGGAGAAATGAATTAAACCTGACACTGTGACATGAAAACGTACTTTACACACACACACACAAAAACACACTAGCAACACCTAACAAAGAAAGGATGTCTTATATCGTTAGCATGCATACACAAAACTGTTTATCTAGCAGCAATATTTAGCTTGCATCCGTTTTAAGTAAAAAACAAAGTTGAAATAGAATTTACATTACTTCAGCCGCTTTTTGAAACAAATAAACCTCCTATATTTTAATTGATGTATTGTATTCTCAAATGTAGTTTTTATAATGTAATTTTTCGCACATATTTGTTTGTAAAGTTCACATGAGTTTGTGTAACACTCAAATTTGAGATTTATTTGCGCGTTGGTTTATTACAGTTTGTAGATATTTCTATGTACAGGTTGATCCAAAGTTTTGAACCCACTAAATCTCTAGTAAAGTACACATGCATCGGAGAATAAAACTTTTACACGTTTTAGGATTGTTGAAAATAAATTGAGTAATCGTCCACATGCCTCACGTCTATTGTCCATGTCGTTATCGCTTAGTTTGTTGAATAATGATAGCTTAAATGTTTTCAAATCAAGATCCTTTGTCATGTGTGCTAACACTGTGGTGTTGGGAATTCCTAGCTCGGAAGACTGTTTCGTAGTGACTTCTTTGGTAAGCTTAGCACATTATCCTCCACCTCCGCGAATGGGTACCTTCGTGTTGACGGTCGTCCTGTACTCGGTTTGTGTCTAATTGATACTGTGAGTAAGAGTATATGTTCCCATTGCAGCCTCGTCCTCTTCGTAGGAGATTGCTAGTCAAAACATGTAGTGAAGTCATGTCGCACAAATTGCATGCGCTTGCAAGAATGCGCATGTTCTTTTAACCATACATTTGCAAGCGGTTCTTCTTACAAACTGCAAGCGGTCGTGTCAGCCATCTGTAATAGATAATATATTATATAGGGTGACATGACCACCATTTATCTTCAAGCTTCGCATATTTAATACTACGTGCTGTTCTTTTATATGTTCATGTTGTTAAACTCCACGTGGGGAAAGGAACGCCCTTGGTTTGTCCTTAATTGGTCCTGTGAGAAACAGTTTATGTTCCTATTGCAGTCTCGTCCGCTTCGGAGGACATGGTTTGTCGGAATATGCATTGAAGTCATATTAATATTGTGTGCTGTTCTTTTATTTTTCATGTTGTTACCTGGGAAATAAAAAAAAAGTCCTCTATATGGCAAAGAAACGACCTAACTACAATGAATCTCTTTCTAGCAAGGGACTAGTTCATATAGTCACAACACTTCCCATTACCATTGTCGAGACAAGTATCATATATAACAAATCAAGATTTCCTGAATATATCAGTACATAGTAATTCAACATTAGCTTCATTTTTTCTCAGTTACTTTTGGGTAATTGTTGAGAATGTTTTAGGGTCCCTTGCTAGAAGAGACTTCATTGTAGTTAGGTCGTTTCTTTGCCATATAGAGGACTTTTTTTTATTTCCCAGGTAACAACATGAAAAATAAAAGAACCAGCACACAATATAATATGACTTTCAATGCATTATTCCGACAAACCATGTCCTCCGAAGCGGACGAGACTGCAATAGGAACATAACTGTTTCTCACAGGACCAATTAAGGACAAACCAAGGGCGTTCCTTTCCCCACGTGGAGTTTAACAACATGAACATATAAAAGAACAGCACGTAGTATAAATATGCGAAGCTTGAAGATAAATGGTGGTCATGTCACCCTATATAATATATTATCTATTACAGATGGCGACACGCTTGTTAAAAGAACATGAGCATTCTTGCAAGCGCATGCAATTTGTGCGACATGACTCACTAGACAACACGAAGGTACCATTCGCGAGGTGATATCGGCGTTCTTGCCATGAAAATATTGTCAGCAATAGTCTCTCTTTCTTCAACTGGGTTAATGGATGCCAGAAGTTATCAAACCCGCATTACAAGATGATTTTATAGAACAATAATTTAAATCATTGAAACGTACTCATTGTACATCAGTGTACTGTGTGTGTGTGTGTATATATATATGTGTGTGTGTGTGTGTGTGTTATAGGAAAATATAAACAAGGAAAAATAAGAATACTATAGGAAAATACTACATCCTTGCACCAGACGCATACAAATATAAAATAAAAAAAAACCATGACGCGGTGGAAACAATTCATTTTCTTTTGGAGTAACCAAGTAATCTAAAGTGTATATCTAAAACAAGTATTAAAATTTAGCAACTGCACCAAATAGAGAAAGTTCAATGTATTTATATAATATATATAAACACAAAAAGGATATTTTATAAAACGACACACGCAGTACTTTAGTAGCATATAGGAATTAATCTGACAATATTTTGATTTAAAAACATGCTAGATTAGTCAAAACATATAATATAATCTATAGAAATTGTTTAATTGGTAGAGCATTCACAGCAAATTTACGACTCGATTCTCAAAACATTTTATATTATCACAATCTTAGATAGTTATTAACAAAATTGATAAAAATAAAATAAATGACATTGGCTAGTCTTTATATATAAACACATATTTAAAAAATAATTTAAATCTGTAGTGTTCTCTCTCCTTCATGTGCATGTATAAGCACATCAATGCAAACATCACTCAAATCCGATGAAGTTATTCACACAAAAGATCTTTTTACACTTTAACAGATTTTTCTGAAGTCTTTTGAGATATATATATATATATATATATATATATATATATATATATATATATATATATATATAAACTCATGTTTGTCTAGATTATATCCATTCTGAAATCTCATATTTGCTTCACTTCCATCGGTTTTTCATTTGCAAATATGGAATATTTACTTGTCAGTGAAGTTTGCTTTCGTATTCAGATGGTTTTTATACGGGCCAATGCTCACTAATAGGAAAATATTATTTAGATCCAATGATGGGGAAAAAGGGAAATAAAATACCTTCCTTTTATTAAGAAATACACTACATAATTAAAAATATTTCTCATAAATGTTAAATTACGTATGTATGTGTGAGTGTGTGTGTGCACCCTCCCATGTATATATTTGTATCTTTGTTAGCGGCATACCGACTCCATTTGGGTCATTTACTGCCGAAAGTTAATTTTATTTTTTGCTTTAGTAATTTCTTTCAAAAAACATCTATTTTTTTTAATTTTTATTATTTCCACAAAAATATATTGCTGTTAATATTTTTTTTTACCATACATTAGTGTATTCTCTGTAATTTATTTTACTTTAAATATGTATTGTTGGTATTTTTATAATAAAGTTACCACCTCTGGACAGTGTGTCTTGGGGAAACAGCACTGATGTCTGCGCTCCTCAAAACACCCGATCAGATGCCTTTTGCTGGATGTAGTTTATACTCATACCCAGTACAACCTAGTCACAGACACACACACATTATATATATATATATATATATATATATATATATATATATATATATATATGAGAGTGATGTTGTTCTGAATAATCCTAAATCACTTGCATGTTTAAATAAGACATATGATCAGTATTTTACAAATACAGTAAAATATGGTGCAAAAATAATGACGTAATATAAAAGTTGGTGCAAAAATAATGATGTAATAATGTCGTTTTTTGACGTATTTTTAATGTCAAAAAACGACATTATTACATCATTATTTTTGCACCAACCTAATATAAAAATATATACGATCTCTCTCTCTCTCTCTCTCTATATATATATATATATATATATATATGCCTGTTCAAATTATTTGCGTAGAAATGTAACAATTTTCAAATTTGTTCACATGTACATGCACCTATATTATATAGAGTAAAATTTAAAATATATATATATATATATATATATAGACACAAGTACATTTCATTTCGCACTATATTCTGCATGCGCGGTTCAATAGTGAATGCGTTTGAACTTATTTAATGTAGCGTAATCATATATTCATTGTTATTCAAGACGTACCTTTGAGCGAATTTTGTGATTCCCGAGATGTGCGTACGTAACAAGCAAACTAATATAAAAATGTAAGTTTCTTTTTTGTTCAATTTTGAGTCATTTAGTTGCTGAACTGATGGACCTCCGATTTCCCAGACAATCAATGAAAGAAAAATGATGTCTTTTGAAGTGACTGAAATCATTGACACTTGCTCCCATCACTGTAGCGCAGACAGAGGGTGAAATCAGAAAAAAAGAAAAGTTCCTTTATCGATCGCATTTATTTCAATAATTTAATCAATTCATCGTCTCTAGATCTTCTCAACAATTCTTTGTTAATTGCCTGAATGTGACAGTTGCAAAGATCGCCGTCGAAATATTTTATTTCCTTTTTTTAATTTTCCATTTATATTTCATGTCACAATATTTGTTATCGAGATGAATAAAGAAGATACGAAACAGCATAATAATAAACACTAATTGGTCATTTTTGCGTTGTAGTATATTTCTTAATATAGCATATGCCATCCGATATTTGTGCAGGTTATAATTCATTGATAAGTCTGTTTATCAGGTGCTTTAGCAAATCGCATGTTATCTTACGACTAGCGACTCGTATTCGAGGATACCCCGTCTATATGGCGGCTAGACAAACCCTATTACAGCCGCTTGCACAGACGCATTTTGTGTTTGTACAACATCTACAGAGCCCGCCTTTTTTTATACTGCAACTATGCTGAGCAGACCTTAGTTTACAATTTTTGGGAGAGAGCATGTTATCTACCATGATGAACTGTCTGAAGAAAGCCACATGACTTCTGATTTCGTGCTAGCGCGGACATCGACGCAAACTCCCCCGCGTTACCCAATTTCATTAACAGGTTTTAGATGAAAACGTTTTTTGGTTTTCAGACATTTTCCAAAGGTGCCGCACGTTGGGCGCCTCCAGACCGATAATATCAGGAAGTCGTCTTGCTGACATATTGTCCATGATGATATTCGAACCCATGCCTCATGGTCAGAAGGTGAACTTCCTGCCCATCGACTGCCAGATATTTCATATGCATCTCATAATCACTACCCTACAAAAAATGATTTCCATTTTCTAAGTAATATTACTATTAGTTTTCTTTGAAGAATTAATTTGTTTTAGTTCTTTTTCTGTGTTCGCTTTCCATTCAATGACTCTTCCACAACTTCCTATATCTTGTTGCCCTTAAAAGTTATTTTCCCAACGGAAAGTGCATCCTTGAATGTCAAAGGCGCATTGGAATAGGCAAGGCTGCATTTCAAAGTCTAAGCAATACATTCAGAAAAAAAATCGTTACAGAGAAATGAGTACTGAACTGTTATGCAATATAACTGCTCTGGTATGGCAGCGAATCCCGGACAATCTTCTAGCAGATGAAGAGGAGATTTGAAGCTCCTGATATATGGTTCTACAGCAGGACGCAGAGGATAACATTGGGAGAACTTGTGAGCAGCAACGAAGTTTTAGCGAAAATGGAAATAAAAAGGAAACTTATACTTAGAATCTGAAAGAAACAGTTGAAATTTCTCGGGAACACAATGAGGAAATAAGGACTGGAAAATTTGACGGATGAAAAACAATACAACAACGCATAACTTAGGAAATATTAGGTTGGTGCAAAAATAATGGCGTAATAATGTCGTTTTTTTGACGTATTTTTTTAACGACAAAAAACGACATTATTACGTCATTATTTTTGCACCAACCTAATAGATTGTGGAGCTGGGTTTAGTAAATAACAAAAGGGTAACATTTATTATGAACTACAAAGGAGAGGAAATTATGGAAAGACTTGATCGCTTATGTGCTGAATGGACTCTGCACACAAAAGAAGAGGTGGAGGCAAATTCATTATTGGCGATCTCAATCGTAAAATATGTAGATGAAATAATATTTATAACAAACCCACGTAGGAAACTATAAGAACTCCTACTGAATTTAGTGAAGGAAAACAAGAAGGTCTAAACGGCAATTGCAAGA
>OZ010581.1:57513909-57516409 GCA_963932145.1 Acanthosepion lycidas
AATGGCGGAACGGGAAGTGCTGGTCTTTGCAAAGGGTCAAGCATTGCTAAGGAATACAACGGATGGGAAGTTGTAGAGAGCCATGATCACTCATATCCGGAAATGTTATAGAGAATAGTAAAATAAAAATCACTGAAATTATTATTTCTTACTCAGAATCTACTAAAATATTTTTCTAATGAAATCGCTGTTTATTTTTCTAGTGGTCTACATTATATCGATTCATTATTAGATCCATCTTCTCATCATTATTCGGCTTAGTAATAGGGTTGTATTTGGAAATAGGTTGATATAGTTTATTTTTTGTGACATTTTCACACTTTTGTTGCGTTGTACATATTTAATGTGTTCATTAGTCTTTCCATAAGTAAATTCGGTCGAAGTTGTAATGGCCGCTAGTTTAATATTTTTACTTTCAATTAATTACAATATCTTGTTAAATGTTTCTGTTTGAATCCCCGAGTTCTTCCTTTCCGTCAGATGCTCTTTATTTGGTATTCTTCACTATTTTTACGATATTAGTCCTGCTTCCTATGTTAAAAGTTCACTGCAATTATGAGTTCACTGGCAATATTTACTGAAAACTGTTTCCTGCATCCCTTCAAAAAAAAAGATATTTCTTTCAAAACGTTTTTTGTTTGGTGAGCCGCGCCAAGCAAGTTGTCTTTATATTGTAATATTTTACTATGATTGCTTACAAACGAAGGCAAAAGCTTCTTGCTATCATTTAGTTTCTACTGTTTTTGCGATTATTTGAATATAATAGGCAACCTCCAGTAAGCCATCAAATGAATAGATGACAGAAAAAAAGCCAATATCGAAACTGAAATAAAAAAAAAAAATATCGTAAGAAAATTCAGAGATCACCATGTATTATAAAGAACCTTGCTAGTTTTATTTTATGATTACTGATATACAAATTCAACCGCGAAGAAACAAAATAACATAATGAATAACTCGACACAACATTCGAGAGAAAAATGCCCAATCTAAGCGACACCATTACCGCAAGTTTTTTTCTTACGTTACCCGCATCAAGCAAAATGTTAATTGAATATGCCGATATACTATAAATCATTTAAACGCTAACCTTTTTATATAGATTTTTTTATTTTATATATTCCCCAAACTTCTATTTTATATTCTAACACTCGCAGCATAGTTTTCATTAAAACCAGGACTTATAAGATTAGTGCGTAAAATCTATTCTCTTCGCTCAAAGTCGAACTCAAGTAATCCACAACATTGTTTCTTTTGATTAATGCTGTTGGAAAAAGCGATAGATGTAAAACAGCGTAATTGTAACAAAGCCACAGAAACCCCGAGAGAAAGATTCAAAATAAAGAGCATCAAATATGAAAAGATGAAAATGTTGCAGGGATTAGTTTTATAATAAATTATAGAAATACCAGGAAGAAAGAGAAAAAGAAATGGAAGAATGATGTGAGAAAGAGTGATGTAAAGAGAGAAAATGTAGATTATATTTGATCGAAAATAAGGAGGAAAACAGACTTGAATAGAGAATCTCAGATAAATATACTCACATTAAATTTCATGTTTAAGAAGAAAGTTCAGACTTTCTGTTTTCCTATGTCACATTTACATACATATTACATAGGTATAAATTTGTTGTTGGTAAGTTTTTTCTTCTTATGATCAAGAAGTAATTTCTTAATACATCAGATGGCAAAAATTGTCAGATTTTAACATGTGTTTAAAGGCGATACTTTTCCAATTACCAATTTATAATGAAGATGCAAAAAAGCTTGAAATATAAAACAAAACTTTAGTTCAATGGCAACCTACAGCGCCTTTATATAATAATAGGTAATATATTTTACCAAATATGTCGACTGACAAATAGATAATGTTTCGAGTTCAGGACGCATCGGATAGTTTTTCAATGTCGCCTGAAAATTGCACTAATCAGCAAATTATGAATAGTTATAATTATTATTGCACAGACACACTGCGATGTGTATATATATATATATATATATATATATATATATATATATATATATATATATATATGTGGTCAGTATTTTGGCAGCAATCATTCTTTTATGCACATTTCACTGAATATGCAGACAAGATGATTTGATTTAATTTTTATTCTATTTCTCATGCGATCTAATAATTTTTTTCAGATGGTAAATTATATACAAACTGTCCATATGCTATTTTCTTCCGAGCGCTTTCGACTCTACATTTAGCCATTTTCAAGGATGAAATATTTTAAATGTTAAATAAGAAATAGTTTGTTGCATGTATGTATTTATATAGGTACCTGCATGAGATCGCTAAAAAAAGAGCATAGCATGATGAAAAAGACGGCAAACTTGACGAAAACAAAATTTTATCGTATAAATGTTTATGCTATTATTAAGAGGAAAGATGAACGCTTATTTTAATTATATTTTAAATTTTTTTCTTCTTTTCAGAACAGTCTGAATTTTCATTTAAAATCCTTTTTGCATCACTTGAACTATTAAAATAA
>OZ010581.1:57521409-57671409 GCA_963932145.1 Acanthosepion lycidas
ATATATGAGTGATGGAATCTTTTACAAATACAGTCAGCAAACTTTGACCGTGTTCGACGACGATGTTACTGAATATTGGATTCTTTTTTCATTATTAATGCTTCAATTATTTTTAAATTTTTAAATGTTGGTGAGGATGTCAGAGTTGTAGATTATACGAATACGTTGTGAATGGATTTTGGTAGGTGTCCGTTTGTGTTCAGACGAGATCTATTTGAACTATGATCAGTATGATGTAACGTGAGTCTTCTGGATAGGATTGAAGTGTTATATCTAATAGAAGTATACATGACTTTTGTTTGATCCGGAACGCACTTCCTTTATTGCTATGTGAATTCATAAACAAAATCCACGAATAAGTATATTGGGCATACCACTAGATGTCTATCAAGTAGACTCACGTTCCATCATCCTGACAGTCACTTTGACTCATTTAATCATAAAGTAAATCTTACCAAAATCTATTCTCAACTTACTCGCAGAAAATTCAACTAGAATAGGCTTATCCACATATAGGAAATGGCTAACAATGATCTACACTTTCATTACAAAAAATCCTTTATAATGTACAATTGAATAGCCGAAAGCGATCGTATATGTAGAACATTAGGAGAGTTTTTATACACTTTATGTCGAGAAAAGAAAACACTTATAGGACACAAGAAAAACTGAATTAAATATTTAATCGCAGTACCTTTGAATCGTCTATATTGAAAATTGTATAAAATTATATTATATTATATATAACATAGGCAGGTGTGTATGTGTATGTGAGTGGAGAGAGAGAGGAATTACTAACGAGATGCACACGTCGCTATACTTCATAGAAAAAGATATGCGCATCGCTCATATCAATGCAAACGCCCTGTAGTATCTATTATTAAAATTGTCTTTTCTCTCTTCCCGTCAATATCTCCTCGTCTTCCCTTTATCTCTGTATTGTTTGGTATATATATATATATATATATATATATATATATATATATATATATATATATATATATGTATGTATATTACCCTTTCATAAAAGGAAATTCGTCAAAGTCCTTTCATCCGATTGCAAAGTCGACCATCTGTCAATTAAATATTGATAATGTTGCGAGCAATCCAAACTAGCGGACATTATATAAACAGTGGGAAATTAAGAATTACTTTCTACTTGGAGGAAAACCGTTTTCCGACCTGAATAAACACAATTTCACTGAGCAAAATTAACTCTGAGTCAACACATATTACGTATTCAATTATGCACTATAACATACTTACTTGAAGACAACCACGAACTGTTGACACGATCGATAATTTATTTTGAAATCATGCAATTCAATAAGATGCACATGAACTGCATAACACACACAACAAATATACATAACTTTGTATAATATACCCAAACATACTGACGAATTAAGTATAAAAAAAAGAAATATATATATATATATATATATATATATATATACATACATACACATATATTGTGTGTGTGTGTGTTTGTGTGTATACAAGTACATATAAATATAGCTATATATTCTATATTAACATGCGAACAGATTTGATGCCGGTAACTACTTATAATATACATAATTATAAGTTTAAAACACATGTGTATATGTATCATTACCCGAGAAATCTGTCCTGGAATTGGTGTGTTCGTAGCTTTCTGAACATGATAATTTCTGTAGAAAAAAGAAATATATATATATAATGTGAATATGCACACGAGACCATGTGCGCCTGTTTATTAATATTTGTCATGATTCATCATCATTATGATGATATTTCATCATTCAAGACACGTCTTTATGCAGTCTTTAAGCGAAGACCCAAATATTTCCTAAACAAACCGACAATGATGTTAATAATCAAATCTCATTAGACAGTAAAACCATATGGACATATAAAAAAGAAATACAAAGATAAAAGTAGCTTAGAAAAAAAAATAATATGCCTAAGGGTTTGCAGTAAGAAATAACAGAAGTCAATCACCAGAGATACATCTTCAGGCAGAACAGTTTCATGGAAAACAGATAATTATTTTTATTAGCAAAATACACCTTTTTATTGACATCAACTTCTGATATGATTCACGATAATGATGTTACTTCATCATTCTAGCAAAAAAAAGATTTTAATTTCATCATTATAAAAACAACATTTCCACCACGTACAAGGTAGCAGTAGCAAAAAGTACAACGTAGACTGGGCAAGACCAATATGCTTCGCTCCGTGAAAAGCCAGTGTTGAGGTTTCAAAGGCTTTCCTTAACCACGATATTTTCAGAACAATTATAAACAAGTCAGACGAAATTTCAAAGAAACAAGAGACAATAACCCAGATAACATTTAACACACACACAAAACTAATATTGTAAATAACTATAACGAAAAGAAAGGTACTACATATTCTTGTCAGTAATTTTCAAGTTGTCTTATTGTTTTCTGTTACCTTTGTACGTTTTCTTCATTTCATTTTCTATATAAGGAATCCTTTATCAACTACTAATACATGCAACACAGGGTAACTTACATTAACAACTGAACATCAGGCCCGTTACATACTCATTAAACTTGACTGGCTATATATTACCTGTCTATATTTCTGAAATGAGGTATTATGTACACTTTTTACATTACTCATCTTTGAGAGCATGGGTTCAAGACTTCCGTATACCGTAAAACGCCATTCACTGAACAGTATCTCAATTTCAACTCCCACCATCCATACAGCTGAAAGAAAGTGAACATCCAACAATTACAACACCGAGCAAAAGTCATAAGTGGCAACCCAGAGACATTAGATAAAGAATTGGTCAGTATAATTTGTACCCGACAATGTAACAACTACTGTGGATACATGGCAGCAGCCTCCCAATCTGGGATAGCCGGAGGAGGACAACAACACTCAGAAAACAGTGTGCCTGCCTTATGTGAAGGGGTTATCAGAGAAAATACAAAAGATCTGCGGTTCATATAACATCAGGAAAAACTTCAAAATCTAGATGACACTTTACAGATATCTCTCCCGAGTAAGACCCCCCCCACTAGCGGAGAACATGACTAAACACAGTTTATACGCTATTCTGCGCAGCTGCAGAAAAAATATAAAGCGGAGACAGGCCGCCCCCTTAAGGTAAGGCTTCAAGAACACCAAAAAGCTGTAACAGGAGGGGAAGTGGAAAAATTAGTTGTGGCTGACCCCGCTCTCTGTGGGATCAGGTTGAGATCATAGCCAAAGAACACCACTGGAAAATTCGTAAACTTAAGGAACCAGCACATATGCTAGGCCACAAAAATCTCCAGAGCCGACCAAGCATAGATATGAATACAATACGGGAAGCAGTGCCAGAGAAAAGCGATAACAACAAAAAAAAATTGCAATATGAGCTCTGGTAAAAACATGTAATGATAAAAGCAAAAATTGCAATATGAGCACTGGTAAAAAACGACTGCTGAAGATATTAGGTTTATAATACCCAGAAATTCATAAACAGATGTCCTCAAGGACACATGACACAGTAGGTAAAGGCGTCGGTTAGATCCAGTGACAGGGAGTAGAGAGGGGAATTAACAAGAGATAACTGATATCCATTAAAGCATGACACATGAACCTAGAACAGTCTGCCCCAGTGAGCGAAATGAAGGGTCCAGTTCGACATTCCAACCACCTGAAGAAGGCTGGAGAGTATAACAACCGAAACGTTGTAATAAATATGCCGACAAAGATGAGGACAATGGTCCGTATAATGTAAATAGTGTGTGTGTATATATATATATATATATATATATATATATATATATATATATATATATATATATATATATAATCTCTTGCTTATGTAACCGCGAGAAACATTACTGTTAGTCATTTTCCGGTGATTTTATTGAAATACCACTTCTAGTTAGCTGACCGCCAATACAATCAATCGGTCACATTTCTTAATCCTACAGGGTTGCTAACTATCCGCTTTACTCGTAATAAATTTTCTAACTCACAGGATACTCCGACAGGCAAACGAACATCAGAATGCATAGCATAACATGCATTATGTACTTATGTTGATAGAGGATTAAATAATTACTAGGCGAGATAGCAGATAGATAAACTTGATTGATGTTACCTATGAATACTAATGGGTATGTCTCAATACTCATAAATCCGTTGGGCACTATTTTAAGTGTGGGGTAATATGCTGTCTAAATAATCCACCACTAGCGGTGGTTTACTTACTTAACGCCGCTGGCGAGTATTGGATTTTGTTGATATTATAAAGATTATCATTTCATTTCCAACATCCCTTTTGGTTATTCCCCATTCAATAAACCTTCATAGGTTACGAAAATTAAGTATATGAATTTGTTTAGAGCCATTATCGGCCATATACTGAAGAGAGACAGCACGTAGAAAAAATGATGCAATCCCGACTTTGTATTCTAACTTTTATTATTAATAAACATGATTTGAATATATATATATACATATATATATATATATATATATATATATATATGAAATTTTGTGAATAAATGGTTACATTTTAAAAAGGCAATGCATAAGAATAAAGCTGTAAAGGGAAATGTAAGCTATAAATAGGAAAATTAAATAATTAAATCAATGTCTTTTGTTGATAAGAATACGCTAACAACATATTTGTGAAGTTTGGCAGTTCTCACAAATAGGGTCACCTTTTTCCTACGATTTTGTCTACATGTCTTATTGTTGTGAAAACCAAACGTGTAACTTTTGATTCTCGTGAAAACCAGATATCTCTTTAGCTTTTTGAATCTCGCACACGCCAAACTTAACTAGGCCTTTTTTGTTCACTCATGCAGATCAAACATCTCTCAAGCTTTCCATTAATTACTCAAACTACAGCATGAAGCAATACATTATCTGGAATTGATGGATAAGCCGTAAAATAAATTACACCAAAATAATTAATTACGATCTCTCGCATAATATCTACACGTTTATCTGCTTGCCAGAGACCAGCAATGTAAAATAATGCAATGTGATAAAGAAATAAGAATTAACTGGGCAAAGAAATAATCTACGTTTCTAATTTTGAGAACATGTGTCAATGAAAATAATTCATATAGAATAAAACGTTTGTTTACATGGGCATTTTTCTTCGTAATCAATGATACATCTATAAAGAGTAAATATATATTCTGATGATGGCAGATTGTCATGGAAGATGTTTAACAATTTTTCAGCATATTTATAATATGGTAGATATTGCCTATGTATACCATTAAAGCCCGAGACCACTTCGATTAATTCAAATCGCACATCGCACTCTTGATACATTCTTAGGTGATCCATTTGACATCCTTCCTGAAGTAAACGTTGTAAGGAAGAAAAGCGTTCTTGGTTACACAGAGGAAATGATTGGAAATACACCATCCAGGATATTGTATGTAAGAAATTTAATGAAAATATGGATAACAATAGTCCCAAGCAATATTACAAAACATAACCATAGGTAGCAAAAATCTTGTATGAATGGCCATATGAAATAGAGATAATTTTGATTGAGTGAGTTGTGTTTTAGGAATTAATAACCTTTTGATGGTTTTTTAAAGCCAGAAAATATTTTTAGATTCTAAGAAGAATTTAGAGAAAATACTTATTTATTCATACTAATTAACCCATAGTTGTGGAAGAAAACGTGGATTCATACATTTCCCAAGGGTATTTGGACGTAAATGAAAATAATAAAACTGATGAATTTGGAACTAGATTAACAATTTTGATTTTTTATTCATTATACCAGCAAGTCATCAAAGCTTACAGCACCTAACATTCCTCAGTGGTTACCTATCTAAGTACAGACCAGACTGGTCGTTGCTTAACTTCGGTGTTCGTATAGGAACTGATGTTTTAACGCGATATGGTTGTAAGACTAGATAATTTAGAGCAAACAGGTAGAGATTGATGTAATCAAAATAATAATAATAAAACATACGCACAAAAATATTTATGTAAAATGAGTATAGCGTGATTAATTTATTTTTTATAAAGCAATTTACATGACACGTTTGCTAAATTTAAAAACCTGTTGTTAATTGACTTGCCAATCCCATTCATAATGTTTTCGGTAAAAAGAGACGCGAACGTTGTCTTAACGATTATCTCGATATGCCATTAAAACTGTTCAACTGAGGCTTTGTGTTAACAACATTTTAAGTAACTTAAACAATGAATTCAGATTTTCACTAAAACGGGTTTTAATTTTATACAAGTCTAAAAGACGGACTTCGCTAACTCCTGCTGAGGGCTTTTTGGACCTTTGGCCTCAACCTTCAGCGTCCTATGTACTTAAATGTTACGAGAATTTAGAAATAATAAAATTATTTTATTTTTATTTGGCTCCTTAATTCGTCATAATCTTTCTTCGCAAACGCAACAGATCTCCTTAGTTGTTTTCCATTTATTTTGCGCACAATTTTTATTTTCTTTTAAAATCACCATATTTTATGATCCCTTCACATAAAGTCAGTCTTAAAAGTCATTAAGGACCCCAGCAATGTAATATTTTCGATAGGTCACAGTACGTGTGTTACCCCCCCCCAAAAAAAAAAAAAAACAGCAACGTACTGTACCCCGTTTAAGTTTTAATTACGGTTCAATTAAACGATATCAATTCGAATTGAGACAAATGTGACGTTAAAGTTAAACCTTTATTTCTTAAATCTTTCACTCTGTTCGATATTTGAATTTAACTTTAAATCAATTATTTTATTTTTAAATGCATGTAACTACAGTAGTTACTATCCGTTCTTCAAGTTGAGATCGAAAAACGGACAGAGGAAAAACGAGTACATTGCACTTTATTCATATAGATATTACTATGTTTGAAGGAGACGAATTTCATGAACTTGTTCATTCTGAAAAGATAACTAAAATATATTCCTTAACTAATACTTAATTAATAAAAGATTTAAAACACGGTAAAACTCCACGTAAATAAATGTAGTTAGACAGATGACATTTCTGAAAGGAACTAACATGAAATAGTCGAGAGAATGAATTTAGAAAAGATTACTTAATAAAGAATAAAGTAAAAAAAGACTTCATTTTCTGAAACGCAAAACTAAACTTGTTTAAAAGAACTGTCATTGGATGAAACACTTGAAGTGATCTTTGACGGTGATGGTAGGCTGGAGAATTGCTCATAGAGAATACACAATATAAATAAAATAGAACGTGTCTGAGCACCACAATCTAGATTCAGATAAAATTGAAAGAATGCACTGATAAAAAAGTAACATCCAAGTAAGAAAAATAGCAACTAATTATAAACGTATAACCTGTCTGTCAATGACGTGCAACATGACAATAGAATAAATTGGTAAAAAAAAAAAGGCAAACGACTCTTTGTTCAGTAACTAAACATCTTTTCTTCAAGAAGAGGAAAATTGTCGCAAACGAACAAAACCATGTAACCTATTTTCAGTTCCTGTGTAAAGATGTTAAATCGAGAACCAAGAATATACATTTGATATGGACAAACTATAAATACCTATGAAAGAAACCCACATATTTCTCCCTTTAAATTCCTGAAAATGTTAGACATTTCAAAAGACGTTGTGTGTTGTTCGGTATAAAAGCAACAGAAAATCGCATAGCCCAACTGACTGCAAAATAAAAATCCATAACCAAGATCAACATTATGATATCACACAGGACAGACGCCTTTGTTCCGCGACTATTCAACAGAGAAATGATACCAATCAGTAATATTTTAGGAAATGTTAACGTACGGTAGAGATTTGCAAAATCACATGGAAACACAACCATCTTATATAGATGGATGATGTAAATATTGGCCAGCAGCATGGAGGCGTTAAATCAAATTGCCAAGATCTACAGCCAGCAAACTGGAATGGAATTAGAATTCGAGAAATTGAAACTCTGTTGGTGATGAACCAAGAAAAAATAGAAGCAATGGAAGGAATTAATCTCTGCAGCCAGGAAATTAAAAGAATGTTTAACGGGCAGAAAAATTACAAATATATAAAACTACCGGAAGCATCGAAAAGAAAATGTCAACAGAATGAATCACCTAAGAAGATCAAAGAATATATCACTATCTAGACAAGCAGAAACTTGATCAATAATATAATTTCCTGGATATTATCTATCGAGACATTTACTCGGAACTTCTCAAAATAGACAAGAAAAGAATTGAAACTTCAGACCTGAATTTTCAATTCACTTCATCTACGACGATTTCCTTATAAAACATAATTACTGGTTCTTATATACTGATGTTCTAAGAGTAGCTTAGATACAGCACAAGGCCGAAAGTATAGGGCACCCAGTGTGGATTCAACTCACTCTCCAGTCGTACTTGTTTTAGCGAGACAAGCTTGCTATTACACCACGCTGAGGTGACCAATGATTTTCTAGGCGTAGCTTCTATATGGCACACGGTCGAGATTCTGGAGCACCCAGTGAGGATTGAACTCACTCTTCAGTCCTAACGAGACAAGCTTGATGACCATTACACCACGCCGAGGTACACTTACCTGTTATTATATATGTGGACAAGTAAACCAATGGTTGCTACGTCGCTGGCGTTGGTATTAGTATATGCAAAAAGCGCCAAAATATTAATGAACCGATGTTAGATTTTCTTTAATATAATAATTAAGAATTTCCTGGATTTTTGAGAAATAAATGACATAGTTAAAAATCAACATCTTCTGTGAACTCCAAACCTATCAAAGATTGACTTATGGCAGGCAACAGCTTAACAGAATAAGATATCCTAATGAAAAACTGAAAATGTCAGATATAGAAAATTGGAGAATCTCTTAGACAATATAGCAAAGTAAAGCAGGAAGAAAGGAATAATTTTCAATTTTATAAAGACAGAATATACGTTTATGAGTAAGAGAAAAACAGAAAACGTGAAATAGAAACGTAAAGCAAAGTACTATACAATAGGAAAAAATCATTAAAAACAAAGAAATACGTGCTGGACTAATATGAAATGTAAGTCATCCGATAAGACAAGATGCTGAACAATTTTCTGGTGGATCAAGTGATTACTTAAGGTTAGAGAATAATGCTTAGAATTAAATTAGGAATAACGAAGTTAGAGAGAGTTTAGTTTGGTTTGGTTTGTTTTACGGCATATCAAACAAAATGGGTTATTTAATGCCGACAAAATTTTTATTGTTGGCAATATTTTTTCAAACATGTATTGCTAGTAATATTCTTCCTTCAGAAAGTTTATTTCGATTAATTGTTTTCTCCAAAAATGTATACCTGTTAATAATTTTTCTTAAAAATTTTATTACTGGTAACAATGATTTTGGTTTTGTTTTTTTACTAAGTATTTCTGATATTAAGGCATATTTTTAAAATTTCATAGTGTTTTGACACGATTTGGGGGGAGGTAACTATTTACCCATAGCTAGGACCCTAACAGGTGCTACCACCCCGGGTCAGGCTGTATCTGGGAACACCAGCAACTCAGAGGTTGTTCTACGCTCCTCAAAAACCTCCTGATCAGAGGCTTTGCAGTTGGACGTAGGTTATCGACTTACCCAGGATGCGGATGTAGTTTATCTTCATACCCAGGTCACAGTTAGAAAGGGCATCGATGAAACAGAAGATTAGATAAGGACAGGAAGAAGAGGTATATTAAATACACATACACAGAGCGGAAAAGCTCGAGTCAATCAAATACTCCTCAAATCAAACCCTAACATGGCTACTTGCTACATACATAAGCAGGAATATTCCATTGTCACAGTAGTAAGGAAAAGAGGGAAAGTGCGCCGAGTCGTCCTCCTCTACAATAGGAATGTCCTCAAAGAGTAAGATTTCGGTGTAGTAGAAACAATAAGGTCACATATATTGAGATGGAAAAAGAATCGGGTGAAATTTCTGAGAGAGATCATGAGGAAAAAGCTTAGGAAAACCTTACATAAAGAAGCCATATAGAAAGACAGTTGAAAACGGTGGGGAAACGCCAACCCTCGCGCCGAAAGATTTTGTATGAATGCACAAACAAAACAGTGAGCAGGAAGTATAGTAAAAACAAACATTGTTTAACATCTGTCTACATTTCCGAGAAGAGGTATTGTAATTATATTAAGTTGGTGAAAAAATAATGACGCAATAATGTCGTTTTATGACGTATTTTTAACGTCGAAAAACGACATTATTCCGTCTTTATTTTTGCACCAACCTAATATAGACAATTTACATTGTCCAGGCTGTTCTCTTCATCTTTATTCCCTTATTGACAACGTTCCGGGCATAGTACACCCCGGCCTTCTTCAGAGATACTTTTTAAAATTTTGAACCGAACACTTTATTTAATATATGGAAGTAGATTATTCTAGTTCCACTAGCCATGCCTTTGGATATTTCAATTTTAGCTAATACCACGTGATAACTCAACTTTGCAGGATTTTTGTTCCCTGTTCGGTATTGAACTTATAACTCTTTGGGTCAAGTCAATTTCAGATCATTCAACCAACGCTTTAGTTAACAGATGACACATGGTCCACCCACTAAGATATATGTCCAGAAGAATACACATGTCCCAGTGGATAAAATTACAGAGAAGGAAACATATATCTATTTTTACCATTCCTTTGTGTTCTCAGCCAAATTTTTCTTACAAATATTCCCCATAGATTTTATTTTTAACACTGAGAAGCGAGAGTTTGTTTCACGCTTAAACGCAATCTTTTGGCGATGAAGATAGAGTACTTTTATATTTACATATATATAATGTGCGTGTATAATAAGCAAACTGATTACGCACAAAAATCTCTCTCACACACGCAGACACACACACATTTTATATACATATATATATATATATATATATATATATATATATATATATATGTGTGTGTGTGTGAATGAATGAATGACTCCAACTGGAATACACGAAATGCGATAAAAAACGGCACGTGAAACGTGATATTTACAAAATTAAACTGATGACATCACAATCGACAAAAATTCGTTTAAAATGGCTTGCGCTTAGAGATCGCGAAGTTAGATTTGCAAATGTTAACCGGATATCAGAATAAAATAAAATAACTATTTAAGGAATAAAAATATATCAATATAAGACTTTCCTTTGGTTTTTAGTAAAATGTGAATAAATGTATATCGCTAACAAAATAAAACAAATTAATATATATATATATATATATATATGAGAGAGAGAGAGAGAGAGAGAGAGAGAGAGAGAGAAAGATTAGACCAGGCAAAAGTAGTAATTTAAATGAATACAAATATAAACAGAAAACAATTAACACGTAGAGCTTTTAAGTATATAAAATTTGGAAATCAGCCGATTACAATAGCTTGCCTTCAACCTTTCGGTATCTTCAGCTGATTTCGGTCAATTGATTTTCGAAAGCTTTATTTTTTAAATTCCTCTAGTAACAATTTTCGAAAATATGAAAGGGCTTGAAAAGAAAATGTTAATACCATGCTGGAATTTTATAACTCAAATAAAACAACAAATTTAAAACAATTCTAGGAAAAGAAATTTTTTTTAGTTTAAACACGCTCTAACTTAGAG
Source organism: Acanthosepion lycidas (assembly GCA_963932145.1). Lineage (NCBI taxonomy): Eukaryota > Metazoa > Mollusca > Cephalopoda > Sepiida > Sepiidae > Acanthosepion > Acanthosepion lycidas. Next base: position 57,532,970 of record OZ010581.1, read on the forward strand.
ATCAAGTGCAAAATAAGGAAAATATTTTTCAAATCGCTTAAACACCTCCCCAGATATTCCGAATTACACAAAATATTTAAAAAAAAAAACAATGTTAAATTAAGCTACACCTGCACTTGTTATTTAGAAACCAAAATAAAAAGAGAAAACGCCAGAAATTTCAAAGTTAACGAGCAGCAAAACATTATTAACAGTAATATATACAATTGTAAAACTAAAAGCAGATGTTCATTAGATGGAGTTTGCAAACACAAGCAGTAATTTATAAAACAGAAGTAAGAGATACGAATGACCAGCAAAACTATACATAGGGTATATTGAGAGTAACTTTAAAAACAGTTTTTACGATCATAAGACATCTTTTAAGCTAGAAATTCTTAGGAATTTTAAACTAGCCAACCACTTGTGGAAATTAAAGGAGAAAAAAATGATTCGATCGTAAATTGGAAAATTAAAAACAAACTGAGCCTTACAACAATCATAGCAACTCTGGAACCTTGATCAAAAAGTGAAAACAGCTACAATAAATTTTTCAGGCCAAAAAAAAAAAAAAAAAAAAAAAAAAAAAAAAAAAAAAACAATTTTTAAACCATAGATCAGAAATGATGTCTCGTTGTATTCATAATAAAAAAAGTATCTTTTGTTTGCATTTGAAGTGGGATAAAAAGAACTTATGCATATTTCATTTAAATATCCTATACACTCGATTCTCCTCCTCCTCACCTTACGTCATACGCTGTTTGATTTCTTTTTTTAAACTATAGCGTTCATAATTTTTTATTTAAAAAAAATGACTCGTTAGGAAATGAATTTGTCCGAAATCGCCTGAAGATACCGAAAGGTTGAAACCAATATAGCGGAATAAGTTAATTTCTTAATTTTATAATATATATATATATATATATATATATATATATATATATATATATATATATATATACATACGTACGTGTGTGTGTGTGTGTGTGTGTGTATAGTTAGCTTCGAACTTGTTACACAGTATTACCATGACAAGTCATTATAATAAGTGTTTTCTAGGTCTAAAGCTCTATAATGAAGAAACATTACTTCTAAAACATCTGGTACAAAGTACGTAGAAGTGCGGCATATGCAACCTATATTTGGGTTGTATCTTTTATCACAACGCATAAATATGAGTTTAATTGTTAGCATTTAATGTTACCCCCTTGTTGATTAGTGGTCTGTATATATCTACATGCACACACAAGGCGCAAATTTAATTAACTGAATAACAATGATAAACAAAATTTCGCTTACTTGTTTACAGTTTCTATGCTCTACAAATTCAACCCTTACGAAGTTATGTACAACAAGCTATCACGCATTTGTCGGATATTTTTTTCCAGAACACATTTCTCTTGTGTACTCAGTTGTTTTATTTTTCAGCGCAATTTAGAATTTCAGAAATAGCCAAACATCACTGGTGCTTCCAGTGAATAAATTGGATAATCCATATAAGCAATATTTATCTTCACCAGACTATGACGAAATGATATCGCATTATAATTTTCATTACTAAATCTACTTTTAGAAGCTCCCTTCATGTTTTAACTTTTTATTTTCAGTTTTGTTGCTATCAGTAGAACATGATATTCGAACTAAGGCAAACTGAATTTTAAACTGACTAATTTTGTCTCTCTTTTGGTCTGGAGTAACCGAATGCTTGTGTCATATGTCACATAATTACGCATTCCAATGAATATAATGTTTCCCTAAGAAAGAGTCAATTTCTTTGCAGAATATTCAGCATACATTTTTTAATATTACTGTTCTTTCATTAGTAGTTTTAGGTCGATTCATACCCAACTTGATCATTATACGTTGTCATAATTAACTTTCACTAATTTATATTCATATGTATAGCATGAACACATGTAGCTTACGCGACGGTTCATCAAAGATTAACATACCTGATCAAGCCAAGAAAACAGAAGACGCAACATGTACAGAAAGGTATGTCATTAATCTAATTGCACTACCTCTTCTGCAAACAGATTGTTGCGCCATATAGGTTTGTGTTTTTTTTGACGTGAAAATAACCACATTTCATAATAATAATAATAATAAAAATTATATTCATAAATATTTCTTGGCATGTATTTATAATTGATGGAAAATTCTTTCGAAATTTTAGAAAATCAAACACAACAGCAACTTATGAAATATACATACATACATACATACATAACTATTCTTGTGAATGTATATATTAGGTTGGTGCAAAAATAATGTCGTTTTCTCACATAGTAACATATATGAGAAAACGACATTATTTTTGCACCAACTTAATAACATATTCAACAAAATAATGTGAGATTACCAAACACAACTTTGCAGGAAATATGAATAGTTTACGAAGTCCCATTTTCAAGACGTTATTCTACTAATAATGGTCTCATTTAATCCGCTTTTAAATGCTGGTGTAGGCTTTCCAACTTAAAGATCTACTTGGCAACTTTTGAACGACCTTATCTCTGTAAAACAGCATCAAGCAAAACTTTGTGAGACATTCTCCGAAGCTTAATATATATGTTCATAAGGCAATCAAAATGTATTTTATGTTTTTTTTGCCTACATAGACGGGTATATGTATTTATATATACACACACGCATACTGTTATGGGACCTTACCCATAATAACATAATGGACTATTCCATACGTAATAAATACTACGCCTCGAGAGGAAGCAGGGAGTTCAAACCCCCCGTGGGCACCCCGAGGCGGTGTTATGGTTAGCAAACTTTTCTCGCTAGCACAATTACAAATGAGTAGTGAGTTCAATCCTCACTGGGTGCCCCATACTTTCGGCCTTGTGCCACATCTAAGCTACGCTTGGAAAATCTTTCGTCTAGTTCGGCCCTGATGTCCAGTTGGAAATGAATTGGTCGGAGGTACAAGGGAAGGCCGAGATCGCGGTTAATCTGTGGTCTCGGAGGAGACTTTCCCTGAAGGGAAGGGCGGAGATATGTGTTTCACACATATATCCGATTCTCCTGTACCGACGCTCTATGCTTCCACTCCCGTATGCCAGACTAATGTCATTAGTACGGACCTTGTTCTCTTTCTTGTGTAGAGACAAGGCCCCTATGGTATCTCGCGAGATCTGTTGCCTTCATCCCTCTGAGGGCGGTCTGGGTATGCCTAGCATTGAGATTCGTCAATATATGCTTCGCATTACCTTTCTAGACCGAATGTGTCGCGGACTGGATGAGGTGGGAGCCTTTTGGAAAGAGGATGTCCGAAAACATTTCCCATCCCTGAGAAGTGTGCGAGTAAGAGGCCGGCCGTACACCTCGTGCCGAGTGCTCCTTCTACCGCGAATGTCGCCGTGCTTTGAAGCTCCTCTTACGGACGACGGATGGCCTCTCCGACGCCCAAGGGTTGTCTCGTAAGGCATTGTATCGATTGTTAGTTAGGGGTCCGTTCAAGATGATCTGATCGACGAGCTCGGTCTTACGAAGTAGGAGGCTCGCTCGATATGGCCTTGGGCGCATGGGTTGAAATGTCTCAATAATGATGAGGCATCACTCACCTGGCTGATGCTTCGTGGGGCCCTCTGGCTCGGCAAGAGACTTTGTTCAGCAGGCTTGGAGAAATATCCAAACTGTCGTCGCTGTACTGGGGAATTCGAGACCATTGGTCACGCCTTTTTCAGTGCAAGACGGTAGTGCCATTGTGCAAGTTTGTTGAAGGCCTCATGGTTCGCATGCTGCAGGGAAAGTTTTTGTCCTGGAAGCCAGTTCTGTTTGAAGCAATGTGGTGCCGCAATTGACGAAGGCTGAACACTATGTGTTCTGTTGCTTACTAGGGATTATGAGAGTCGTGATTTGGACGACGTGTCAGAAGGAATTCTATGACGGCGAGAATTCACCTCTTCCCATCTGATCTTGTTCTTTAAGCATCAGCTTAAAGTCAAGGTTAAGACAGAAAGGCGGCGGCTCCCTTCATCAAAATTTGACAAAAGGTGGGTAAATCTTGCGCGAATGTGTAGAGTGAAAGGGGCTGACCTAGAGTTGCACTTGGATGTCGGTTAGGTACAGGATTTTGTCCTAACAGGGTTGAACAGAGGCAACCCACCCCGATATTAGTTTAGTCTAGGCTTTCTTTTTTGAATTTTAATTTCCCGTTTTCTGTTCAACTTAGCTAGGGTATGCATGCTCATTGGTCCTTTTTATTTTTGTCCCTATTTTTTCTTTGTTTAATTCCCCATCCCCTCCCTCGTTAGGTGGTCAGTGATGTCAGTTCTCTGGTGGATGCGGGGCGCCTTTCGTTTCGTGTGTGTGATTTTTCGTATTTGTTGTTGTGTATGAATGTGTGTGTGCCTGTGTGAATGCTTGGAGGTATGAATGTTTTCCGGATTTTTTCATAGTCCCGCATTGATTTCGTCCGGTTAACTGATGTTTCTGTCACATTTACGGTTTGTGGGGGTTTTATTACTAACGCATCGTTTTGTTTAGTTTCTTGTAAATATTTAAGACACATTGTATATATTCATTTAGGCATCTTTTTAAAAAATTGTTGTTTTATTCCCCTCCCCCCCACGAACAATATCTGTACATAAGGGGATTAGTTAGGACTAAGTTTAGATTTAAGACAGAAGACCATCCTTCCCCGACCCCTTTTTAGGCCTTGTGCCACATTTTATACATTCATATAAATAAATATCGTTCAGTCCGAAGTCGGTCGACCCGCTGATCGGTTGAAATCTCTGCCTACGGGCGGGGATGAACCCGAATGAGGCTACGCCGAAGGGCGGAGTCACTTTCGGGGTTGTAAACCGACCCTGAACTCGTTTATATGGGTTCAAAGTGCATATTTTTGGCCGAGCCCACGGGCTTGGAGATCCCACGTTACATCGGCCTTGTGCCACATGATGCCCTTGTAGGGGAGTGACTAAATACCGTTCAGTCCGAAGTCGGGCGACCGGCTGACCGCCTAATCGGTTGAACACTCTCCCATCAGGCGGGGAGAAACCCGAATGAGGCTACGCCGAAGGTCGGAGTCTCTTTCGGGGAGGTAAATCGACCCTGAACCCGTTTGTACGGGTTCAAAGGCCATATATTTGGCCGAGCCCACGGGCTCGGAGATCCCACGGGCTCGGAGATCCCACGTTAAACCGGCCTTGTGCCACATGATGCCCTCGCGGGAGGGGGTAACTAAATGCTGTTCAGTCTGAAGTCTGGAGTGAGGTCCGTTAGAAGTCCGTCAGGAGTCAGTCAGTCAGTCACTCTGTTGAGTCAGAGGCAGTCCGAAACAGAGTCGCGTTCAGACAAATTACTACAAGAGAGTGGAATAGTGATACTGGTCGAGACTCCATTGTTCTCCCTACTAAACCTGATTGTTTGTACTAACACTTTCTTCTTCTCTGTATATATTCCTGTTTGTAATATATCTGCGTTATTCCATATCCGTATTCGAGTTCTTTATTGGTTCTAACTTGGACCATCATCGTGGTACAAGGACCTGGACCATAACACATACATACATACATATGTATGTATACACACACAAAAGATTATATATATATATATATATATATATATATATATATATATATATATATATATATATATATTATATAAACACAGTAGAAAGATGATATATATATAAACACAGTAGAAAGATTATATATATATATATAAACACAGTAGAAAGATTATATATATATATATATATATAAACACAGTAGAAAGATTATATATATATATATATATATATATATATATATATATATATATAAACACAGTAGAAAGATTATATATATATATATATATATATATATAAACACAGTAGAAAGATTATATATATATATATATATATATATACACACACGCACGGAAAATGCATATATATATATATATATTATATATGTGTGTGTGTGTGTTTGTGTGGAGAGAGAGAGAGAGAGACAAATGTAGAAAGGAGCTAAATTAAGATACGATCAACCATATATATGAGCGATTACGTACACAGACATGTGAGCAAATAACTATTTATTTATATAATGCTATTGACAAAACAGTGCTTAATGTAGTTAACCAATGCTATAAAGTACATGAAATTTGGGCAGTATATATCACGACAAAATAATTGAATATTAAACAAATATTTAAACAACTTCAATAGTAATAATAATACAAGAAAAAAATTGTAATGGTCCAAAATATAGCACCTGCCTACTTAATTCTATTTGCACGAATAGAGATGTTACCTAGCACTGGGGATAATGGTGAGACTAAATTTTATTTTGGTTCCACTGATAACCATTGGAAAACCCAATATTTCCATCATCAAATTTCTCCTACAATTGAGCAATAATTCAATTAACACGACGCTCCCTAATTTTTCTCTCGGAAATCAAGAGAGATAACTTAATAACTGCAGTAAAATGGGATCACATCGCTATAACAAAAGCTATTAATCTCAACAACGATAAATGTACTCTGTGCCTATTAGAAAAATGAACTATGCTCAAACTTTCTTATAACAATCTTCAAATTTGTATCCACACACAATGTAGCATGGCTCGCAGAGACCCAGAAATAATAAAAAAAAACTGTATTGAACAGTATGTACGATTTTGTACCTGATGATTTGCAAAGCCATTAAAATCTAGGTCATACTGTATACGTAGGTTTATATATAAGGATCTTTCATATATATATGAAAGATGATTATATAAATTAAAAATATTAACAACATTCCGAATTTAAGCTGGCACATTTTGAGGAAAGGCAGGTATTGCAATTGTGTTAGTGGTGTCGGCAGTGGTTGCCAGTAAGAATCATTAGCAATAATAAATTAACCAGATCAAAAGAAAGCTGTTAAATGAGAGGTCTGAAGTCATATCGGGGTGTAAACACATTAAAAATTATATTTTGTGTTTATACGACCCGGATGAAATTACGTGTAATATCTTTTATTTTTCACTCCCTTTCCCATCCTATTTACCGACTTTTGCGTCAACCATCTTATTCTGTCGCACTTCTGGTTATGTGGAAATAAATTAGCCACAACCGCTTGACGAGACATCAATGGTTGAAATCAGGGTAGCCTAAGTGGTTGATCTTCCTGTTTTTCAATATCTAAACGCTCTGCACGTTCGATTTTTGTGATTGTGCATGAAGCGCACACACACGCATATTATATATATATATATATATATATATATATATATATATATATATATGTGTGTGTGTGTGTGTGTGTTTCATTAAATAATATAGACAAGTTTTATCTATCTTATGCAAATTCATTTTATATAGTCTTGGAAGCTTAACATTATCATTGACAAAAGAACGGAACTCACAATATTGATACATGTTTTGTAATCCTCTCTAAGCTTTCGGCTTACATAAGCCATCATCAAAAATGACAATTACAATATATTAAACAACACACAAACATGGCAATAATGATAGTCTATTTTTGTTTGTATGGAAGATTTCCAAGTCACGATGTAGACATTCCACTTCATGTCACTTGAAAATGGGGGGCCATGAAGACGGGGTGTTGCGCTCTCCGTGAGTCTAGGATCAACGATGCTAATGGCGGACAGGAAAATTTCTCTATGAGAGCAGGTTCTTTGTAGATGCATTACAATATACAAGCGATTTCATACCTCGTCAAACACTAACTAGAGGTTCTTTTCACGAGCAGCAGCAAAGGTTAACTGTGTCAGCTCCGACGGATATTCTATTGAGACAGGGGTAAATGCTAGTGTCATCTGCATACATTCCTACTTAGGACTTGATGACACCAGAAAGATCATTAAGATCATAAACAACGTAGGAACCAGGAGAGACCCTTTGGGGTCACCTGCGTTCATGTGCAAGGATCTGGAATGAAGCCCGTTCAGAACGACCTTCATTTCACGATTTGATAAGAACGATAGGCTTAAATCAACAATCGTTCTGTAATGCGTATCGCTGGAGCTTACGTAGAAGACCAGCGTGCCAAACTCCGTCAAATATCTTTGCCAAAGATCGATCTTCGCCGTTATTATCAAGAGCTAGATATACATAGTGAGTGATGGCCGTTAGTTCATCAGCAGGAGAGTTGGCAAAAGGAAAAACATATTGTTTGTCAGTGGGCACATGTCTTAAGTGGCAAGTTGCTAATTTCGTCGAAAAGCAGTAGATAAATAGGGCGATAGCTAGACGGGTCAAAAGGTTCTCCAGAGTTCTTTAATACAGAGACTACAGAGGAGGAATTCCAACAACCAGTAAAGCAGGAAGTAACAAGATAGCATTTATACAGTTTGGAAAGAACTATAAACAGCTGGAGAGCACATTTCTTTAGGACGACTACGTGGATTCCGTCATGTCCATTTTCCTTTTGAGAGTCTAATTTAGAAATGACTGGGTTTTTCACATATCACACAGCAGAGCCTCATTTCTTGCGGAGAAAATCAGGTGTGGTTACTCCATATGAGTCGAGTGTTGTGTTGGAAGAGAATTTCCGAGCAAAGTATTGAACTATATCTTCTATAGAGGATAAATTTTCGAAGTGATTTAATAGATGATGGATTGAGCATTTGCTGTTGTTCAGCACACACTTGCAGAGTCGAAAATTATATCCAGAAACTAAGTTGCGAGATCCAATACGTTTTTTCATTCTATTAACTTACAGTAACTTCGCTTCTTTGAGGAAACGTTTGCACTTATTACGAGCAAAGACAAAGACACGTCTGTTGCAGCCAGACGTATAATTCTGCTACTGATGGAAAAAGGAATTCCTTTGGGCTATAGCAGCCGATCAAGCAGATGAGAACCAAGGAGATGGACGTGATCTGGCGTGGTATTTCCTTGCTGAAATAAAAGCATCGATGTCTGCTTTCGCCCAGGAGACCCTCGATGCGCATTTTTGAACAGGATAAATAAAATCTTATTTTTAAGGGACGTAGCAGAGAAAATCGTAGAACGAACCACAGTACGGTCTTTGATTACAGTTAGTAGGAGGTTCTTGATTGCTGGGGGAGCGGAAATAATGTTTAAAGACATTAGCACATGGTCAGAATTGCTATTAAGACAGAGCTGCACAGTGCGACTTCACTGATGTGTGTGTGTGTATATATATATATATATATATATATATATATGTGTGTGTGTGTGTGTGTGTGTGGAGAGAAAGAGAGAGAGCAGAAAACGAACGAAATATATAAAACTTTGCTTCAAAAATTATAATAGCGTTCCTAATTCTCATATTGGAACATCGACAAAGTTTCTCTACATAGAAACATAGTGACTACATTCTTACTCCAAAAATTAGCAATTGAACATATGTTTGCTAACACACTGCGTAGATTCGAGAATGTCCTTTGTTATTAATGGGAAACGAAAGATAAAATTAAAAAGGATTTATGATATAATGAAGTCGGAAATAGCAATCAAAAGATGTATTTGGCCGGTAGTCTTAATATCAAGATCCGGTCGTAAGTATCTTTAAATAACTGCCAACGATCCACCTCAGAGCATCGACTGTCGAATAAAGCAGGTGATATTTATAAACGTTTTATGGCTTTTGTACCAAAATTTTGTAATGTTCTCTTGCAAGTCAGACGTGTTCATTCAATAACACTGCCATTACAGCCAGAATGATTTGTTACAACAAATACTGATGTCGCTTATTTTTGATAGCCATATTGAACTGCGATTCGGAAAACTTGGATGTATACTTTTTATATATGAATTCATTTTTATTGTTGCTTTGACGGGACCTGGTATTTACACTGAATCACGAAACCTTTAACATTTTAAAGAATTAACGTACACATCAGCAGAACGAGTCAGCTTGATTAATGTATCACATACGAATAGATATTCTATTGTAGAGACACACCAATATATATATATATATATATATATATATATTAGTGCGTGTCTGTTCGTAATAGCGGATCGGATTGAGGAAACAGGAGCCGATTTCGAATTCCATTCGTATCCATTACATTTACTTGGAAAAAACTTATAGGATATGTAAGTAACTATCACTTCTCACTCTAAAAATAATATGGATAATATAACAGTACAGAATAGATGATATAACCTTTATTGGCGGCTAATATAAGCTTGCAATGTCCTAATAGTTTTTATATGACTGGTAACTGCTTGCTATTCCAAATTACCAGTAAAACTTCTAAAAATTTCACGTTATAATGAATACGCTTGGTCAGCTATCTCTAAGTCACGGCGTCAAAAGGAGCCCAACATGCCATAGGAAACAACTGGAATTAGCTTTTTGTGTGTGTGGTATAAATGTGTATATAAACCAAATAATTAGATATTACGAACTGTATATACGTGTGTTAGCGAGCATACACAGGTAAAAGAATAAATATTTACTAAAATTAATATAAGGCGTAAAGAAACAGTGCTCAATTTGGTTAGAATCATGTTAATAAATATGCATAGACCTACGATTGAAGTGCAACTTATAGTTTGGTGGTTATTCCAAATCATCATGTACGAATTTTTAAGGTAGATTTTTGAAAAATACTGGGTCTCATGAGAAGAAGGGTAAATTAAACGCGGGCTGAAAGCTCAAATTTAATATAAACATAACATATAATTGGGCTTAAATACAAAATAAAGACTGCAGGTAAGCGTTTACTCTAGGTTATTTAAGTATTTGTTAAACGTTACATTATTAGGCTGTGCTATAACAACGCAAGAGTTTTGGTGCAGCTGTAGCTAATTTTAATATTCTTCTTGCCACTGCATCTACTACCAATGCTTGGGGGAAAACTAATAGAAATAACTGGAACAAGATCTACATGAAGGAGTTTCGACATGAGTTTGTAATTATAAAAGTCCTCGACAAGATCCAGAGACGGACAAATAATATGATTGGTCCTGATCTGGCATCTCGTATTCTGTCGCTCTCTCACAGACGTGTCGTCGCCTCCCTCTGTCTTTTCTACAAACTCTTCCATGGTAACTGCTCAGACGAGCTACTTTCGCTAGTTCCCATCGTATATAATGATGAACCCAGATAGAAATGTATGTAACGATTTGTTATATCTATGTATTGGCAATAAATGAAGATAATTTAATTTAGCAAAATAACACATTCCATGTGTTAGTTTCTCACTGTAATGTTTGCGACCATAATTTTGATTTAAATAATTCCGCTTTGATTAAAGGAGAATGTCACTTATTCAGTCGAAAATAATGAGATGGTTCTTTTATCACTAAATCATCCATAATAAATCTCTGCCCATGTTCTTACAATATTTAACCGTTCCTGTCAGGTCGTCCATTATCCTAATGGGGGTATATTTAATTTCAGAAGTGATAAAAATCCGACGAAAATGGTAAATGAAATATACTAGACTATATATCGCAAACGCAGTAGAAAAAAAGAAATAAAATAAAGATTAAAATTTATGCGAACTGTCTAATTTATTTATTATTTGTTTGCGTAATTACATGAACTAAATATCTCTTTCGTCCGATGAAGTCTAACAGGACGAAATGCGTCCCATATATATATATATATATATATATGAAATGAATTAAATCCAATGAATACTTAAATATCGATTGAATGATTTATGATTTTCATGGATACACTTATTTGAGTAAATTTTGTGCTTTCTTTTTTAATTAAACAGTATTAATTACGTTTTCCGCTCTGAATGTTCGAGAAATTTGGTAAAAATAATGCATCCCTCGACAGGAAACAAACTTGTACACTGTTCGGCCCATCATTTAACCTGACATATGACTGTTCCGCCATGCAGGTCTTACGGTTTAGCATAGCTCGAATGACTGATTTTAAACACGCACCTTCGCCGATTTTTCTCGATTTATCTTATCTATTCTCAAATTGTAGCCCATCGTAAACAATGACATAATATCATATGAAATGCATGAAATACGGCAATTATTTAAATATATTTTCTGTTCATAAGTTATTTTTATGACTACATTTATTTAAATAAATGCTCTGTTCTTTTTTAGAACGTCAACATACCGACTACAAAACTGAACATCTTGTTTTAAGGTCAAAAATGAACTTTTCTTCAGGTGGGGATTTCATGATGGGACTAAAATATTTCAATCCGAAATCCAGGTAAGGAAGCACAACTCCAACTTCCATCTTTTGAAAAAAAATCCATAAAAGTTAAAACGGATATATATATATATATATATATATATATATATATATGGTTATATTTATTGAGAAAGAAAGTAATCTAAGTGATTAATAGAAGCGAAAGAATTAAGAGGAAGAAAAAGGAAAAGGCGAAAAAAAAAAGGAAATAAAGGATGAGAAGAATATTCAACATTCTACTATTTGAAAGGAGAAGAAAGTTGAGGTTGTAATAGACAAGCAGACGTTTACAGGATGTTAATCAATGTATTTCCGTTTAAAACTAAAAAGAGGAAGAAGGTGAGACGAACAAAGAAGCAACAAATTCATCCAATGAAATTCCGTCGAATCAGGCTATCATTGTTCGGGTATTGAATTATCTGCATTTTCTCCTGGAGGCAGAGACAATATGGTTCGTTTAGAGACCTTGACGTTCTCGCTTGTTTTAGAATTTAGCATTTAACTTTTGGTGTTTTATTTTTGTCTTTTAATTTCCAAAAATACTTAGAAAACGAAGTCAATGTTTCGTTTAGCTGCGTTATTGAAATATGAGATATGGTTATAAAAGACCTTTTTGAAATCATGCATTGTACTCCCGATGTAAGAGAGTTAAGAAATCATGAGATTTTCAACCGATGTAATAGAACATCCATATTCGATGTATTTTTTTTTTAAACACCTTTTGGAAAACGAGCACTGGTTGGGATTTTTACATAGGTTATGTTTAGGAGAAACATTAGGGTCAGCACTAATGTTCTCGTTATTTTTTGTTATATAATTTAAATATTTTAATGTCATGTGACTTAATTATTTTCTCTAATTTATTTGTGCATCTATATTTTTGAGTGTTGCGACTGACCATTTTCCTCAGAAAGCTCTTTTTAGGAAAATGCATTTCAATTCATTTTAAAATTTTTCCTATTTCAGTGTGTATTAATTGACTGCATGGAGGAGTATACCATATGATCTTCCTGTTTATTCTTCTTGGAAAAATCATAATTTTCCACGAATTCAGTTTTGAATATCAACTAGTATATTTTCACAGAGTTTTATCGTTTCCAATATTTCTATACTTGAAAAGTGTTGATTAATTAAATACTTAGCTTTATTTCTCCATATATAAAACTTTTTTACCTTTTATGGAAAATTTTCATAATACGGAAGTTGGAGTTGAGCTTCCTCAGCTGAAGAAACGTTCATTTTAAAAGTTGAAACAAGATGTACATGTCGGTAAGGATATGTTCTGATGTAGCAGTGCATAATAAATATATATTTATTGCTCTACATTTGTATTGAGCCCTGTTTTAAATTAATGTTTTGAACGGTGAAAATTTACTGTTCGTTCTTTTACATATTTGTATATATGTGAAGGAATAAAGGAAAACTGTATTATTAGCCGACGCGTTTCGTCCAATGTGAATTTTTCAAGGCAAAATATGTGTGTGTGTGTGTGTATGTGTATAAGCGTGATGATGACTTTACGGCGGAGAAAAGGGGTATCACCATGGTTTTTATTCCAAATTATGTATATGATTAATCTCTTTATTTTGGGGACACTGGTGTTTATATATATATATATATATATATATATATACATATGAGAGAGAGAGAGATTTTGTCTTCTTTCTTTCCTTTGTGCATGCTCAACTACACATAAAATATTCCATTTTGGAACAAGCGTATGAATAAAACATCATTTCAATGGAATGAGAAACACAACCTCGGAGTACAGGAAAGCTACAATTATCTACGAGATAATCACGAGGGAATGAACTGTTTTTGTTCCGGAAAAAAAACTTCTGACGAAAATTAGTTTGTTGCAATCAACAGCGACGATTTGCCCATTGTATAGAAACTGATGATCATCTTGACGCCATACGCAAATATATATTTTGTAGCGAATATTTATTTTATTCATACCATCCATCGAAGTGTTTAAACTACCTTAACATGTATAAAGTATTAAAGTACTGCAACATGATCAGGCCTGTCTGTCGATTTGAAAGAATAGGGTTAATAAATATTGACGCAGTTGAAGCTTATCTTGTTGTACTGGGATTTGCATCGTATAGCTCTACGAAGAATATCATTACCCCGAATATAAATTTTCTCTCCGTTAATTAATCAGCTTTCAATAAATGTAATTTTGAAATGGAGAAATATTAAAATGTAATTGCAAATGTTTTGAATGTATTCGTGTATAATACTAGAAATTGGGTCTAATCAATCATTTACACTTATATTAATATATCATGCCATCATTGTGATACACACACATGTATGTAGGTGCGCTAAAATATTGTGAAGTTATGCTGTATTTATGGGTAAAATGAACAATATCATTGATATTGCTTGTGTAAATATAAAATAATTCTTGAGAGTGAGGCCAAGGCAATCTACAGGTTATGCTTATCCTTAGTAAACTCACGAAACAAACTGTCGCCATATGACACAAACACACCCGTCTGCATTCTTGATTGCTTGGTGATGTCGTTCCAAAGAAATTCATTAATATTCCTCAAGTTTCGTGGTATCATTTATTGAGGTTAGATTTTGTCTTCTGAAGTGCTAATGATTTTCCGATTGCAGAATGTGTTCAGAATTTGTTCTAACCTCACTTTTATATATATATATATATATATATATATATATATAATTCCCAATAAAATAGACTGCAATGTCCAAGAGAGAGTAATAATGTAATGTAAAAGAGTAAATCACTAAAATTACATGGTTATAATTCATTTATTACATTGGAATCGTATTCACGATCCAATTCATCAGACCTACAAATATTTGTAGGTCTGATAAATTGGATCGTTTTGACGATTCCAATGTAATAAATTATAACCATGTAATGTAAGTGTTTGAGCCTATTATATATATATATATATATATATATATATATATATATGTGTGTGTGTGTGTGTGTGTGTGTGTGAAAAGATAGTGGAATCTGTTTCATGCAGGAACGTAATCTTCAGGACACATATTTTAAGAAACGTCCTTATTTTTGTAGTTAGTGGAAATAATATCCACTGAGCTTGAAGAAGAATTATCTTATGAAAGAAAATTAAACAACTGACAGTCATCGAATTGACACTTTAATTGGAAAACCGACTTAGAATGCAATTGTGCAATATGTTTAAGCCACGGGTATACATTGCATTTAAACTATTTAGCGAAATAATATCAAATTAAAAATACATTTTTTTCTGTCTATTCCTCACCTGAAAAACACATTTCTCCCTCCCTTCAGCAGGGCTGATGATAAGCTCTACGTCTTGTTTTGCCTTCTCAATCTAACGTTCTCTGTTGATATGAAGTGGAAGTATATATTAAATCCATCGCTAGTTATGCGGCTAAGTGTGTCTGCTAATTTTGACGTGCGAGAAATATTTTTTCCTCAGAAACTATCTTGTATATGCGTAAGTTTAACATTCGTCCAGGCTTCAAATATTGATGACACTTCTGATCCGGTTCTTCTGTTGTATATTTAGTAATTCTTGATAATATATATAAAAAAAAAATCAGCTATGTTATTTGTCCCTAACTGGCGTTTCAGTTTTAGTAAATTTGCCATTGCAATGTAGCTTCCCTGTGTCTTTTCTATGAATATTTTTTTATACTAATTGATCTATGGACCTCTTCCCTATGGTACCTAGCATATATGACTATATACAGTACTTGGTTAGTGACAAGCTGTCATCAATTTACAGTTCAATTGGTTAAATGCAACCGTATGTTTTATGCTAACAGTTTCTTTTCTCGTACGTCTCGTTCCTGGAGTTATCTTACGGGCTCATGTATGCCCGCAAATAATGATCGTTACAAATTTAAATGGGATATCAATCGCCATTTTCTGTCTTGATTACTCTTCTCGTTCCCTAATGTTTCTTTTCTTTTCTTGTTCTTCAATACTCAATAACCCTCTTGGGTCTCAGTGACTTTACTGCTTTGCATCGGGTGATATGATTTTAAAAATTACCTTACAGTTAGATAAATCAAATCTCTCTCTCTCTCATATATATATATATATATGGGTGTGTGTGAGAGAGAGAGAAAGAGAGAGATTGTGGTGCATGTAAATACAAATTTGCCTTGATTACTTTGAATCATTGATTAGCTTTTCCAGTTTTATATTGGCTGGAAATTCGATATTATTCAATCTGAGTTTATATTTTTTAACTACATACATTCAAATATATGTACATCATATTCTTCTATATGCTATGTCCCGTTAAGACGTTTGCGATCACTTCCCTTCACAATGTTCTACCGCTTCTATCTCCAAATACATTTTTGTCTTTTTGCTCTCTCTCCTTACCTTGTCTGCTATCTATTTACTCAAACTCGCTGTGCATTTTGTGTTTTCCGTTGCCTCCCTTACCTTCAATTTGTCCTGTGAGTATAACAATTTTCAAGCCCCCTTTCCTCAGTGTGTAAACTAGCAATTTCAACTATTCTTGTTGTTAAGTGTGCTTTCTGTTCCCATTTTCTCTCAAACTTTGTCGTTGCCCACATGTTCGAACATTGCTATTCTCAGCATCTTTCTGTAGAACAATATTCTTGTTGCTTCAAGTCTCGCTTATGTTTAAATTCTTGTGTCTGATTATCAGCTTTGACACCTTTTTGCTATAATCAAATACTGAATAGTGAAATGTTCTTTCTCTGTTAATTCGAGAAAGTCAAGGTATGATGCTACATTTTGTTTAAAATAAAAAAAATGCATGGTTTAGAAATGTAATTTGTTGAGGAATGATTTGTTAAAATGTTTTCTGAAAAAATGCATTAGTAGACATACTTTCCCCCTTCACCAATAGAATGTACATAGTTAACCATCAAAACATATATATTTATATATGTACGTTTAAACAACCAACATAACAAACTATGTATAATATACACACAAACACACACATATATATATATATATATATTATATAGATATATATATATATATATATATATGGGGGAGTGGTGGTATGCAAATGCACATATATATATATATATATATATATATATATATATATATATATATATATATATATGATAGGTTCATGCGTTGGCATTAAGAATCCGCTACGTTTGTACCTATATCGTTATCGGAAGAAAAAGGCAAGCAGGTATTTGGCTCAGAGGCACGGCGCCTTTTGACATTTCTACGCTTAGCATTCAAAGATGCTCTTAGTTTTTCCTTACTTTCGAGGATTTGCCAAAAAGCCGCCATTAAAAGCGGTAGTTATAACCTGAATAAACTCTTTGTACAAATTTGGGCATGAACCAAATTGGATAGATTCCAATTTATAAGCTTTGGCACTTTCAGTTCCCTATTATCAGATATTTTCCTCGCTTAATACATGCCTATATATATATATATATATATATATATATGAGTTTTCGTTCCTCACAGTATTAGCCACTTTTTTTGAAATCCAATATTTATCTATGCTGTATGATGGTAATATGTTTCTGCAACCTTCGGATTGAAGCACTTATCTTTACCGCTGATGAAAGCAGCAACATATATAAATATAAAAGTGTTTGAATTTTAATGCCTGAGATTAATAAACTTGTTGGAAATTGGGAGGTTTTATATATATATATATATATATATATATATATATATATATCCTTTAAAACCAGATGGAGGCAGCATAAATGCTCCTTCAACAACATAAACTTTAGACATCAGACCTCTCTATCTAAATATTTTTGGCACCTGAAAGAAAAAAATAGGACACCTAAAATAAAATGGAAAATCATTAACAGGACTAGAACTTGCAAAACTTGGGATGACCCATGCCCTTTGTGCTTCCATGAGAAACTACACATTATTAAGCTTCTAAACAATAAAAACCTATTAAACAACAGGCAAGAATTAACGGTTTTCTGCCGACACAACCGAACTTACGCTCTGAATAACTAGCTAAAAACACGCATACAATAAAATAAATTTTAAAATCCATAGCCCATATACATAGTTTTAATACCCTACAAAAATTGATAACCCTTTATGAAGTCGTCAAATAACAAACGTTACGGCCTTTTCATATACACAAATCCCTTTCATAAAGAGATATAATAAAAGAATAAAAATAAAAATAAATAAATAAATCTCCGTAGACGCTTAAGCCAGACTATGCGAAAACTTCCCCCGTCGTAAATTTAGCCACCCACACCTTACCGTGACCCGGCATCTATGAAAGTAACTCTATACTGATACAAATTATTACACCCCACCCCTGCCGATTCTAAACAATCCGCCCTTGATGTTACCATGGAAATTTTTGATTTCAATTCTGACCATACTATTAAAACTCGTAAATTTCAGAAATAAGTCATTCCCCAAAAAATTTCGCTTGAAGATGGAACAGAGCCTACTTTAACTCAAGTTAATTCAAATATTATTTTGAAGTTTTCGGCTCTTGTTTTGAAACATGAGACCTCTTATGTAGCGAGTTGGAATCATATTTTTAAATAAATAATTATATTTATGCTCTACTTTCGTATCGAGCACTATTTTTTTAAAATAACTACAAAAATACTAAGGAACTTTGGATTATTTACCAGACCAGTTTCTTTCCTATTTTCTACAATATTTTTATATATGTATATATATATATATATATATATACACACACACACACAGACGGAGAGAAAGAGTGAAGTTAACTGACAGATAAATAAGAGATTTAATAGCCGCAGAATGTTCACAATTCACTGTGATTGATCACACCTGCATAAAAATCATCCCAAATCCCGTGGTACTTACCTAGATTCTCGGCATTAGTTATCTGTCCTGACCTAGCATCTCAGCTTCGGATGCTTTCCAACCACCGTAACGTAGGTACTCTGCACATTTTCCATAAATATTTTCACAGTAATTTCTCTTATGAAGTAAACTCTCTGAATTTGTGCGCAGTACTAGATTAGTAGGTACGTCACATAATTTCACCGTTGAAAACGCTAGATATAACCCTAATTTTTATGCAGATCTTTTTCTTTCTTTGTAAAATTCCAGTTGGGGACCTCTTATCCGGCTTCTTACTTTCCTGTTAAGAAAGATATTAAACGATTTAATGACATCAATGCAGAGGGAGTTGGAATTATTATTCCGGTTTATAGGTAGCAAGGCGATTTATAATTTGTTGTATGGTGCCAGCTGAATCTGAATTCTGAAGGGCCAAAAGATATGAACCTGTTATCGACCAAGATAGTCTTTTAGAAAACTCCAAGAATTATAGAATATCGAAAGGAAATTTATATCGGTTTCGTGATGAACATGCGTACGCACAAATTTTTTTCCGTTCCATCTTCACTGATTTCACTAGGCGGGAATCCCCCCCAAAGTGTTATAAAAGATAACGGATTTTTGATGCGGGATGTACTGCTGCCCACTACTGAAGATTGTATAGAGGTGGCGAGCCGAAACTTGAATACGGAAGACCTAATCATAAGATAGAAATATGTTTCGGAACAATACCAGTGTAGCGTTATATGAGGTCCCTGCAATGTGATAAGTAGTCAGTATGATGCGGTTGATCATCTCCCCTGTCACCCTCTCGTTTCATTTTATCTTTGCAATATCGTCAATCTCGGCTCTGCTCGATGCAAGAACCGAAGTCAGTATACGCTACCTCTGAAAATCTGAACGGTGAATAGAGCTTCTGGGATTCTTCACCGTTCCCAACAGTTCGGACGTTTGCGACCAAAAAATGCAGGTTATCATGACCGGCAAAAAATCAACTTTTTAGAAGTGTGAAGCGATTAGTCACCTTTCCCGATCCTTTCTTATTGTCTTGCTCTATTCGTCAAGGATGTCCGCTTTCGCTTTTGTTGTAGGTTCTTAGGTTGGATACTTTCCTTCGCAAATTAAAGGCGAATCCGCTCCAACGAGGTTTTTCCCTATCTGGTGCCACCAAATTGACCAGTTATCGGGCTATGCTAACGAGATTTCAGTTATTGTATCGAGCAGAGCCGAGAGTGACGAAGTTGCAAAGAAGATCAGAGGAAACGAGACGGTTACAAGGGGACATGATCAATCGCAATATTTCTGTTGGCTTGCGGTTGAGTGCGGCTTCTCTTCATCTAGACGGACGTGTAGGGCAAAATTCTGAACTTGTGGTTCGATCCAGATCCCCTCTTGGAAATGAAGTGGGCGGGGAACGAGAGAACGCCGAGTTCGTCTGTGGTCCCAGAGGAATCTTTCCTTCAAAGGGGATGGAAGAAGTGTGTGTCTCGCACATCAACCCGATTCTCCTTCACCGACTCCCTGTATTTTCACTTCCGTGTGTGTGCCATACTAATTCCATAAGTTTAGCTCTTGTTCTCCTTCATGTGTGGAAGCATGGCCCGTAGATAATTCGGGAGATTTGTTACTTCTACACTGATGAAAACCGTCTGGGTATGCCTAGCGTTGAGATTTGTCAACATAGGCTTCGCATCGCGTTCCTAGATCGAATGCATTAGTAATCGGATGGCGAAGAGGAATTCTTGAAGGAAAACGTCCGTAAGAACCACCAATATTTTAGAAGTGGGTGAGGAAATGCGAGGAAGAGGCCCTCCGTTTACCCGGAGGCTAGTGCTCCTTCTACCGTGAATTGATTGCTCTCACGCAGCACTTTCGTGCGACGGATGGCCTTTCTGATGTCCGGACGTTGTCTCGAAAGATATATCACGTGTTAGTGGGAGGCGGTCCGTTCAGGATGATTTGAGAGGCGAGCTCGGTCATACGAAGCAAGTGACTCACTCTATAGCTGCGTAAGGCGTAAGTTTTGAAATGCCTCACTAATGATTGGGCATGATCCAACTGGTTGCTGATTCGATGGGCCATCTGGGACAGCAAATGGCGGACTTGGAAAAATCTCCAAACTGCGTTTGCTGAGAGGAATCACGCCTTCTTTCACTGCAGGGTCTTAGTCCGTTATATAAGTTTATTGAGGATAGAATGGTGCGTATGCTACGCGGAAATCATTCCTTCTTGATGTTAGTTCTGTCTGTCGCAATGTGGTAACGTCGTTGATGAAGTCTGAACACTGTGTTCTTTGGCGTTCGTGGTATAACGACACGTTAGAATCAATTCTATAGAGACGAGAAATTCACATCTTCCCAACTGATCTTTTAAGCATCAGCTTAAAGTAACGATTAGATAGGAAAGGCGACGTCGCACTACAATCAGAATTTGGTAAGTGGTGTCTAAGTCTCGTGCGTCTCTATCCACTAAGAGTGGCACTTTGACGTCGATTAGATACCAGGATATTGTTCTAACAGGATTGAACATTAGCAAACCAGTTCAAAATTATGTTGACTTGTTGATGCAGGACCCCTTTCGTAATTGGTTTGCAATTTTCCTATGTTGTTATGCTTGAGTGAGTGGTTGGACGAATGAGTGTTTGATTATTTAAAACCCACATTAATTTCATCAAATTAACTCATGTTTCTACCACATGTCAGCATTGTGAGGGGTTTTAATCGCTAACATTATTTTATTTAGTTTTGAACTATTTATTTTAGTTTTGAAGAAGAGTGTGAGACTCACCTTCACAAGGAGTTTTCCAACTAGCGTCCAGTTGGGTGACAAAAATAAAAAGTGTTGTAACTCAACACATATGTCACTCTTGAATAATTCACAGTATTTATTGAGAACAATATCCACTCCGTAATCACCACAGAATCACAACTTACAGAATAGATTTGCCCGGGTAACAGAATGGAATCTGCCAGGCTGTTATATAAACTACCTACCAGTTTGCCCAGAGATCAGCTTAGTCAGTCAGACTCAACTTCTATTACTGTCGAGTACAGTCTGTTGCTATTACTAAACTCTACAAGTTTCTCGTAAATATTTTTCACATTTTGAAAATACTGATTGGGGTTTAGATTTTTAAAAATATATTTAATTCTCCTTCACTCCACAGACGAGACATTGAAGTTAAAGAATACTGTGTTTTTTTGTGTCAGTGATTGTAGCTAGTTTAATCTTAAGACAAAAGATGACCAACATTTCCCTATCTTCACTTTTTTTCCTTTTACAACATTTATAGCTTTTTATACAAAATAAATATTTTTCCTTAAAGGGAGGCCACCGATGTGACAGGAGCGAAGGAAACAAAAAATCGATAACTCAGCTAAACTGACATTGCAAGATACATTACAATAATAATCCATCCTCTCAATGAAGATTTTTCGGACTGAAGAATAGGATTTTACGTATAGAATTAAGGTTATTTGTAGACAGAATCACAGGGGGAACAATCTGTTTAAACAAATGTGTGATGTGTTGTTTTTGCTAAAAAGATGAAGAAAATTGCACAAGATGTGAAAAAAACGAACGTCGAGATATTTTAAATAATTAACGTAATTATGGACATTCCGGATAATGAGCCGATCTCTGTGTATTTCTTCCACTGTAAAACGTCAATTTCCTTTGATTGCACTACAAGGAGTTCGAGATTTTCACGCATGCTCGTAGCCGTAAGACTTCTAATAAGTGGATCGCTTTCAACGGATTCTTGGCCAAGTTTGAAACTTAATTTCTGAAATTTTATTTAGGCTTCGCTCATTAAAACATGCCCGAAATGATTAATCATTGGGATAATTACCGTCGAGGAACTTCCAGCTCTTAAGCTAATTTGTGTGCAAATTCAGAGTGAATGAGACTGTTAACACAATACCCAATCTCATTCAATTATTTCTTATTACTGGCTGAATTACTCAAAAGAGGTATGTTTTATACACACATGCACAATATTGTTTCCTTAGAATGCTTACTCAATCACATCAAGTCTGTTTAAAGATATTAAAACAGCTGGTCGTTTGTCTATGTATATGTATATATTTACACCAATGCAATGAGTAGGTTAGATTTAATTATGCAATAAAATAAGACATTGAAAATAGTGGTAATGCAAGTACAATAAAACTGGTATTAGACGATAATAAAAACAGGTTTAAGTAAATAAAATCTAGTAATATAGATATTATATAATATATATATATATATATATATATATATAATATATATATATATATATATATATATATATATATCATATGAAGAAGGATTATTTCAAGTAAACCCAATTACAAATCTATGAGAGAGAAAAGTTCTGGAACATTAAGACATTTGCTAAATATACGATGGTAAACACAAATACGTACAAATTTAATAAAGCCATGTGTTTCATTTGGGCAAATAAGTTCATTAAACTCTTTTCTCAACAGTAATTATTAATTATGAATGTAGAGTTGCGTTGGCTAGACTTGATAGTCGAAGATATATTGTTTTTCCTGAAAAAAAGACAAGCATGACAAATTGGAACTCTGCAACAAAAAATATTAATTTTCTACCGAAAAAGAAATACATATTTATAATTACATTATAAACTCAAAAAAAATGCAGGGTACAGCAGAAATACCGCCCAGAATTGCTGGAACTTGTTGCCGAGTATTGACGTGCGCATCGCTATTTCATTCTGGGTGAAATGAGTCCTATGTTCTATCTGAAAGACGTCTGCAGCCACCGCATAGTAGGGAAGGGAGGTTCAGTGGATGGAGATCTCTGGTTTTTATTTTTGGATTCTCTTTATCTTTTCTATTTGTCGTCTGTTGTTTTCGAATGTTTTTTCGTGGACTGCTATTCCCCCAATTGTCTCTTTCTGCAACTTCCCTCTCCCAGTTGACCGGATCAATTTTTGTCCCTAGCAAGGTGTTTTTGAACTGAATCTTGAATCTATGATATAATGCCCAGTTCGTCTCTTGTTAGATGCGAGCTCTGACAAGAGGACTTGTTTGGGTACACGAATGTCTAGCATTCGGTCAATATGTCCGGCCAATCAAAGTCAGTGGCGAGTCATATTTGTCTAGGCTCTCCACCTTTGCGCGGAGGATAATTTCATTGTTTGTGATTCGGTCCTACCACGTGTTCCGCGGGATTTGACGAAGGTTCATTTGATGAAATATTTCATGTGTGTGGATGTCTCTCATCCGTAGAGTACCCAGGTCACATAGGCGTACTTCCCACATAATGGTAAAATATTAGTGGCTACGATTTTTAATTGCATTTTCTTAACCAATGATACAACTGAGGTAGAATCATCAAATTCGAGAATGAGCTTCAAATCAAATTTACCGTCTGCCATCTTACTTTACGTGCCGAAATATATTGTATTGCGAAAAATAAAACACGTATCTCCTGACTTGTGAGGAGTGACACAGGGAATTTATTTAGAATAGACCACTCATATATAGGCTGGTTGAAAAGTAATCTCCCAGAAAAAGAAAATTTATTATATCATAGGAATATATATATATATATATATATATATAGTGAGAGGGAGAGGTTAAGGAAAATGAAATAACTGAATATAAGCAACCGTATACGCGCGTGCTTGCTTATATACACAGTTAAGCATATAAATAATTACCAAATTTTTGGCAAATGATGTAAACACATCAGTGCTCGACGTGGTTAGACAAAGCAAGGAAACATAAAATAAGTAAGTAAGTATATATACATACATACATATATATATATATAGATAGATAGATAAGATAGATAACACACACAACGATACCGAGTATATCCAACGTAAGACGCGCTTGTATGTTTCAATTTTGCTTTGAATGTCTATAGCTCTTAAATCGGACGGAACTTTAAAATATCTCGCACCAATGTAGCAAATATGAGACATAAAAATGTTGCTCTCATTACATTTGGGAATGTTTCTCTGTCTCTTCAGCCCACAAGGTGGCTTGCAGACTTGTTCCCGCAAATATGGTTATTATTTAATGGCAGATGGGAAAGTGTTACGGGTTTACACAAGCAACATTTCCCACAAACATCACAGGTGAAGTCATACCTTTCACCCATATGATTTGGAATTTCGACATCATGACTTTCACGGAGTCGACATTTTAACTTTTTTTTACTATAAGAGAATTCACAAAAGGAAGTTATATGCGGCTGGGAGAAACAAAATACGAACATTTCAACCTGTTTATTAGTTTGCATTAGTCTTAGTTTTCTAGATTCTTTTCTTCTATTTTCATATTTACTTTTGAAAGCGTATACATTTCAATTTCGTACGAAAGGATTACGTTTCAAGCTCAGAAAATAGGATTTGCTGGGAAAATAAAATGCTGACAAAATATTAGATATTTATCACCCGAAATGCAAAGTTTCTCGTAAATAATTTGGCCACACAGTGCATCATACTCTGTTAACTAGATAAATGCATTGAAATAATTCAACAATGAAATTCTTACACGTTTTAAGTCTCTTATTTCATTCTTTACATAGCATACCGTAGCAAGTAACATAGATATTTCCTCTATTCTATGACAGCCTTTCAACTTCGAACATTTCTCCTTAATGCACATCACGCGCATGCGCTGATCACCATTGAAGCAGAAATGCGATTGATCAACTGGAATGTTTTTATGCGTTTGGAATGACGTTCCGATATAATTTCTATTCTATCTGTTTTTGTTTGGTTCTAAACAACTTACTTCTGCTATTGAAATCTTTTGTTTTTCTATTTACGTGTTGTGCATAGCCTTCTAAACAAAATTTTACATGATTTATATAATTTTATGTATTTCTGATCACTCCTGGTATAGAGAGGGCAGTATTATTTTAATATTCACGAATCTAATGCGAATATGTTTCTTAAATTTAATGTACATGCCGACGTACCTAGAAAATTCCTGTTTATTCCAGATAACAAAACTTCGTTTACACATAGTATATACAATCAGAAGTAGAAAACAAATATATAACTCTGCCTAAGTAGATGACGTAATTACAATATTTAATTACGATCAAAATTAGGTTTACGAGTCCAAGGCTCTGGTTCAGAACTGACCAAAGGAAAAAAAGGCATTTTAGTTTGGTTAGTATATTTGGTGACAAAAAAATGGGGCGCTCACTTCGACAAGCAACTAATACTGATTTAAGCTCTCCGAAAGGTGGACAAAAATAAGTTAACAAAACGTTACAAAATCTGGACCAAATATCCCTAGAAATGAACGTCGGAAAGAAAATAAAGCTTCCCCTATAATGAAAGCAGACATGTATATGGCAAATAATAAAATACATTATTACTGATGTATCCGATCCAGTTGAAAATATTGTTTGGCATCAAACTGGAAAAAGGTCAAGTTCAAGGATTCGGTATTTCACAGAATTAATCTAGCCTTGTCTACAATAATTTGACTCACATAATACAAATGTAAATTGATGCCTAATAATAATAATCAATAATTTGTTGCAAACATATCCGGACATCATATATATATATATATATATATACACACACACATACACACAGGTACCTCCACGAAATCGCTAAAAAAAAAAAAAAAAAGAGCAGAGCACGATGATATAGACGCCAAACTTGACGAAAACAAAATCTGTCGTATAAATGTTTATGTTATTATGAAGAGGAACGATCAAAGTATTTTGGGGATATATTTTTACATTTTTTAATCGTTCTTAGCACGTCCAAAATTTTCGTTAAAAATCTTGTTTTTTTTTTTTTTGACTCAGCAAAATTGACAGATGGAAACAATTATTTTCCATTTTATAAAAAAATGCAAATCTCAGTTTCAAATTCTTTTAAATATCAATTATATTGTTTACAAACTTATTTTAAGAAAATCAGAAATTATAATGTTTATTTAAAATATTTTGAACCAAGCTTAACTTAGCTTCTGCGCCGAAAAGATCTAATTTGAAAATAAAAAAAGGAGGTCATAAACTTTCGCGTCACTTGACAAGTTATGAATTGACTGATTCCGTGAGGCTAATTTGTTCTACGGAAGGAGAAAAATGAAATTATGTACATTTAAGTGAAGAAATTATTTACCTCATTATCTTTAAGAAAAACTTTCAGCGCTCTAATGTTTTGTTTTTGTTTTTTTTTGGACTTAGCTTTCATCTTTAAGTTTACGATGCTTTATGGAAACTATATTATAAAGAAATTAAAATAAGACTGTTAAGAGTGAGATTAAATTTCATAAGAAAACGTATCTAATTAATTTGTTCGTATCCTTCTTATGAAATTTTATCAGAAGTGTACATAAAATACTATAATTCTATGTACATTTACTACATTTTACTCTTATTTGTATTTCTATTCATTTTATTATTAATTTTGATATTTCATTTATGGAAGAAATGCCATATTTGAGATAAATATTAAAATAAGATCATATAAATTTCATAAGATGATACTGACAATTTAGTTACCCTTGTCAGTTGAAATTGAAAAGTCAAATAAACGTCTTCACACGTGTTTCGCAAAAGTAAAGGCCTGAACAGCAGAGGGCAATGCTTAACTCAAATAACGCAACTTAATTGTATTCTAGTTGGTCTTCTGTACTTCATAATTAGAGCACGATTATAAACACAATGTAACATTTCTTAATTACTCCGGGTCTTCTGATTAGTCAAAACGATACAATTTACAACGCGTTAAAAAAAAGGTCTATCTCATAAGGTGACTTAGGAAACCCGATATTTTATAATATTTTAACAACGTAAATGTAAAAATCTATTATAATTAAAAAAAAAAAAAAAATTGTATTAAAAATTCATTTTTCATCGAAATTTTTTTTGCTTTCAGAAAATATTGTCCATATTCATAATAGCAAACAAAACATTTGAAATTAGATAATATATTTCTTTTATTGAGATTTTTATGTTACAATTCAAAGCTGATTTTCAGGTAGTGGGGTCCAATTGAAAACAAGAAAAAATGATTTGCATTCCTTAAAGCCTTGTGTTTTTAACTATTGTAATTACTAAAGTGGACTTGATCGACTTTATGAGGGGGGAGGGTAATATATATATATATATATATATATATATATATATATATATATATATATAAATTTCTGCCATGACTTTAATAAACGAAAACATATTTATAATAATTTCGATCATCTAAATAGTTTCTGAAAGTTTCGTTAACATCTGACAATTATTTTTGGAAAATTTTCCAATTTAATGTGTCATGCAAACAAACAAAAAAAAAACCTGCTAGAAATTCCATATGTTATTTTACTAGTTCCGGTCATATTAAGAAAAACAAGGATTTTTAAATGAAAATTCAGATTGTTCTAAAAAGGACAAAATTTTAAAAAAATAAACATTGATCATTCCTCTTAATAATAACAAACATTTAGACGATAAAATTTTGTTTTCGTCAATTTCGGCGTCCTTTTCATCATGCTATGCTCTTTTTTAGCGATCTCGTGGAGGTACCTGTGTGTGTGCGAGTGAGTCAGTGAATGACTGAGTATATATATATATATATATATATAAGCTAAATCGATTTAACGTGCAATGGAAAGTTATAAAGGAGTGGATAAAAATATGAAAAACATATCGATTAAAACAGGAAAATTGACGCCACAACAAAGACAAGATAGACAGCTATTCTAAAGCGTAGGAATTAAAAAAAAGAATTTGGCAAACAAAAAGATAAATAATTCTATGAAATCGTAAAGGGTAGAATGACTCGAATTCGCCGCTTTCATTATCATTGCTTTTTCAATGGTTTGAATTAAGCTATGAATAATAAATATGTGGATGCCGCAAATAATACTACAAAGCAAACAAAGGATCATGCAAACAAATTGCGAAATTTTCAACGAACGGGATGTGGAGTTGGAGATTCTATAATTAAAAGTATAGAATTGTAAAAAAGAAAAAAAAAGTAAGATGAGAAACGCTGTAAGAAGAATGATGTATCTGATAGAATGAATGTCAAACAGAAAGTAAAAAAAAGCCTGAAGTGCAAAACAAATTGTAAAAAAAAGTCTAAGAAAAAGAACATGAGAGAATAATAACTAGAAAGGAACAGAGGAAAGTAATAACTATGACGACAAAAAAAAAAAAAAGCAAGAAAATATAATAATATATTGAAATTATCATAGAATTAATCACCGATTACCTATTAACTGAAACCTCTGGTGTATCCCGATAAGCGTTCTGGCAAAAGGGTAATTGTAATGTTTAGCATTAATATATCAATAGGATTTACAATGATGTCATTAAAATTTCATATCCTGGAATGTTATTCCTATTTTCCGTAATCCTTTCACTAGAATATTCAAACTTATTGGAACTCAGAATCAGAGGATTACTTTTCCTTAATACACCATCAGTTTTCAGAGTATTCGATCTATTTTCATCATTTCATTGTCCGGATGATTCCTTCACTCACGCTAATTTCCAATTCCTCCTTCCTGTTTTCTCCGTTCCCGATGCCACGATAACGACTATTTCAACACCATCTTCATATTCAACAAGTTTACAGGGATTACCTACTTCTTTTAATTTTGCTTTTCTTCAAATTTCTTGTCTACCAGAATAACGATTTCCAGTCTATATAAAGTGTACTCTTCTTGGTACGTCAATTCGATTTGATTGAGATTTAAACAGAAGACCCAATCAAAGTAGCTGGAGTTTTATGTTTCCTTCTCTCTGTCATTTCCTGATATCCTCTCTGTTACTGTCTTCCAAACATATTCACTATTACATGCTTCCATTACAAAACAACTCATATTTATTTTTGCATTCATTTTGTTACAATGTCCTACTTCCCCTTATTTCATATGTTAATATATCGTCTCTATTTCCACACAGAGTACAACAGCTTTTTTTCCCTATATATTATATTTTGGATCATTCTGTAATTGATTCGAATTTTACTGTTTTTAATTTCAACTGCAATTTGTTTCCCGCGTCATTTGCTGCTCGGATTAGGGAGCGTATTGCATCTGGCAAATTTGGCTCCAAAGATTATTTGCGGCTCTGCAAGAGTGTCTTGAACAATAGAAAACCCTCCATACCTCCTTTATTCAACCAGTTCGAAGTCTTGACCTCCTCAACCGACCAGGCTGAATGCCTTGCTCGAAGTTCTCATACAATTCGACGCTCGACTCCACCGGTGTACCCATACCAGACTTCCCTCTAAGAACTGAGGCCCTATTGAGCGGCTTACGCATAACCCCGTCATCAGTACTGGGCATTATCTCCAAATTAGACCCCCACAAGGTTAGTGGTGGATATGGCATACCAACCATTGTCGTGAAGAAATGTGCGCCTGCGCTAGCACCCGCCCTCTCAAAACTGTATAATTACTGCCTCAAGAAATCCTGCTTTCCTGACTGCTGGAAGTCCTCATCCATTGTTCCTGTCTTTAAGAACTCTGGAGACCCCTCTGACTCCTCTAATTACCATCCTATTAGTCTCCTACCCCTCTTAGGCAAAGTCTTCGAAACCCTAATCAACGCAGAAGTGGTTAACCACCTTACCGCACATGACCTTCTCTCAGAGAAGCAATATGGTTTCCGCTACGCCCGTTCTACAGCTGACGTGCTTACGGCCATCACTGAAACCGTCTACCAAGCACTTCAAAATAACGGTGAGGCTCGTGCCATGGCCCTAGACATCTCCAAAGCGTTTTATAGGGTTTGGCATTCCGGCCTTCTTCGTAAGCTCCAGGGTTACGGTATTACTGGTCGACTGTTTGATCTAATACAATCATTCCTGTCAAACCGAGAATTGAAGGTCGTTCTCAACGGATTCTCCTCCAGTTCCTATCCCACGAACGCAGGTGTTCCCAAAGGCTCCATACTTGGCCCCACACTTGTCCTTATTTTCATCAACGACCTTCCTGACGCCATAGTTTCCCAAGTTGGCATCTACGCGGACGACACTACAATTTACTCCTGCCTCAAAAACAAATCTAGTGTCGCTGTCAAATCTAACCTGGCCGTGCGTCTTGAAATGGACCTCCAATCGGTTGTTAACTGGGGCAACAATTGGATGGTCAAACTTAACGCCTCAAAAACTAAACTACTCTCCATTAACCACCATAGAGATCCTTACCTGCCCCCCATTAGAATGTCTGATAGTCAACTTCTTAAGAGCAACTCCCTGCATCTGCTCGGTCTCACGTTGACTGCTGACCTGAGATGGAACAAGTACATTGAGTCAATTGCATCGTTCACCGCGAGGTAAGTTGGCTCTCTGTGCCGCGCCAGGAAATTTTTCTCCCCTGAATCGATACTTCAAATATACAAATTGACCATTCGCCCTTGCATGGAGTATTGCTGCCATATATGGTCTGGGGCACCTTCTGTTTACCTCGGAGTTCTTGACAAGATCCAGAGACGGATATGTAATGTGATTGGCCCTGATCTGGCGTCTCGCCTGCAGGCACTATCTCACAGACGCGCTGTCGCCTCTCTGTCTCTTCTTCAAATACTTTCATGGTAATTGCCCCGATGAGCTGCTTTCACTGGTTCCCAGTCTCCATGTATTCAAGCGCCCTACGAGGCCAGCATCCCGTTCTCACCCTTACACTGTAGAAACATTTAAATGTAGCCGTCTCTTCTACTCCAATAGCTTCATACCTTGCACCTCTCGCCTGTGGAACTCCCTTCCCAATTACTGTTTCCCTGATAGCTATGATCTCCAAATATTCAAATGTAATGTCAATCGACATCTCCAGTTACCTTGATCTACACACTATCCTTCCCTTCATCCTTTCTTCCATCACACCTATCTGCTCTTGCTCCAAATCTTCTGCAACCCCCCCTGCATCCTAGTGGCTTCATGCCTTGCTCGGGGCGCAATGCTTTAAAAAAAAAAATTGAAGTGTTCATATGATTTCTTTCCTTCATATTTTAGCGTTCACAACTTGTCTCTTACTGAATTTACTTGTCTGTCTGTTAGTTGCATTACAGCTATTTCGCTGTGGTCTTCAGGGAAAACTTGTCGATACCCTGGATTCCTGAATTGACACTATCTTCGATGTTGACTAAAGATATTCTTATTTTTATACATACACTCCGTCGACATCTAGTCTTGAGTTGAGCACTTTATCTATCCTAATTAGTTTTCTTGTATTCTGTCCCAGGTAAATGTGCGGAAATTAGTTGTTTCTGAGGATATAGTGACAATTCACAGCGTCGATACTTTTCGTAGTACTGATCTTCGAACGATTTAAATTTCAGTCATTTTATTCTTC
The DNA here is from genome assembly GCA_963932145.1 of Acanthosepion lycidas. Lineage (NCBI taxonomy): Eukaryota > Metazoa > Mollusca > Cephalopoda > Sepiida > Sepiidae > Acanthosepion > Acanthosepion lycidas. The sequence continues at coordinate 57,565,136 of OZ010581.1, forward strand.
ATTTTTATTTCTAAATTTTCGGGAGATGCATGTGTGTAAATGTACATCACTATCTTCCCAAGTACTCCTATTCGTTATTTCCTCTCTTTTACTTTTGTATATTGTACCATCAGTGATGCATGGTCAAATGAAGAACGTTTGCTCACTGCACGTTAGAATCACTTTTCTTAAAGTCGAAATTTTATGCGTATTACGGGTTAACTTGCTATTACGATTTTATTTTTCTTGGCGTTATCACTTTTTTTTTTTTCAAATTTATTAATTTATGTTTCTCTCAACGCGGAAAAAGACATTGATATGCTAATTTTCACAATTATCCTTAAATCAATCTTTTCCTCTACGAACGGAAGGGCGGACTAGAGTCTCTGGACTGGCAACACTGTCAAGAAAAGGAAAATGCTGAATTCGAGGATTTGTATGCATGGTACTAACCGCTCCATCTGTAAAGGAATGCTGTCTGCAAATAAACAGAGAAGCATCGACGCCTAGCTTCCTGTGGATGTGTGTCTATGTTTCACAGTAGAATCTACAAGACTTGTATGTGTGTACATTCTCTCGCTATTTTTTTCTTCAAACATCTCTTCTAGTGCGGGCGTTTTATATACTTGGTCATTTTATCAGGCCATTAATATTTATTTTTCTGTACATGACTGAATTTACTTAACAAGCTGAATCAAATGTCTCACTAGTGTTCAAATGGCAATTCCTCTCGATTCACCAGTTCTTTCGTTTGTATTTCTGCTTACCTGGCACAGGTCAGGTAGTGCAATTATCTTTCAGTTGCATCTGTGTCTTTGGGAAGTATGTACATCAGTTGTGTCTCCGCCGGCAGAGACGAGACTCGGTTAAAAAATATATATATTGAGAGGTATGCGTTCCTGTTATGTAGTGGTTTCACAGTGGAGGCTTGTATTTGTACTAAATCGGTCCTAAAATAGGTTCAACGTACTAAACGTTAGGAAGATGATATAATAGGTAATGACGCAGTAATCTAGTTGTGGTGGCTGATACTTTAATATCCGACTAACGGTCGTCCGACATCGACTGACAAACCAACTCTCTGAACGACTCACTGCCGTCCCAGCGACTGCTACTGCTACTGCTACTACTCCTAGTTATTATAGGTGGGAGAGTCTATTAACTATAGAATAGATGTGTTCTATTATAACAGTTCCGTAGAAGAGCTGCCGGCAGCAGTACTTCGCTCGTTACGCAAGAGAAATGGCACCGGTAGTCAAACACATGTTAGCTCAACCGACGGTGGCGGAACCTGGAAATTTTTTTGGCCTTGTTCCATGTGTATGCATAATGTGTCTCAAAGTAAACCTGTCCCTGTCCCAAATCACATCTTTGTTGGGTGACGGATAAATACCTACATAAAGATAATTTTACGAAACGATCACACAATAAAAGGCCGCAATTCCACTCAACATATAGTTACCAAATGGGGCTGTCTTATGAATGTTAAAAGACGAGGTAAAGATTTATGATTATGATAAAAAGTTAGATAAACTTTTCACACTATGCTTGAAGAGGTTGAATTTGTAGTGTTCGGGGTAGAATACATTAGTGAGACCCTTCCTCAAATAGCAGTTTTCATGAATGGAACAGCTTTCTCCTTCATGGAATACGAAGGGAATGAGTCTGAGGTGTCCCAGTGTACATAGCTATCGCAGCTCGAGGTTTGTTTGGTTTGTGTTGTTCTGTTTTACGGCATATCAACACCAATGGGTTATTTAATGCTGACAACTTTTTTCTGGTAATATTTTGTTTTGTCAAAAATCTATTCCATGTAATATTTTTTTTTACTCAAAAATGTATAACTTGTAATATTATTTAAAAAAAAGTATTGCTGGTAATATTTTTTTCAAAAATATATTGCAGCTATTAGTTTATTTCTTCAAAAATTAATTTATGACAATAATTTTTACAAAGTATTTCTGGTATTAAAACCTATTTTTACACTTTTATAATGCCTTTTACCTCGGTTTCGGAGTTAACTATTTGACCATAGCTGAGACGCCTAACAGGTGCTACCACCCCGGATCAGTGTGAACCTGTGAACACTAGCAATTAAAAGGTGGTTATACGCTCCTCAAAACCTCCTGTTCAGAAGCCTTGCTGGATGCGAATGTAGTTCATCGTCATACGCAGGACGGAGGTCGAGGCTGTGAATGTCTCACATATTTGGCCAAATGAAAACCTCACGTCTGAACTTTTGGCATGAAAAAAAAAACAAAACAAAACAATAGGCTTGCGATGTTTCGTCTAAAGGAAAGGATATGTAGAGTGGAAAACAATTCATCACCCTCAAGGGTGAGTGAATTCGTTTGAACGCTATTAACACTGGAATGTAAGGACTTGGCAATAGTATTCAATTTATGTCTGATCTTACTATTCTAAAGATAAATCTGAGAAGGAGTCAAGTTCTTTTTGAAGCGGTACAAGGAACCGTCAATTTTGCCAACATCTTCAGAAATGTATCGTACATATTAGCTTCATCCGAGATCTTTTGTGAACTTGAGTCCCAACAGACATTCAAAGTATGGTGCCTCCTTGAATGCACAGACTTTCATCATCACAGCCGAATATTCAGAACCTTGGTTGGTTGTGATTAAACGTTACTATTTTCTTGTAGAGGTACAAGATGTTACAAGCCAGTTCGCACCTATTTGCGCAGTTAAAAATAGGTTAAACAATAGAGAAAATGCCACGCTCTGTTTTGCAATACATAGTGTCATCGACCCAAGTATTCCTTACATAAGGCCTAGACTTTTCACTCATATGTCCCATTCCTTACATAAGGCCTAGACTTTTCACTCACATTTTCCACTCTTTACATTTGTAAAGTATGAGCCATATCAAACATCTAGTTTCTTAGGGGATAGATTGCTATTATCTTTAATATCTGACCATTTCTTAGTTGCGTCATGAATGGACGGTACAAACACATGCAACGGAATGATGTTCCGATAAGCTGCAGCATAATTAAGGCGAAGGAAAACTAATAAAAAGTGAATAATAATGCCTATGTCTAATCTAAAATCATTAACAATCCAATTAAAATATTACAGGTGTATACATTATAAATAGACAAAAAGGCGACATAAAGTTTGATTTAGAAGGAAATATAGTTATACTAGAAATTTTTTTGAAAGGCGCTGTCGAGTGTTGAAATACTCACAGTATTTAGCGATAACTTCAACGATACTAAGTATCGCTGAAATTATCGATAACATTTTCGTCGAAATTTACAAACTCTGTTTCGTTCAATTTCCCAAACTTCTCTGGTAATTCGCGGTTTAATTTTATAGGGCGTCATTAACAGCGAAGTAGAAATTCCGAGGGTTTCTTACGCTTGAGCATGCAATAAACACCTGGCTATGAGTAAATATTTCTCTCTGGAGCGAAATTCCAACTCTTTGAAGTCTTTTTCCTTCTTAATTTTATTGCCGAATCTGCATCCAATTAAATGAATGTAAGTTGCTTTGGAAATATCTAAGGCAGGCCAGTCTCTCTTCGTTGAAAGCTATATATGTGAGGCTCTGGCTGAAGTTTGCGGATAAATTATTCGTTACCTGTCTCCAGTATAGGATTGGGAGAAGGGTAAACCGACCTCGTGTATGCAGTGTCTACAGTGAATTTTTGTCCGAGACTACGGGTTCGGTGTCGCCCAACGTAAAAATCGACACTGTGCCACGTCAAGCTTTGTAGCATACCTAGCCGTTTCGAGTCGAGCAGTTCACTGTCTGGCAGCGAATGACAAGACCTGTCTTCGGTCACAGTGTGACTCGGGACCGTCTATGGATAGAGTCTCAACTCAGAAGAACTGATAACCAAAGTGCTCGTTTCCTGCGTTTAGAGGAAATGGGTAAATTTTGGACCAGCGGCTCAGATATACGCACTCGGGTACCCCGTTAAACCTGGCCTTGTGTCGCATCCCGTCTAAGTGGGAAGGCATCGGTAATTACCTAAAACTAATACAGGCGTCACGGAAGGTAAGCCATATCATTACATATAGAGAAGACTCAGAAAAGTACGTTGTGTAAGTAAGACTGTGTTAGAAGCATAGACATAGAATAGTGACGTTATAATAAGTTTCTTTCTGATTACCACATGATAAACCTGCTGAAAATATTGAACAAATCAATAACTGACTGCCCTAGCATCAGCACATTGCCCTTAAGCCAATAACGCACACCGTCCTATTTTCGATTCCGGTATTGTAACTCATATTTAATAGCAGATTTTATAGAATCCTTTAATTAACAACGGATTTTTAGAAATCATTAATCATTATGGGTTAAACTAATATTTTAACATAATTAATACGGGGTTTTACAGAGGTCATAACCGGTGAATTGCGAATGTTTAGAAAATCAGTAATTATTATTGTAATCCGATTTTATTTTTCTTTTATTAGATAACTACAATTATTCCCAGATTTCTGTTTCAATGTTTATAATTAATAACTATTTTTATATTGGACATGAATGAGATAATGACGGAATTTTAGGGAAACCGTAATTATTACCGGATTTCAGTGTTCATATTGTAACAAAATTGACGGCAAGAAGGAATGTATTATTATACTGTAAGTGATTTTCGGTTAATCCTAGTAAAATTGTGTTACGGAGAATAATCCTAGTAAAATTGTGTTACGGAGAATAATCCTAGTAAAATTGTGTTACGGAGAATAATCCTAGTAAAATTGTGTTACGGAGAATAATCCTAGTAAAATTGTGTTACGGAGAATAATCCTAGTAAAATTGTGTTACGGAGAATAATCCTAGCAAAATTGTGTTACGGAGAATAATCCTAGCAAAATTGTGTTACGGAGAATAATCCTAGCAAAATTGTGTTACGGAGAATAATCCTAGCAAAATTGTGTTACGGAGAATAATCCTAGTAAAATTGTGTTACTTAGAATAATCCTAGTAAAATTGTGTTACTTAGAATAATCCTAGTACAATTGTGTTACTGAGAATAATCCTAGTACAATTGTGTTACTGAGAATAATCCTAGTAAAATTGTGTTACGGAGAATAATCCTAGTAAAATTGTGTTACTTAGAATGGTTGATAACGTTAATTATTTAACAGTATACACTTTATAAAAACCGAAAGAAAGACATCCGTATATTATCTTTATAAATGTTACATATTTACAACCAATATTATGTTCACTGCAAAAGTTCCCAAAACATATTATTTGTCGAAACATTGGCATGTCTTTGTAATCCTTGACAATCCTGTAGATTTAATCTGTAATTTCAGAGTATGCTTATTTCTCGTCCTACTAAAATTAATGTATCATCAGATATATTTTTAATTTCATTTTTGTCCCCCACTCTTCTTTTAATTATGAGTTTTAAAGTTTAAAATGAAATTCTGAAAGTGAACAAATAGGTCTTGAAGATATATGTGGCGTATTATTTATATAGCGACATCAGTACGCATCAATGGGACCAAGTTAGCACGGTTGCGGGTGGGCCATCGTTATTTTTCACACAGCTCCTCAATTGTTACACAAACGAGAAACGTACACACACACACACATATATATATATATATATATATATATATATATATATATATATATATATACCACCGCGGTTTGTTGCATGTAGTACTTGAATGTGGATGTTATTTTTTGATAATTTGACTTTCAACAACCTTCATCCCTGCCATGAAACACCGGCTGAGGGGGGATTATCCGACTGACTCCAATTCAGCCATGTTTCAATTCTAGCTAGAGGTAGCAGAACGTCTAGCCATACTGATGAACTCTGATACAGTGAAAAAGTCTGTGAATGTGTGTGTGCGTGTATATATATATATATATATATATATATATGTGTGTGTGTGTGTGTGTAAAGATTAATAAAATATTACATCACACAATGAATTATTAATGATTCATTCCTTTATTACTTTTCATAAATACTCATTTTATTAGATACCTAATACTAATACCTGGGTTTTACCACAGAATTTACTGGTTAAAATCATTATTTTATGTACTGCATTTAGAATGTTGATCAGTGTTATACATAATTAGAAATATCGATGAACATTAGATAATTACAAATACTAATAATCACAACTACACATCCTCTATATTATCAATATTGATGTTTGCGCGAAACATCACCCATCTGATCTAACTTTTTATGAAAATACCATCATCTAATTACATCATGCTGGTCAATGAAATCAATTCAAAAACTAGACAATATATATATATATATATATATATATATATATATATATATATATATATATATATATATATATATATATCTCCCATGGAAACAACTGACACATAAAAAAAAATTGATATGATATGAATAATGAAAGAATGAACAAAATTTAAAACGGAATATCTACTTTTTGGTGCATTTCTTTAGTCTTTTTCGCCTCTTTATCATATCCACTCAACCCGACTACCTGGAAAAATATTTTAGATCGGCATTGTACATTCTTTTCATATTCGGTGTTATTTTATTACAAAAGCTTCAAGTCTGTTCAAAAGACCAATTTACACTTCTCTCCTATTTAATGCATTTCTTGAAAAAGAATAGAGTTAATTAATATGAACACAAGACAAACATACATTGTTTGGGTAAACATTAAAGATTCCATCGTTGCCATATTGAAGCTTCAATGAGACAAAATAATATGAGGATAGTTTAATCAAAATAACTGAAATAATAAAAAAAATTACGCAGTACACTCAGACATTTTCGGATAGGGCACGTAATTCTTCTTGTATGTGCCTCCTGCTTGATTACATCATTACCAGCCACTTGTAGTATTTCTGTCTAACCTATTTTCTGTTACTGATGCTGTTGGATGTCTTCAACTGATGTGGCTTTGTTCTTTCATAAAGCTCTTTATGATTTTTATAGAGTCTGATTAAGTATTGTCTACTTTACACGCAAAATGATTAATTTTCTTGATGTCATTCTAATCATTGACTTAAGAAAAAATTAGATAGGCATTTCAAACCAATTTGGACGCCACGGAATACATCCATAAGAGTGGTGGCTGAATGTAACGAAGCTATGTAAGACTCCAGTTTTCTGGTTAATATTTTTGGTATTAGAAATAGAACTCAGGGCGCAGCTTATTGTGTTTAATTGTCCTATTTTCTATAATAAATGCTTTGTGTGTGTTGTATTATATACCACACCTATAAACACTATTGGGTATGCCGCAGTCCTCAAATACGTTGGGCACTATTTAAGTGGGGGTAATATGCTGTATAATTAATCCACCACTAGCAGTGGTTTACCTACTTCACCCCGCGGACGAGCATTATATTTTGTTGATGTTATAAAGATAATAATTTTATTTCCAACCCCACTTTGGTTATTCTTCATTGAGTCATCCTTTCTAGGTTGCATCAGTTTATAAGATGTGCAAACATACACGAAACAAAAAGATAATGATCCAAAGAGGAAGATTCACCGGAGAGCGTAGTGTATGCTGCCTTTGGCTTCCTTAGGGTAAAATAAAAGAAAGACAAAATTGTATTTCAAGAAAATGATTTGAGATCTCTGAGGATAATTGGGAATAATAAATCGAAGAAATTACCTTAGCTTACCTCCTCCTCAAGTCCATACTTACCGTATGACCGCTATATATATATATATATATATATATATATATATATATATGTGTGTGTGTGTGTGTGTGTGTGTGTGTGTCTGTAACAAAAGAAATTTGATTTGAAATCTTAAAATACCAAAGGGTCGTAACGGACACATAGATCAAAACAAAGAAAAAAATTACATACAGTAGAACAGACTCCATTTAAATTTGGAAATTAATCAATACGATTTATCATTCTCACTTAGCATCCAAGATCCAAAGACAATTTCCGGAAAATTTCCTTCATTTTAGCCTGAGAAAGCCAATGAGTTAATACGCTTTCCGGCGAAAAACGTAATTAATAAAAATTTTCCAGTTTCTCTCATTTAATAGATGTTTTTATAAATTATTCACCCAGGCAAATATCAAAAGATTTCTAATTTAAACCAATTTTAGAATGTATCAAATATCTTCATAATAAATTTATACAAAAGACTTGTTAAGTGCTTAACAGCTATATAGCTCATATAGTTAAAAAAATCTTTAAAATAAATACAATACTTAGAAAATTTATCATAAGCAATCATAATTAAGCGATTTGAAACCTATCGTAAAATATTAGCAGTGATAGGTGTGTTAAACCAATAACAATGCCAAAGGTATTAATTTGTTAATCAAAATTTCATTTCATTGAATTTCAAGAATGAATTGTTTTTGCATTTCCCCTTATTACAGGCATTTATATATCGCTATCTGTGTTTGATATCCCTGTTATTAATTTATGATATTGCGCTTCGAGTAACATTTTCTAATCATTTCTATTTTCAAGGATATTGTTGGGGGGGTATTTCTTTCATCTCTTCTTTCTATTTTCATTACTCACTAACGATGAGTAATTCAAATTTAAATATCTTATTGGAGACAATTAAAAATGATTTAATTTACTCGGGTAATTAATTCCTAAAAATCCCCTCCTCGCAACCCAAATATGGTTTCATTTTGATTTTATTCCTTCGGAACAGTGTTCCAAAGTAACGCACCTAAATCATTTTCCTATTTTAAAAATATGCACCTTTAGAATTAATGCAACAGCTCTTAACATCAATTAAAGATACTGAAATAAATTGAATAATACAATAGATATTTTAAAAGCAGTGCACATAATATTTCCGAGCGCAACGTATAAATTAATCCCTTTTGGTGCCTTATTAACAGTCATACATTTAAAGGGTTTAGAGAATTTGCCTAAAGTAAAAAGTTTAACTTGCAATGAATCTCTCTCTCTCTCTCTATATATATATATATATATATATATATAATTAGAAGATTTGTATTGCTTCTAATGTCATTACAGCATTATAGTGGGTACTTATTTGAAATGGTCCTCTCATTTTTAATTTATTAGACAATATGTATCACGTTTATCTGGCTGCACATTTGAGAAATCTAAGTCCATAAAATGTATACTCCAGCAGGTATCAAATCTGTATGAAAGAAAAATATGTATGTGTGTATATATGTTTGTGTATATGGACGAAAATATTGTGTGTGTTATTAGATAGAAGGTACACTACAGAGATAAGCGAGCGCTGGGATAATTTGTATTTTCCCTTATCTGCTATACAGTTTCCTAGGTTGTAAAACAATCTTAACTGCGAAAGCACTCAGAAGAAATTCTAAATTTATGATAAACTCTTTACTAAATAAACCAGTAAAATGATCTGAACTGTAGAAAAATACTTACAACAAAACATATACTTAAAGAAATTCATTTTGTCATCAACAAAATATATAACTCTCTCTCTCTCTCTCTCTATATATATATATATATATATATATATATATATATATAATTAGTTAATATAAATCGCCTGTTCGAGTCTATTAAATTTATCGATCAAGTAAGTAGTTCATGTTTTACTGTTTGGTTATATAAAACATAGCCATAAATTAATTATTTTCTGAGTGTTACATAAAAAATAGCTATAGTTATCAAATGAGAATGGTTCACAAGGGAGACACATGTACACCTTTAATGAACATAAATCATCAAAACATTTTTATAAGTCCTTTTTTGAAGAAAATCTGCTGACGGAATATATATATATATATATATATATATATATATATATATATATATATATATATATATTTTATATATAATTATTTTTTAAAAGATATGATTCCTTCTCAACATATGAGTTCTCATGTTTCAAAAACGAGAGCCGAAAACCTCAATATAATTATTAAAATTACTGAAAGTATCAAGCACTGTTTCCTCAACAAGCGATCATTTAGGAATAACCAATCTTGAATCTTACACATGTTTATAAGCATGTTCATACGCAAAATTATTTACTATGAAACGGCTGTGGCGACCATTTTGGTAAGGGGTCTAAGAGATAATATTTATTCACATATCAGTCACCTTCGGAAAGAGGTCAAGCTAAGGTAGGGTGGTGGCATCCACTTCAAAGCCAATGATAGCATTCATGTGCGCACATCGTCTGGTCAGTCACTGTGAATGATTACTTTTGGCCCCATAGTATGTCGTTAAGTGTCGAGAGAATTTCGTTTTATTTTATTTATATATTTATTCTTTTATTTATTTTCTAAAGGGCTGTTTCGTACTTAAACGCTTCGCACTGAACTACAATTTGTTTTTTGGCGACTTCATAAAGGGTTTTTCTATCGTTAAGGTTTGGGATTATATTGAGGTTTTCGGGTCTAGTTTTTGAAACTTGAGAACTCTTATGTATCGAAGCAATCATATTTTTTTTAAAAATAATTTTAATTATAGCTCCTATTCTGTATGGAGCACTGTTTTCTTAGAAATAAAAACAAAAATACACCGGATTATTTACCTAACGTGTTCTTTCCTATTTTCTACATATCTGCACACACACACATATATATATATATATATATATATATATGTTTTAATGTGTGATATATTCATGGGATAGAGTGCATGTAAATATGAAAGTGAACATTGTAGCCAACACTCAGATGCGACAGATAGCCACAATCGTCAGGACTGGCGATTGCGTCTAACAAGAAACTGTCTGTCGCCTCTGAGTTTTGACTTCAATGTTCACTATATATGTGTGTGTGTTTGCGCGCATGTGGATTGGACATTGGCGCGAGCATTGATTGAAATTACTCTTATCCTTGACTTATTCATGCATTATTATATTCCCACGTTTTGCGTTGACGGATTCTTCTCCAAGTATATTACTACAGCCAAGATAGTGGATATCTTTCCGTAGTAAACAACGGCAAAAGAAAAATTCTGCTCGCCCAATGTATGTGATACTGGATTCATACAACCGACAGAATATTAAAAATTTTTCATGAAGATTATCGTAGGATGACAACTAGGCATTGTTGGGAGCCAACTGTGAGTAAACTGATTCGTGATTAAATTCGTAGCTCCTTGTATATCGCGGTTACTATTTTAGTAAGAATTTTGTCAAGTATTTTAAACAAGTAAAAATAGTGACTAAAATCGAAATTTTTGCAAGAATCATAAAAATAAAGTATTTTAAATGTGCAAAATAGAAACTTTTAAAACGTATATTAAATATATATTTAAAATATTTTAGAATAGTTCAGACTGAGTTTAATTTGGAAGTAAGTTGAAGGAATAAAAATAAATAGACGTCAAATCGAAAGGTTAAACACAGCTATAATATTTTTAATCTCAAGGAATGGAAAAGATGATTACTGAAAATTCTTGTAAATCTTTAAAATTATTTGAAAAACAATGTTAGTCAGAAATAAACAAAATCGAAAGATTAAACCGAGGTTACAAACAAAAGAATTCTTCCTATAATTCAAAGGTTAAGTTTGCTCTATTTACATTTTTCTGCCAATTATGAAAATAAAGAAAGACATTGCTGAAAAAAATTAGGTAAATATTTGTTACCTCTTCATAATACGTACATTTTCGCCAAGTGTATGTCCGAATGTGCATGTAGGAAAACGAGATAGTTCCAAATAAAAGAACAGCCGGGCAATAAACATCGGAGAATTCCCTCCTTCGCATACTCCGGACTTGAAACAATACGTTGATCGAAAAATAGAGACCAATCACACAACTACTAGCGTATTACTTGATAGTTCAGAATTTGCGCTAAATCAAGCAACTGCACGTCATTTTCCACGTAATGTCGACAATTGAAACTCGACATACACGATTTCCTAATTAGGGTAGCTCTGTTTTTAAACCAGACGCATGAAAAGTTCTTGATAATTGGGACATGATATCATAAAACTACAAACAAATTATTTTACGTTAAAATTTCGATTCCAGTTCAGGAAATGAAGTTAAAATATAATTAATTAATATCTCTGTGATTGTTGCGGTGTTAACTGAAAAGATAACCAGGTCGGATTATTCCATGCTAAGAAATAAAGTGAATGTAAATCAACAGAGGGAAGGAACCTATTGAGAACTGCAAGGGATAGAGGGAGGTGGAGAATCATGATCACTTACGTCCTGAAAGGACATGACATATAAAAAAAAAGAAAGCTGTTCTGTTAAAAATGATAATATCGATACATTCCAATCGCATGTTAAGATCAATTAAAAAATATTTTTTTAGTTTATTTTTCTCTCCTAAAGAACATTTTTTCATCATGAATTCAGTAAAACCATTTATAAATCGTAAACATATCCTAATTTATTTTAAGCGTTACTATTATTTCGGAGAAATACTATAAACAGAAAAACAAAACAAAACAAAAAAACAAAACAAAAACAAAACATAACAAAAAAAAAACAAAACATAACAAAAAAAAACATCGGTTACATTTTTTTCATCTTTAATAACCCGGGTTCATGTTTCATGTACAATTATTTGTCTTAACAGCGTTGTTACAACGTGCGTTTTCTTTTTATTCATTTTTATTTTTAAACAAAATATAAGTTGTCAGTGTAGTTAATTAATTATTATTTCCTAGAGTAATATTTTTTCAAATGTTTTATTAAAATGTCTGAAGAAAAAAAAAAACGCAATATAGGTGAGATGTTTCCTCTAATTTTGGAGTATCTCTTGCTAATGCCTTTCTCTTGGATTAACCTAAGATTTAATTTAAAAAAAAAACTTTATAAATGATAAGTCAAAAATAGATAGAGTAAAGACTAAAATCAATGTAATTAGACATGAAAGACACATTGGAAATATTCAAATGTTTGCCGGTTTCGAAGTCGATGGCAAAATTGATAAAGAATTTTTGTTGTATAAAGAACTCATAGGGGATAATGGTGAAATTTAAAAAAGTGAGGGGCACCGACCACCATTTAACATTTACGGAAGAGACAGGACCCGAGACTGGAAAATAGCCGATTTATAGAACCAACTACAGCTACCACCTGTGTTTTATAACAGAAGAAGCTGTAGTATCGTAATCAAATTAGATAGAAAAGTATAAATAGAGAAAAACTGGAGAACATAGGGGCTATGCCTAGCAAACCCGGTTGCTATTCAGGACACAAAGAACTACGACTAAAACAGGAGCATTTAGTGTTGCGGAAGAATTTGATTGTTTAGACAGCTTTAAGACTTTTACTCTGCATAACACAAGTACTGGATGCGTGGCAGGCATTGTAACTGCTTTGGAGAATAATATCTAATGAAAATTACATACAACTGACTGATCAATACTTCAGAATGGGATACCCTTCAGAGTTCCTTTTTAAATGTGTCGATGGTTTAAGATGATCTACTTTTTTTTTAATTGCCTACTAGTTAAATTAGTGAAAGTGACACTATTATGATTTACCACAAGTTGCATTTATGAAATTCAGTGCCCTATCGATGATATTGGTCAGAATTAGTCGATCTATCCGAAATTGGAAATTATGAACCTGCAGACACGGAAAAATGTTCAGAATATGAAATTGAAGATTTTCTTATAAATAACAGGAAACGAGATTTGCCTGATTTTTCTTCACATTCTCAGAGTGCTGAGAGAGAAGTGAAATTAAAATCGGACGCTTCTCATGTTATTTACGGATTTGAAGCAAGGCATAGACACATTCTTACAAAAATATTTTGTCATCATCGAAGACCTTCCTTTGTTTCCATACGCTCTCACACCGACCATTCTGATGATCTTATTATATGAATAGTTTGACTGAATTAGTTTTCATGCCATATAAAATGCATTTATTAAAATAGCAAACTTTTTCGATTTAATGTTGAATTAATAAAACATTTCAATCAGATATTGCCAAAATTAATGGCATTTAAACTCATTTTCAATTCCGACGTTTGAGTACATTTCCTCAAATGCTGTTTAAGTCGAGGAAACCACTATCTAGATTTATCCAAAGTTGATTTGGGGAAAGAAGGGTAAATTCGACCTCCCTTATTCTCCATTCACATCAAACTGAAACGTAAGGAATAAGCATGGAGACAAAGAAAGTTCTATTTCCCTGGGGCGAAGAAAACCTATATAGGAGCGAGGTTAGTTACTCTGAATTTTTCAAGGGATAACATTTTTCTTGTGCCCCGTCAGATGGAACAAAACGGAACTAATTATAATGGATTTACCAAAATTTACAACGCTGAACAAAAATAAACTAAAAGGGTAAGTGTTATAATTAAGAGTTCGACAGTTAGTGTCTATTCCAGCCCAGAACCGACAAAATGCGGAAAATCAACAAAATATCAGTGCGGAAACGATATTAGAATGAGACGGTGTTATACTGGAACACACCTATTCTATAGTTAATAGAATCTCCCACCTATAATAACTAGGAGTCACTCAGTGAGTTCGGTCAGTCAGTCGATGTCGGACGACCGTTAGTCGGATACTAAAGTATCAGCGACCACAACTAGATTTTCTCTTCGTCATACCTATTATATGAAGTTCCGAACGTTTTGTACGTCGAACCTATTTTAGGACCGACGTAGTACAAATACAAGCCTCCACTGTGAAACTACTCCACAACAGACGGCAAATTAAGTGTGTAAATCGGCTTGTAAAGATGAAGAAAATCATTTGCTCACATCAGCTATCGCCAAATGGAAATACTCAATCGTAAGTACTTTCATGAGATCGCTAAAAACAGAGCATAGCATGAAGAAAAAGACGCCAAAGTTGATGAAAACAAAATTTTAGCGTCTAAATGCTTATGTTATTATTGAGAGGACAGATCAAAATATTTTTTAATTATTTAAAAAAATTTTCATTCTTTTTAGAACATTGTAAATTTTGATTAAAAACCTTGTTTCTCTTTGTATCAACCGAACCAATAAAATAACATATAACATTTTAAAATTTTCTTCCTGTATGACACACATTAATTTGGAAAATCTTGCAAAAATAAAAATAATTCTCAGATTTTAACGAAACTTTCAGAAACTATTCACAAATGATGGAACTTATTATAAATATCTTTTATTTTTAGTAAAGTTACGGCAGAAATATTTTTTTCATATGTATTACCCCCTGTAACTAATTGTACGAAAACTCTATAATTTCAATTTCGAGGAGATTAATAATTATATTAGTTAAAAGCACAAGGCTTTGAGGAAACCAAATCATGTTTTTGTTTTTTTTTAGTTGGAACCCCACTACCTGAAAATCGTCTCTGAATTGTAACATACAAAACTCAATAAAACAAAAATATTATTTAATTTCAAAAGCTTTTAATAGCTTTTATTTATTTCAATGAACATAGACAATATTGCCTGAAAGCAAAAAAGTTATTTCGATGAAAAAATAATTTTTAAAACAATTATTTGTTATTTCTGAAATATTTTATTTTTATTTTTACTTTATGCTGCTAATTCTTATAAAATTAGGGAAAAGTTTGTAGAACATAACGAATGTTGTTATTTATTAAATATATATCTACAGATTATAATTTCCAAAGCTTATTACACACTAACGAGAGCACGTATATTAAAAAAAATAATTTGTGTCAATAATTTTTACCAATAAAATCTACGGAAGCCGGAAGTATCGTGCGTGCAATAAAAAAAAGTCAGCAGTGCAGTACTTGTATCTTAATTTGTTTTTGATAGTATTCATAATTTCTTCAGATAGTATCAACAAACTTATGGTACAGTCCTTAAAAAAAAATTGGAATGGCGAAAGTTGTTTTACTTTAATTATTACAAGGTACTACTTAAGCAGATCTGCTTAAAAACGTAATATGTTCATTCTGTCCTTCCGTATGAGAACTAGAATTTCACGTCAGCTGTCAATAATTTACAGACGTCATCACTCAGCATTTGTCAATTGCGGCGATGTTGAGATCGGCTCTCTTTTATCTTAAAAAAACATTTTTCTACGAAGAAAGTAAGTAAAAGTTTCTTCCAAAATATTTTAAATAAACTTCAAATTTTCTAAATTTCTTCGAATAAATTTTGAAATATGTATAATTTTTAAACTAATTTTAAACGAAGAATTTAACTTATTTTTCAAAATTTAAAAAATAAATGGCTTATATCGAAATTTTTTTCGTTATTTCGTAAACAAGATATTTAACTAAAATTTCGGACATGCTAAGAAAGAGTAAAAAATTTAAAAAAATATTCAAAAAATATTTTACACAAATAAACATGTTTTCATTAATTTTCAGGCCGTTCTTGTCATGCTATCGATTTTCATGAAGGTGCCTACTCAATCGTATTGTTGCGTTGCATATCTATTTACTATCAAATGTGAGAAAAATATAAAAGACTTTCAAATATACTGAGCTTCATTCAGAAAGTAAATTAACTGCTTCATGTGACAAATTGAATATTACACCAGGTAATCATTAATCCGTAAAATTTTCAGGGAGACCGTTTGACTGAGGGAATTCTCCCAGGGTTTTTTTTTATATTATTATTAGAAATAATGACTAAAGAATGTTAAATTCACATCAGCTGCAATCATAGTTTATGAAGAATTTATACTCGAACAAAATATAGACAAATATTTTCTGCAACAAAATGAAGGGAACATATTTGCGGAAAGTCTGAAAAAAGATTAGAGCGAATAAGAGACTGAAATATTTGGAAGGAAAAAGACGATAGAAATTAAACAAATTTTCGAGACATATAAATTGTCTATATCTGAAATCGATTTGAATATTCTTAAAACTACTTGTATTTTTCTTTCTTCTGAATGCAGTCGTTACATTTAATGTAGAAAGTTTGGAAAATTGCATTTATCCAACATCCTACGTGAGAAATACGTTCAAACATTTTTTTTAACCTTACAAGAAACTACAATTTTTAAGTTATATTCAAAATCGGATTTTGTGCTGAAGAAACGAAAGCTTCAGTCGTTTTCTTTGAAGTCTTATAAAAGCAAGACATTTATAACGGTTCAATTCTAGAAGCGGTTGGAAGACAATATAATTATTCAAAATGTTTTATTTTAAGTTCTAAGGAAAAGGAACCGCTAGATTTTAACTGGTGTCTATACTCACCCCAACTCCCCCGACAAAACGACACCACCTTCACCAGTGCGCTTACAAGCAATCTATTTGAAGCGCTTCTGTTAGCCTTCGGCGTCAATGACATTATCCGCTTGTTAAAGACTTCCTTGAACTTTTATGTAGCTGACAAAAACTATGGTGGGCACCCCAATGCCATTGCGCGTGACCACATTTCCAGCTACTGGCACTGACGTGGATCAGGCTTGTGATCACCTCGAAAATGTCTCTTTTGATATTAATGGAGATTCATCGATATTTCTGGACAGCAACAGGGCTATTCACTCCATGCTGTAGAAAGCTCATCTGATGCTGTATTAGAACGACAAGACTTATTTCTCGCTTGAAGCTTACACACATAACTCTGAAGTTTATAACAGAACGACGACGATGATGGCGTCTACATCGGAATGTATTTATTGAAGAAATGAATCGCTATACTGAATGGATTGTCTACTCTCCGTTGTGATTCATATTAGTCAAATATCGTATGGCCAGATTTTGAGACCATAACACAGTCATTCAGAAACTATCACAAAGAGCCAATTAGGATATCAGTTGGCACCAAAATTCTCGATTTCAGTCACTTGCCGGATTCGGCATTCATTCTCTGCCGAAATTGTCTAGACCGGCGTAATTATTAACGCTGTTGATGAGTCTGGAGTAAAAAAATGTATACACAGATGTCTTTAGTATTGAGATTAAGGCTATTTAAAAAGTTATCAGTAAAGCAACTGTATATAACGATGGCAGAATAATATTAATCAAACTCTAGATATGGCTGGCACACTATCAAAGGAATTTCCTGTGAAATGCTTTCCAGTCCAGTGTCGGTGACTGATTTATTCAATTCTTTTCTTGTATAAACGCATCAATGCTATCTTTCGAATTGTTGTTCTTATATTCGAGACCCACCTAGTCATTGTCGGACGGTTATCATCTGATATTTCTGAGATATTTTTCTTTTGTTCTCGGTAATAACACGAAAACAACTTTCGATGCGTTAACTTTATGAGATGATCCGGGTCCGAGGTGACTACCAAAATATTGAAACCATAAGAATCTTCCGATTCCTTCACTACAAATCACCTGCCTAGGCATAAGCTTCCGCGCCACCTTCGAAAACGTCAATCTTATTGGGTCATCTAGTTCACTCGTTTCGTCTCCATAATTATACAGCTTCTGTACCTTTCACTTTGTGAGATTTTCGTCCTGTCATTTTGGAGCAAATTGTTTGTATTATTTGTACTGAAGCAGTTAAATTCACTCAATGATTAGTAACAATTACAGAAAAATTGTATCGGAACGTGTAAATATGCTTTGCTCTTCCAGATATTTTCATTTGCAATCGATGAAACCAAAGTGCATGCTAATATCACTACTGGACTCCCTTGGAATTAATTTAACTTCTCCCGCGGAAATTAAGTTTAATTAAATATTAGGTATTTTGTTTCATAATAATCCTCATAAATATTTGCAGACAAGATTTTATACACACACACACACACACACACACATATATATATAAGTCTCGGATGCTACCTGCATTTTACCAAAAACAAAAATTATTTTGATACCTGAAGCTGACTGAATGTACAGCCGAAAGTACTTGCGTATTTAAGAAATAGCTTATATAGCTTATAATTTTTAAACAAGGATCATAACATTCATCGAGTGATTAGTAGGTTAACGCATCTTGAAGATTTTATTAGCGAAGGGATTTCGCCATTTTATATCATTAACTTTACCAATTTACTTTTTGTATGAATGATTCTTTGTAACATGTATGTGTATGTGTTTAAAATGAATAATCTTCGCTTAAAAAACATAAAAGAACTTACGTATCCCCAATTAATGGACGAAAGATAATACATCGGCTGGACATTTGATAAGCACTAACAGATTAAAATATTAAATCTAATAATAAAAATATATAGTATAATGGAAAACGTTCAACGTCAATATTTACTCAAGCACATGTTTTGAGAGAAAATTGATTTCAATCGCCATATATATATATATATATATACTGAAGGTCTATGGTTTTTTATATCTTAAAGAATTGAGAGTAATTTTCTTTGATACTATTTTTTAACAAGATGTTTCAATTCGGCTTTGTAAAATGATTAAGGCATTTTCTTTTATAGATACATAATTCATATTGAATAATGTTGGTTGCGACTTGTTCCAGAGAGAACATCTCATCACAGAAACAACTTTTCGACATGTGAAATTAATCATTGTAATACTATTATACAAATATCATCAAAGTCGTGAAAGAATTACTTTTTCAATGATAAATCCATTGTCAATATGTAATGTTGCAATACTTTTTACACAACTCATATCAAGAAAAAAGACTATATCTGAACATTCATGTTTGACATCTAATAAGAAATACAATCAAAATAGACTTGTCATTCAACAGAGACATAATGAACAGTCATTCGTTTTATTGAAAATATATAAAAAAAACAACATTTCAGTGTTATCCTGACTCAGCTAAGAGTAACAATGTTCATTAATTTACGAAAAAGCATTTTCATATAGTAATGAATAATTTCCTTCTTTTTAACATAATTGCTTAATTTATTCATAGTTTTAATTGGTGTGTGGAATTATAACGAGATTTCAGAGTAAATAAACAACATAAATTCCATAGCCATTTATCTTTGCCATGATCACAAAAGTGCAGCCCTGATTATGTCCCTTTAACGCAATGAGGTAGCGCTTGAAGGGTTATGCATCCCTAAGTACAAGCTCTGTTTTAGTGATGCTGTTTCCTTTCTGAAATATGCCTGATATTAACTAAAATACATTTAAGCAATGCATATTAATTTAACACGTAAATCAATGTTGAGCAGAATTAATTCATAAATTTACAATAATTTAATAAAAAGTAATAAAATTTAAGCTCGAAATTGATAATTACAATACTTTATCTCACAAATATAGACAAATGTTGAAGTTCTATTGGATTATATTGATTATCGTATGTTAAAGATATTCTATAGGCATTCTTTTTTATGTACCATATCCCTTCAGGAATCTATGCAAAATTATATCTTATATTTATATCGAAAGCACATTAAAATTAGACTCGAAATATAGTATATAGGATTTTTTTTTAATTTTTCTAATACGTATTTACATCTCTAATAAATATTATAATCGCCATACATGAGAACAATAACCTTTACAATAAGCGAATTCTCCTTTAACTTTCAGAGACCGGACATATTAAAAACTTAATATTTAATTGATCACTTGTCATTATGTTTTATCTGCTATGTTATCAAAAAGTTATATTACCAATATGTATTATTTATTATCTAAAGTATTTGATATACCAGAAACTTATATATATTGAGTTGACCGATTAAATAGGTCAATGTCTCATCCTTACCCCCTCCTTCCTTAATATTAAGTAGGATCGAAAGAAATACAATAATAAACCCTCTCTAAACTCGACCATGTCTCTCACAGCACTCCTCAGTACCTTCTCTGTTAAATTACTTAAACTTACCTTTGACCTAGGCGAGACACTGCCCTTCGGCAACGCCTCATCTGAGTTCCGCTCTGCCCGAAGGCAAAGATTTCGACCAGAACAGCTTGAGAGGAATCTCCAAATAATTGCTGAATCAAGGTTATTTACCTTACCTCTCCGCAAGGAAGGATATGGCACAAGGCCGTTTTTAATAAGGGGCAAAACCGAACCCGAAGGCTTGAGCAAACATTTCCCGTATACTTCGTAAAAAAAGGGTTCGTGTCCAACACCCTAGACGAGACTCCACCCCTCGCTCAGCCCCGTCCAGGATCCACTTCGCCCAAAAGAAGAGAGTTCGACCAGCACAGCTGGAGACGAATCTCCATCTAATTGCCGAAGCAAGTCTGCCAGGTATACCCTGTGCTTACTATATATATATATATAATGTGTGTGTGTGTGTGTGTGTGTGTACTGATATAGTCATTTCATACAGGCGATAGGGAGTGTGAAATATTCCATTACAGCATAAATAAAACTGGTACAAATAGGATGCTTGTGCATAAAAAGGAGAATATTTAAAATTACTAGTACAAATAATGAGGGAGGACAGCTTGGGGAATTTGAAACTCACCCAATATATTGAATCAAGATTAAAGTAATTAAAATAAATTATGTCAATAATTTGCGAAAGGAATCGCTTGGGGAAAAATGTAACTTAGGGTTTCAAAAGATATAAATTTGAAGGGAGATGATACATATGTAGAACATCATTATGAGGTGAGATACTATCTAATCCAATTCAACATCTATCTATATTTGCAAGTTATTGCATTTATTTGCATTTTTCAGACTGCTGAAGTGACTCGAACCAATAATATGAGTTCAATAACTGGCCACAGCATAGGTAAAGAAAAGGAGAGCTGAGATAAGGAAATTAACTAACATGGTGATAGTCAGAAGATTCATAGCACATGGAATTCAAACAATCTACCTCCGTGGACTAAATAAATGTTTCGCTTGGAACGACCGAAACGTCGCGAATATGACAGATTGGGATTACAACAATGTAAATATAATACAATAGAACTTGTCCAGAAATTAAAATAAATCAACCAAATCGAAAAAAAATGTCGAACTAGTAACACGTAAAGAATAAATTCTAGTTAATGAAATAATTTATTCTTGCATATGTTTATTAAATAAATCAAAATATATTTCGGTTCCTTTTATAATTTGGCTTCATCGGTACATAAGTGCAATTGTATTTATTATATTTGAATATTACTATAAATTCTGGTGAAGTTATCGTCTTTTTTAATAATTTGAAAATCAATAACGCTCATATGCATGTAATTAAACTTTGAATAATTTCCGAACTGCATTTGATTACTATAAATTTCAATTTGTAAACATAGATTTGTATAATAAAATCTTATATAGTGTAATGCATATTTTATTTTGCTGTGATAATTTGGTTATAAAAACTCAAGATAAAGTAAAACTACTGAAGTATATATAACTTTATAGGTTATAGTGTTTCAAACATTTTCACCTGAATATAAATTGAAATTTCAATTTTACGCTAGAAGGGAATTCCTTTTCAGTATAGAATTAATAATGACTTATTTAGGAGCAAAGAACGCGTGTTGTTCGGAATTACTAACATTAATTTATACATCAATATTACATACTTTTACATAAATGATATTAACTTGCTAAAATTTACCTTCAAATTAAGGCTCTAGTTTGAAAAGTCGTGCGATCTCAAAACTAGGTAGACTTTCAATAAAATTAGATTTAACGGTTTCTGTTGGTATGTAATATACGGATTGTCAGCCAGCCAAAGCTTTTATCTCAAGTTAGATATATTTTTTACAAATGTTCTCCAAGTAACTTTACACTATTTTCGTTGTTCTTACTGTTAGCCGCATCTTTGTTGACATATTGAGAATATGTCAACAAAGATGACAACAGTCAGAACTATGTCAATAATTGCAATATCTCATCTCGAAAATATAGACAGATGTTCAGAAAATGTCACTATTGAGTTATTGCAAAAAATATTTTTCATTGAATGTTCAAATATATATATTAAATACTCGTTGAAAGATAATTTGCAACACTTTAACAATAATGAAATAACATCATATCGAAGTGCTTACGAATATGCTGTGTCACGAGAATATACAAAAATACTAAATATATATACCGAAATCCGATTTCTAAGACCTGTTATAAACAGTGTGTTTTAAATCAATTTACACCTACACTAATACAAAGTAAATGATTACGCTAAGTTATAATCCCATAAAATAGAACAAAATACATTTGTATATTTGTTTAACACATTGGCTCGTATTTGGCAGTTTTTTTTTTTTTTATTATGACGTCAACTACAAGTTCTTGTTACTTTCTGAAACATTTTCATCTGAGCGTGCAAACTTCGATTCTGGTTTAGTTTAGTTTCTTTTGCTTAGCAGTATATCAATCTCTATGGGTTTTTCTTTAATACTGTAATCTAACTACTGAGCGCTACTGTATGCCTATAAGTACAGATAAAATTTATTTTCTGTAGCTTTACTATAAACAGGTATTGTTATATTATTTTTACATAAAAATATAAATCAGGCACTTTTACTGTAAAAATATATTTTTATATTTTCATAGTTTTTTTTCTTCTGGTGATTCAATTTTGCCCATAGCTAGGACCCTAACGGGTGCTACCAGCATGGGTCAAAGTTGATCTGATAGCAATACCAATTTAGATGTGATTGCACGATCTTTAAAACAACCACTCTCACGATTAGAGGCCTTGCGGCTGGGGGTAGTTTATTGGCATCTGTAGTACTAACAACGAATTTATTCTCAGTGATTATTTTAGTTTGAAAAACATTTTAATACATAAGTTAATACTATAAACATTTTTTATTGCCTATTATGAAGTTGGCGTCTGAAGACATGTAATAGACCTTTGGCCATCAATGTGTTAATAGGTTGCTTTTGTTGCCGTGTCAAACATTTGCATACAACGTACTATTTTGATTGAAGAAATGATTTCGAATCTACTGTCAATGATTTTTTTCTATTTATTTTCCTTGCGACACAAGCCATCTGCTGCGTCGGCCTAAATTAATGAAATAAGGAGAATTTACCACAGGATGAGATTATCTAACGTCCAGTGTTTGTTACTAATCTAATATTCCCGATTAAATGCTTGCGAATTTAATTTCAACTATTAATTTGCATTGCCTTCAGAGAGCTTAAGCCTCCACATAATAGCAAGCAGACATTTCATTCTCAGTTGAGTCTAATGATAATAATAATACTGTCAGTTTCCCCACAAGGAAACATTTGTTATTCAATGACCGAGTAACTAATAATTCTGGTGAAATTTATGAAATCTTAAAAATCAAGAAAATATTTTTCTCAAGTCCAGTAGCTGTTATCGATTTT
The DNA here is from genome assembly GCA_963932145.1 of Acanthosepion lycidas. Taxonomy (NCBI): domain Eukaryota; kingdom Metazoa; phylum Mollusca; class Cephalopoda; order Sepiida; family Sepiidae; genus Acanthosepion; species Acanthosepion lycidas. The sequence goes on from OZ010581.1 coordinate 57,589,112, forward strand.
TACAGTATTGATCGGAGATTCCTTACTAACCTTTCATTTGATTCGTAAGGAATGTCAACATGTTTATTATCTCATTACTTACTTATGCTATTCATTTTAATTAATGTTAATGTTGGTAGCGTTCAAGTGATGTATTTTCTCTAGCGCAGTTTATTCAAATTCAATTTCCTTTTCTTTGTTTGTTTGTTTGTTTGGGTTTATGGCATATCAACCACTGTGGGTTATTTAATGCCAAATTCAGTTTATATGAATTTTAAATGCCTGTCTTATATGGAATAAAAAACGTATAGCTGGCAACATTATTGTTTCAAAAACGCATAGCTGGCAACATTATTGTTTCAAAAACGCATAGCTTGCAACTTTATGGTTCCAAAAAAGTATAGCTGGCACATTCGGGTTTCAAAAACGTATAGCTGGCAACATTATTTTTTACAAAAAACGTATAGCTGGCAACGTTATTGTTCCAAAAACGTATAGCTGGCAACATGATTGTTTCAAAAACGTATAGCTGGCAACATTATTTTTCCGAAAACATTATCTGAGGCCTTGCAGTTGGATGTAGTTTATCGTCATACCCAGGACGTGGATGTAGTTTATCGTCGTACCCAGGACTCGGATGTAGTTTATCGCCATACCCAGGACGCGTATATAGTTTATCGCCATACCCAGGACGCGGACGTAGTTTATCGTCATACCCAGGACGCGGATGTAGTTTATCGCCATACCCAGGACGCGGATGTAGTTAATCGTCGTACCCAGCACTCGGATGTAGTTTATCGTCATACCCAGGACGCGGATGTAGTTTATCGTCGTACCCAGGACGCGGATGTAGTTTATCGCCATTCCCAGGACGCGGATGTAGTTTACCGTCATACCCAGAACCGTTTCATTTTATCCTCTACTAAATATGTTAGAATTGATCCATTCGCCGACGTTGTAAAAGCGAACTAATTCGCAAGTATCATGAGGGAGACAATATTCTGTAAAACGAAGATAGATCATGTAAGTCTAAACATAGAATACATTTGTTGTGAGGAATCGACTCGTCTTCATTACAAATAAATGAATTTGTTCTATAATGAAATGTTTATTCTCTTCACCTATAATTTATTCAATCTTAGGTACTTTATCTTTTATATAGTTCTTGGAGGAAACAAGGGCCTTAAATTTTCCGATTATATATATATATATATATATATATATATATATAATGGATGTACAATATAAAATTAGAAGATATTTGTAATTTCAATCGAGATGAATTTACTCTATGTCAGATTGTTATGAAAGTCAATGCTACACAACACATTTGTCATTTATCATGTTGGCAAATGGTTCATTATGTATATAGGACTGATATATCTTCATATATATATATATATATATATATATATATATATATATATATATATATATACATAAATATAGGACTGATATATTTCCAATCCATATAATAAATACAGATAAAATATTCTGAGGAATCAGAGAGGATAAATCGTCCTTACAAAATCCTGCATACGCTTTAAATCTACGATCTATTTTTAATTTTACTTTTAATACTAATGTTCACGAAATACAAGGGTCAAGTGTCACTTAAATGCCAGTGCTATGGTTTGGCTTTATATGAGCATAAAGCAAGGTACGGATAATAGTTGACGTTCTGTTGGAAATATAAGGGTTAAGCACCGACTTGAAGAGGTCAAGATTACGGTGATCGCGTTTGGAATAGTGACGAATATTATGTTTTTCAGGCATAGGGCTTATGTAATTTCGATCCTACAATTATTCGTAATCACTATCCTCTAGAATAAATTGAAAATTAACCGTGAACACCTACCTAATAACCGGATTATTCAATAGATTTCCGTAAAGTACAATTGCCCAGAAATACTATTATTTTATTCGGGAAATTGCTCAACATTTGATGTTAAACGCAAGAAAATCTAGTAGTTATCTCTGTGTTTCAACACAGTTTTTGTATCGGGGCATCAAAACAAACGTGTGAATTCATGCCTGTCATGTGAATGAAATACTTGTATAATCCTTTTAATATCTGTATATATTTCTGAGATGACGTAGTATAACTATTGACCTATTTACATTGTTCAGACTGTTTTCCTATATTTCATTGCCACATTCACGACGTTACGGTTATTGAATACTACAGCCTTCTTCAGATGATATCTGTAAAAATTTCGAAACGAATCATTTATTTCCTTCAAGGGAAGATTGGTCCACGCTTTTAGGTATCTCAGTTTTAGATATTTCTTCTTTATAACTTAAATCTTCAAGTTTTTGTGGTGTCATCTGGATTCAGGGATTGATATTCCAACTCTTTGGGTCAAGTCAGATTTGCATCAATCAACTTGGCCAGGTGAATAAAGAAAGAATCTCAACTGAAGAAGGCCGGAGTGCATACCGACCGAAACGTCGGGAATATTTCGCAATACAGATGAGTAAAACAGTCCAAACAATGTAAATAATAATTATTTTACTGTGGATATAATTAAAATAACACATTTAATCGATTTACATACATAAGGATATACTTAAAAATAGTTTATTCCCTTTCGTTGCTGCGTTCAAAATTTCATAAGTAGTTTATTTAAACATCTAAGTCCACATTCAATCTGAGAGTGAGAAGTCCACATTCAATCTGAGAGTGAGAAAAAGCTTCCAATCAAATGTGAAACATAAATCTCGCTACTATTTTTGTATTAACTATGACAATTCCTTTCAGCATTTTCTAAGACAATGAGAAATCCTTTTCAAAATAAGGTGGAAATATATAAGACTAATAACAACCCCGACAAGTATATATATATATATATATATATATATATATATATATATATATATATATATATATATATGTACACAAAAAGCAGAGAGGCATGCTGAGATTTCTGCTGAGTTAATAAGATAATCTATTCTTGGCGTCATCTGTCTTTATACTTTATGTATGTTAACAGCATTCTTAGTTCATTATCGGTTTGCCTCGCATTGCTTTGCCTACTTTCGTTTTGCATATATATGGTTTTATTAGTATCACTTTGCCATGTTATTTTCCTTTTTGTTGATATTGTTTATTGGACACTTTGTCAGTTCCGTTTGTTAGACATGTCTGACAATTATTCTACATGTTAAAATAAATATACTTAAATCTACATAGGACCGTATACGATTAGTGAACGCAGTTTAAATCCGGCTTGTATCTCAGAAAAACACAATCAGATACAGATATGAAAATTTCAGGTATTCCTTGTATTTTAACAACGATATATTTGTGAATTAAAACGGAAAGCCTGATGCGTATATTTATATTTACTTTTACTGTGTTACAGCTGAAGTACATCCCGTATTTTAAACTTTCACTTTTTTGGTTTTATTGAACTTAGGAAAGTGTCAGTGGTGTCTGCATATCGTTAATCTCTTGTCATTTCTTTTCAGAGACGAGCTGTTACGACCATCGCTTAGACATGTGCACAACAGGGGTTTGATGTTGAAACGTTTTTTATTAAGAGTGGTGAATCTCTAATAGCATTTTCGTGCTAATTTCATATTATGTCGGGATGATGCTCTTCCGGGTAAAAAAAAAAAAAAAAAAAAAAAAAATCGATACGGCTTGAAAATTTTCAGAGCGACAGGTTCAGCGCTGAAAAATAAAGCCACTTGGAAGACCTCTAAATGCTTGAACATCAGGATGACGGGAAAACATTAGAAATCGTCTACAAATGTGTATGGCGAATGGAGGGCACAATTTGGAGGATATCATTGTCAAACAAATAATAACGGACGCTCTTTGTTTAAGCAAAAGTGAGATTAATATTTAACAGTAGTTACCCTAGTGTCGTTGTTAACATTAAAAATGTGGGATGTATATCTGCCGAACTGAGTAGAATTACATATTTTTAGTTCGACGCTTCGTCTCCCGCAAGGCAACGATTCTACCGTAGTTCGACCAGCTATGAGAAAAGATTCTTCAATATCATACTTCTGTAAATACCTCAAAATATATAAACTCCAAGAGAAACTACAAGTGTAGAGAGTATACATTACATTTGAAATTAATACGATCTACGAGACGAGCGTGCAATTACCCCATCACGAAGAGTAAAAGTTTGGCTACTATATATGTTTTTAATTTCTTTGTGTTGAGTATGCTACTGCACTTAATGCAACTGTCAAATGATCCATTGCAAGAGACTTTCATATCTCCTATCCACCGAGTTATTGACTTCATTAATCTCTTTGTTCGAAATTTAACAGACATATTACTTAAAAGTTCATCTATCGGTTTTGAATTCGGTATGATTCTTTTGCTAGACTGATTAGCTCACGGATAGATACATGTCTACCATGCTATTTAACCCATAGCTGGTAGAGGAGAAGTATATATTTATACCTTTCCCAGGTCTATTTGTTCATAAGTGGATATAATGAACTCGATTGAAATTCGAACTCCGATATAACATTTCTAATCCCGAACCGCTATCTGTTGCATCAGCAACAGATCATTACATATTTCGCAGATCCTGTTTTGTACGGCACAAGGCAAAATAATGATCGAATGCTTTTTTCCACGTTAAAGTACGTAGAATACTAGTTTCGAAAATCAGTATTCGAAATCCATGTATTTGAATTTCGAAGCGAACACTGACATAACATAATAGCTAGGAATACATACATATTTCAGTGACAGTGAAAACTATAAGAAATCAAGAAGCAGAATATTGAGAAATATAATGGACAATGACTGCTGTTATTACGCTTGTTTTTATTGATTTTTATTTTTGGTTTTGTTTGTTAGTTTTTCGGTGTGTTTTTTTTTTTGGTGGTTCCTAATGTAGACAGCAAGATAGTAAGCAGAACAATGATGAAAGATATTTTAATTGTTAAGAAGAATTCATCAAAAAACAGTTATATCTTTCAAAGCTCTGAAATAAGAATAGTAGAATCAATATTATCAGTGATATCAATTTTAACTTCATGGTGTGATTTTTTTCTACACTATAGGCGAAACTTATAAAGTTCATGACACTCCAGGAAGAAACTCATGAATACGCATATTGAGAAGGTGTAAATGTCAAGTATAAAAGTGAGCAACACGAAAATCCGAAAAAAATATCACAAAGTTATCGCTTAATTCAATCATAAGAATAGGAATCTCATTTAAAGAAATACTGAAACAAGAAAAATCATTGGGTACTTTACATAAAAATCTAGAAAATACAGATTAAAAAACAAATATCAAAATGTGCATACGAACGTATAGATGGCGTTATCTACATACATGCAAATATATGAAAAAATATACAGATTTTCATTGTGCAAATCACTGAACTAAAGTGAGATGTATATTAAAAAAAGCTAAATGAACTTTATTTAAAACAAACTATGGATACTTAGAATACAATATAAAATGTCTGTCCTTGCTCCGAAAATGTGCAATGCTATTATTCTACACACATTGGTCTAAAAATGTAGACGATTTAAAAATGTTAACTTCCTGTACAGGAAATGACACTTAATCAGAAATTTAGATATAACCGTCAACAAATATTTATAGTTAATACTTTGTCAATAAGTGACTTATTGACACACTCAGTATGATAATGGTTTTATTCATGTAATTAATGTCATATATATATATATATTGAACGACAAAAAAATTAAAACATTAAAATCTTCAGACACACTGGGTTGTAGATTAATATTCTTTCTTTTTTATTATTATTATTTCATTTAGATTCCTCGAGTAGTTCCGGCTATATATATATATATATATATATATATATATATGTGTGTGTGTGTGTGTGTATCTATATGTATGAATGTAAAATGGGAAGAATTATGAGTTAACAAAAAAAGACACGTTGTATACAGTTAAGGAAATTGTTTACATTAGTTAAAATGTTAGTAAAAAAACATAATAATAATGCGGTAGTAATCACTATATTTTGGTACGGAGACAGTCCAATGAGATTTCCCTTGTGTATATCAGGTGATCTGTAGTTTCTTGTTGATCGTCCTGGGTATGACAATGACTGCATAGGGGAAAATTTAAATAAATTTTAACACATCGTTGGCTTAATCCGGAACTGTCATCCAGCTTTTCCTCGAGATGTGCACATTTTTTTTAATTTCAAAGCAATAGAGATTAATAGTTTTTCCTTAATCGAGCCATCGGCTGGATGTTAAGGTTTGATTTATAGCATTTGAATGTGACTTGAATCGGAGTATGTCATATACTCATATAATAAAGTTATTTGTTTTCGAGGTAGTTAATGTTTAAATATTTCATGCTATCCCTTAAGACTTGCTGGAATTTCCGAAGATCGTGAGAAAATTCTTGCTTTAATCTGTTCGGTGAATTTCTTTCACAGCTATATTCATTAGGTTAATCTATACATCCATCTTGGTAGAAATATAATCATGATTTTCAATATTAACCATGCCTTCAATTTAAAGAATGCTTCAACGTTTCGCTACTGCGTTTTGAACATCATCTTTTTCTTTACTAACTGTAGGCTGGTTACATTTTCACAGATGGTGTTTCAGAGTTCGATAGCAATAAGTAGAAATACAATATCCTTAGCATACGTATAAAAGAATGAGAATACTGGAAGGTTGAACTGATTGGAGACACATTCTTAAATAGTCCATTGCTCTGAGGATTATATGCTGATGATGTGCGATTTCTTATGCCCCAGTTCTCCAGAAACATTTTATACTCCTTTGAACAGAACGGTGGTTCTCCGTCAGACGATATTTCTTCCGGGGTACCGTATGTGCCGAACTAGTTTCCTAGAGTGTCATGGTTGTGGCATTTCTGGAAGACACGAGGGGGATCTCTACACAACCCGCCTATCGATAAGCATATTTTTCAGTCGCAGGTCGAAGAAATCGGTCACCGTTTTCTGGAATGTAAATTCGAGGTTCGACGATGGCATCGAGAGTTCCCTGGGTTGTGACGGACCATTATATAGCACGATTTGCGTTTTGTTTGGGTCTGGCGAATACCTTCGTCTAGCCCTGGCAAACACTATTCTTGTTTAGCGTTAGTCAGCATGCCAATAACGCCCTGATATGCTGAGCATAGTGATTCGATTACTTCTTGTAATTTTCTGTGCATGAGTATTTTATCCTCCATCATAGTTTCTCCTTCCAAGCAGTTTTAAGGGCTGCTTCATAGTCCAAAATTCTTCGATTATCTCCGGCAGTTCATGCCGTGACTTGGAGACTCCTTTGTCTATATATTGCGCCAGGGACCAATATTACTCCTTCGTGGCTGCTGCGGCGACGATCCTATTCAATGTGAATGCCCTTAATTTGGGGTCCTACTCGTAGGTGGAAATGAATGATGATTCTGACGCACCGTTGATGATTTGTTCTGCATCTTTATCAGTTACTCCATCTTGTCTTTGTGTTGCCGTGAAATCTGATCCGCCCTGAGTTTCCCGCGAATGTGTTTTGTGTGAAACTTATATACCACGGACTGTTCCTTGAGGCTGAACAGTCAGGGCCTCTTTATATCCTCCAGAGTCTTGTCTGAAAAAAAATAGTCATGTGATCCAACGTTACCAACAGTCCGGACAACCTAGCACGAACATTCGATTCCATCCTAACACGTATACTCGTATCAATGCCACCCTCCACCTGTGAATAGCGTGACTCAGTGTCACTGTGGAATTTCGATCCAACTAGAACTAGTTTCCGGTGGTCCTTACCACAAATATCACCCGCTTCGGTGGCACAATTATAGTGGTTTTGTAACAGAACCTATCTTACACCTGTTCTCCTGAAATCTTTTAACAGGCCCGTAGGCCTGTTGACTTCAAATGCATTTACACAGTCCTGGATCTCCTGTACAATTCTTCGTTCTGGTTCTCTGTATATTTGATTGAACAAGCTGTGCCAGTAGAAATTCCGGTCCTTTGTTCAAAGTAGTTCCCATAAGTGGGGCCATTGTCTCATGTTCATAGAATGCGTATGAGACATAGTTCAAAAGGCCGAACCAGGATCTGGCATTAATGATGTTTTTGGGTGTGGGGAAATTCAAGATTTCTTCCAGCATCCTCTTAGTGAGCTTTATTCCGTCTTCTGCTACTCGTTATCCAGCGAAATCCAAGTCTTTTTTTTCTGCAAAATGAATTTTTTCTTGGTTAAAAAAGATACTGTACTGGGTAATATAATCCATCGTAATCCAAAATGATATTTCTATTGCATCCATCCAGTGTATGCTGTCATGGATTCATCTGGTTTTCCGGACCATATCGATGAGTATATCGTCAAATCTGCGCGTGTATGCATCTTCCAACGCAGGAAATCCTTGTGAGGCCCGAAGGTATCGATATTTGTCTCATTCGGTGATGAAAGTAGAATCGTCCTTTGCAGCTGAGCCATCCAGTTTTGGTTAACTACCATCCTAGAACACCAATTTGTGGGCGTACCGACCGGCACTGGCTCAATGATGCCCAGTTTCACATCCTGTTCGATGCCTGTTTGATCCTTTTTCCATTGATGCAGAATCAATACTGGAATGTGAACCGCTGTTGGTGCTGTACCTGTATATTCCCTCCAGAATGTGTAGCGTTTGGTGTGGACATACATTAATTGAGCTGAACCTAAAATCCGCCAGCGTACAACATCGTTCCAATCGGGGTCTATTATCCTCCGTAGAAGTAAACGTGATATTGGCCGGTTTAGGGGGGTTGTTCGTTCATCGAGTGCATCCACACGGAGCCTTTCACTCCTCGCTGATTGCCATATTTTGCTGTGAGGTTGGGGTTGGAAAGTCGGGAGGTAATAGGCCTAGATCTTTTAGGTCTGATTCAGACAGAACACACTGTATTGTACATGATACATATGTGATTTGGCGTATCTCCATTGATCCAACACTAATGTTAGCGAATATCACGTCTTTTATATATATATATATATATATATATATATATATATATAGCTTGTTCTCTATGATGCCCCGAGTCCGGGGAATAGTCGGCAGCAAGTAGTTGTTGGAGCATCTTATATCTTCTTATATTCCGGGTTTACTGGAGCATGTCTGTGCCCCTTTGTCATCTACAGCGTCAATTCAGCGGGTACGGAAGCCAGTTGGTCCTATGCATATGTGCCCCAATTCCGCATTAGCTTCCTGAATTAAGGTTATCTATAATCCAGAGGACCCTCTTAGAATTTGCTTTCATTCAAAATTAGGTGAGGCACGGTTTTTGGTTCTTCCAGGTTGGCTTTACCCCTCCATTTTCTTTATCCGTATTGGCAAGCTATCGTTGTGAATATTTTATTTAAGAATCAGTAAGGAATGGAATTGGCCGCAGAATGTCGAAAAGCTTTGGAAGGAATTAAAACACTATAATTATCGCTGACACCCGCAGCAACAGATAACAGGAGATTTAATGGTCATAATTCAGCATCAAAAGCACAACCTATAAATTGACTTATTACACCAATAAAGTTTACATTCTTACGCGAACTTTTTGAATTGTTTGTATTACGTGAGAGTTTGGTATTCATTAATTGAACTCAGTTCACTTCTTGTGAGTTTAAAAGTTTCTGCAAAAACTACGCGATTAAACATTTGACAAAGCCGATTTATCATTCAAGGTAAAATGATCAAACTGACTGCTTTGTTGCCACCTTAAAAAGGGACATTTAAGTTAAAGTCTTGGAACCTGAAGAATCAGCACTAAAAGAAATTTCGAGTTTATATCGAATGACGTCAAATGCAAACGTCACCGCCAAATAGTCACCCGTAATAGTTATGTTTGTTTCGAATGTTAGATCCATTTTCGACAAAAGGGAATAAAAAGAAAATTCGGCAATTTGAAACTATCAGATCAGTTAAGATCGGCGATAAATTCTTCTTTAAAAGTCTGTAAGCCCGGAACACAAAATTGGCAAAAAGTAAAAATTATCCAGTGTCTTGGTTGCATGACGTACATGGTCGAAAAGGGCCCATTTTGACATAGAAAACACATATATCTATTGAGGTCTAGATATACACAGATTAAACATTATAATTTAATTCAGCGATGGACATACTTTACGCTACCTTTGAAAAACCTATTACTAAAACTACTAATACAACATCAGGATAAGCTGGCTTAAGACTGAAAGGTTGGAAGTGGATCTATGGAAAAAAAAAGTATCGTCCAAGGAAAGTTCATATCTAAAAAGCGCAGTTTTTCGGAGATGAACACACCTCTCCAGAATATGACTTCGAATCGTATAAATAGCATATATACTGACACTATAATTGTCAGCAAGCCTTGTATCCTTATTAAAGTATTCACTAAAACTAGGTTGACTCTAAACGACATTATATTTCATGATTGACTTATTACACTGAATAACAAAAAACAATAATAATCCCTATCGCTAGACGCAGGAGATTGTAGACATATTCAACATGCCACATATGAAAGTAGCAAAATAAGTGAAAACACTACGTTACGTAAATTGCTACGATGTTTTAATGACTCAGGATTTAACGCGGAAAAGAATTAATGGACCGCATTTCCAGCGAAAAAAAAAAAAAAAAGAAGCGATCCATTTTTTTAAAAGAATTACCGCAGGTGAAGATAACAATGTGGACCTTTCCAAGAAAAAAATTAACCATTGCTATACATTCCTAAATCCATTTCGCATCCAAAAATGGTGGTGCTGCGTATCTGCTGAGATTTGAAAGGTATTGTATATTCCAATTACGCCAAATTATTATTCCCAGCTAGATCAATTAGAGGCAAAAATCGGTGAAAAGCGCCCGGAATTGACCAACCAGAATGGCGTCGTTTTACATAAGGACAATGCCAGACATGATATCTTTTAGGAGACCAATTAAGAATTTTTACAAATAAAATGGTGCGTCCTACTATACCCTATGTTCACAGTTTCTATAAATTAGTAATTATATTAATGGAAAAACATCAATTCTCTAGAGCCCTGTAAAAACCAGTTACAAATGTTCATCCCCGACAAGTTTTGGCAAGATATAAATTTGTTTCGAAAGATCATTCAGTTATGTGCCCTGGGTAATACATGCTTAGGCGATCATGTATCTTTTGATACATGACTGAGGAGGCAGATTTTTCCCTCGCTAAGTAACCGTTTATTTGTGCGGTAGACCAGTTGCCATCCAAGGCTATATAATCTGGTCTGTCCTACTATATACCTCTACTTGGGAGAGAAGAAGAGGCTAATACCCTTGAGAAAGATATGAACCTTTCTCAAGGGTATTAGCACATAAGTGAATGTAATGGATTTGATTGGAATTCGAACTCGGTTCTTCGATTCATCAACCGAGCCACAATGCATTACTCCACCGTAGCGAAAAGTGGTAAGTCAAAATAGCACATACATGGTTTAATCAATGTGTATACAAAGATTTAAATAAACTGAATATATCGTTAAGATATTTTGACCCGATCAAGCAGATTCACACACACACACACATACATACACACACACACACACACATATATATATATATATATATTTATTGTATGCTCTGTCTGTTATTGAACTCCTATTTTATTGGATATATGCCCCATACGCATATATATTCTGAAATTACATAAGCCAGGGTACTTGGATAAATATATTTCATTTTGATCAAAGACTGTCCCCGGGGAGCACAAACACCTCACTGAACATTTTCTCTTTGATTTAAATTAAATTAAAATTTGAACAACGGAATGACACCTATCTAAAATATAGAAGGCGAAGTCCAGACGATTGATGTCACATTGGCAAGATTGAGTAATATAGAAATGCTTCATTTTTCTCCACAAATTATAACAATAATTTAAAAATCCATCATAAGTACCTGAAAACAAAATGTTTGACAAACAACAACGCGTTGGTAATTCGGGTAATGCATATTATATATATATATATATATATATATAAAAGTAAACAGAGAAGTCAACACTTAGAGGCGACAGTCTATTTCATGCTATATGCAATCGTCAGGCCACGTGTGCTGTTATTTTTCTCGGCTATTTATATATATACGGGTTAGTGGTGCATTGTGGGTAGTCTATTATGGCGGTTATTTTACCGGAAGTCGTTTCGTTATTTATTTGGGTTAAGTGATATTGCTTGTTTTTATTTTTTGTTTCTTATTTTATTTATTTATTTTTTTAATCGGTGTTTTTATTAACGTAGTAAAAATTTGTTTATATCACTCATTTAATAGGTTTGTTTTGGTCTGAGAATTTAATTAAAGCTATTTGTTCGGTTTGGGGGTTGATTGTTGTAGTTTGTTCTATTATTTTGGCGGGAACAGTTTTTAATTTGTGTTTATTTACACACGCTCTGTCTCTGATATTGAGCACTTTATTTCATAAATATAGCACACCTTAAGACTATATTTCTTCATATACATATATATATATATATATATATATATAGTTTGATGTTATATATTTATGGATAACTGTGCTCACTACAACGATAGAGCTTATGTAAATATAAAAGTGAAAACTGGAATCCTCACTGAACGAAGTCTGTTTAATGCATGAACGTGTTGTGTGTTGCTTCGACTATCTTTACATGCAGGCAAATGTGACATTATATGTAGCAAAGTCTGTGGTATTATCCTAAGGGTTACTGGGTCGGCGGTAACATATTATTCTAGAAGATATTGATTAATAGTTATAGTAGATATGAATGCACTTATGAGTAGCTATTTTATACTGTTTCTTAACTATTCCCATTATTTATCATTGATTACTAACGTATTTGTTGCTGTTGTTCTTTTTTTTTTTTTACATTTACCTATTTTCATTTGTGGATTCATCATTTGGTAATTTGTTATTGTATTTTAATTTTTGTTTATTTTTTTATTTTTAATTACTTTTTCGGAGGTTAGTTATCTTTTGTCAAGTTTAAAGTATTGGCTTCGTTAAAACTGTTACCTATTCTGCGTTGTACATAATGCATATATTTTCAGGTTTAATTTTCATATTTTACAAGATATCCGTTTTTAGTAAAAAATGTTTTTGTATCTACATTTCTGTCCGTTTATTTAGTTATTTTTGTGTTGGTCTGAGGTGTTTATAACTATTTCACCTCCAGACAGAGCTGACTGTTTTTGGTATATATTGTTCTAGGCGGATTCTGATTTCTTTATTTTCGATGATATAACTTCCGTATTTTGATTTTTTTTCTTTTTACTTTCTCATATATGTTTAGAAAGGGTTGTATTGTTCGTGTATTTACATTCAAACTTTACATTTTGGATAAACTTTTACATATTTGCACATTTTCGTATACAAACGTAATCAAAGCAAAATGTAGAGGTAGTAATGCATTTTTATGAATCCGGCAAATATTTAATAAGATTTCTGGACATTCAGGCCTGTAGAAGAATACAAATAAATATACTCTTTAATAAATAAACGGAACCTCTACTCAAATACGAATATCTACTAAAATAACGTTTAAAATGGTAAAGTCTTCGTGTACAAACCATGTAAAATAGCTGGGCCAATATCTAATCAAGAATTGTTTTTGCCAAATACGTTGGGATGTATTGAAGTTATGGCTTTTATTTTATTTATTTTTTTTACTAAATTTCACAAAATAAACTGCTCAAGATCCAGTCAAGCAGCTTACTGAATAAGGTATGTGACGCGATTATCAGAGGAGGTGGATACAAGTGAAGATTATCAAGATAAACAATACGGATAACGATTAATTCGTTGACATCAAAAGGATAAGCTTGTCGGTATCCTGGAACTATTTAAGCGGGATTCTGTTTCACAAAGTAGCAGTTCTTGTCGCAAAGCTGAATTTGAATTGATGTAAATATGTAGATGTAGCTACAAAGGTGTGAATTGCTGAAATTAAAAATAAAAATAAGAACTCATCAAAATATTTGCATTTGAAATATCATTGTGTCCGCGATAAAGAGGGTGCAAAGGGGAAACAATAATATCCCTCAGAAGATCGCCTAATCGATTTTAATATAAGATTCAGTATCAATTTCTACTAAAAAATCGCGTTTCCCACGCATTCTGGGACTTTTGGCAGGGAACAAAATTTAATATCTGTGCACGGGCCGATAAACTACATTTCATCTATCAGTTGTCTGTCTTCGAACATACAGCAACTCGGTTGTGTCTCCTTCAGCGAGCAAAGCACAAAGGAAAATATTATTGAGATGTGTTCGGTTTGGGGAAACAGCTAATCACGGTAATATCCCTCTCATTGTACTAAAGAAATGGAAATCGGTATCAATATCAATTCCAGTGCAACCAACGGTTGCGGGAGCTGGACTATTTTTTAACCTGACCTGGCTTGGAAACATCCCTGCCGCATTAAACTGACCTTGTGTCACGTCCTACGAACGTGGTGCGGAAAGAAAATACAAATGCTTCTAGGTCCTTTGGTTAAGATCAAAGTGTAATATTTGTTCTTATCAGCTTAATCTCATTCAATATCGTTACTTCTATCATCCCTTCTATCTTGAATTTTCTCACTGAAACAAATTGATATCTTTTTTCCACCCGATCAAAAAGAAATAGTTCACTATTTATGAAGTACTGGCAGAGCGTAATGGTTGTGCGAACTATCGAAGGGAGGGAGAGGAAAGCAAAATTGTGATGGGTGGTGTGCGTTGTTCATATGTAAAATGTACTGAAGTTATAAATATTGCTATTTTACACAATTTACCAATCGTAGCATTTACGAGGCCATCGGACACCCAGTGAGGATTGAATTCACTACTCTGTCGTAACTGAACGAGCGAGACCAGCTTGCTAACTACGTCAAAACCAAATCAGTCTGTGTTCGCATCGACTCGAGTGTTCATGTATATGCATTTGTGTTTGTAGTGTTGTATAAAATTATATTAAATAATATTAAATATTTATGAAAATGCCGGTTGTTTGCATAAAACCAACCAAAAATCATTTCCAGATTCCAAATAAGAATGTAAAATATGTCATATTCACTACTATGTACATATTTTTACCACCATATTTAATTTTATCTATTGAAAGTAAATGAGATTACGAAAGCAGCTGCGAAAACTTAAATTTAATAAAAGCTTCCAGTGTCATATGCTCTCGAGCGATTAAGTTAATATAGCATGTCCGTTGAAATTTTATTTGTTGGTTGCTTTATTATTATCTTGCGACAGATCTGGTCTCAAAACTACAAATACTTCATTACTTTCCGGCCCACGCTCGTCTAAGGTTTAGACACTTAATATTGCAAATCATATGCTCGTAGAGTAGCGGTTAGCAGTTCGGAAATGTTCTGTCGCTTTCAAATTCCAGCCGATTTCGTTTCATTTTACTTTTCGGAAATGGACTTGAAACGGTAAGAATCCTCTTTTGATCGTCACAGGAAAGGGTTAATAAGTACGGTAAACTGAGCTCTCTGGCTTTGTTTGACAACCAGACAAGAAGAAGGACGTATCTGAATCTAAGATCGAGTGGGTGTGGCGGTACCAGCCTTAGCCCGTACAAAAGTAAGAACAGGATAAAGCTACTCTTTAAGCGAAATTCGAATGAATAGCATTATTCAAATTGTTATCTATTGATAAGGATATGAAAGAAACGGAATTGATTTGTTTTTTTTTTGTTTTTTACTGGGGTTTAAATATCCTAAACCCATATAGAAGTAAACAAAGTATGGCCATAATGTTCCCAAACTTGCCACACATTTTGAAGGCTGGGTTCATTTACTTTTAACTTTGATAGAGGTGGGGTTATTTGCGAACATTTTTTTTTTTCATCATCAAATGATTTTCGATAAATTGATTTTACAATAACTTCCACCTAACATTTTTGTCTCTTATCGAATGTAAGTCAGATTCGATTTATTCTTCGCTGTTCATTATATATTTTAGTTAATGTAGCTACTAAAAAAAAACATCGAACTCTATATAAAACACAGAAAATAACGATCCGACGTTGTTTATTCATAGAATTTCCGTTATGATTGAGTTTTTAATTAACCAACAATATCATTATTATTTCCTGAAATGCTCCATCCGTGTTCATGCAGTAGTGATTTGTTTTCTTTTTTTATTTGTTCATTAATTTACTTTTGAAAGATTTTTTATCATTTTATTTTATTTTGTTTGTTTATTGACTTCAGATTATTTTATTCAGGGAGATGTGGGGAAAAATGCAAATACACAAGAAAAACAAAAATCGTTTGCATCAATTAGGTAAATTGTTTTGGGTCGCGCTGCTAGTTTTCTACGGAAAGTATGTTCCAGCATTTTACGAGTTTTAAGTTCACTGTGACAGCTCGGTGCTTTGTTTTATGGTTGTTGGTTTTTTGTGTTTGCTTCCACTTTGATTACAGCTCGTTTATCTTTTTTTTCTTCCATTTACTTTTTTTCTTTTATTTTATCTTTTTTTTTTCTGGTAAATTCTTTCCCCTTTCATTTGTGAAATAATTTAAGTGAATTGGTAATACAAAATACATCGCTTTTAATGTTATTTTCTTAGGAACTTTGCTCCTACCACGATAGACAATGAAGTTTTACTTATTTTCTTTTTTTTACTTATAAGCTACTCTATTTAATTACGACGATCGAGCAATCATATTTTTTCTATCTCCTTTTAGGAAAGGAATGACTCTCATCAGCGTTTCTTTTAGGGTACTAATTAATTTACTTTGTTAACAACGATTCGCATTTCTTGTTTTACAATAATTTTCTAATGGCCCGCAATCTATCTCCCCTAAGAATAAAAAAAATAATGTATTTTTATTGATTAATATCGAAGACAAATCATCCGAGCTTAATTGTGTTCCAACTGTAAAGAAAAAAAATCGACTCGAAATAAACTTTTCACAAGAACTGTAAATTTGTAGAAATAATTCCCGCTTGGGTGATTCGATGAACACTGCTACCATAACCACTTCATGTCAAGTGACGAAATTTTTGGCCCTCCTGATCTTCATAAACTTCACATTCAACATTTACATAAATGTCATTCATCTCATAAACCCAATTACCTACCATATGCCGCAATTGGGGATCTGTTAAAATTAAACTCACTACATGTTATTCTTTGTATTTACATTGAATTGTTACATCCATTGCATTTGCAGAGGTATATTTTTTTACAAAACTTAATCTTTAAAGTTTTTATTATTAACCGTAAAAAAAACACTTTCTGTCGTAATTTTACATTTCACGAGTAGAAAAATAATGACTATTTCGAAAAGTATTTTTTTTATTATTTGTAATCAATATTACTTTTTGATGTTTTATACACATATATATTGGATGTTCTAGTTTCTATAAAAATGACAATAGTAACTACTGACATTAAACACAAGAAATAAATAAACTCCCAAGACACCTGTCTGGGCCGAAAATGCGCATTAAAAAAAAAGTGCAGTTAATGGGTTAAGTAAGTCAAATTTAAGTCACCCTCGAAAATTGAATTTGTTGAACTTTAATAAAAAGTGAAAAACAAACATTTATTTCATATTTTTCAACATCTGATTAAAATATTTTCGCAGTGGTAAAAAAGAAAATATTACAGGAATAAACCATATTTTAGAAGAAAATTCATAGAAGAAAAGAGTGATAAAAAATATAGTTTACAATAAATATTTAAAAATGTTCTATAGCTATTAACGGAAAAAAAGAGGATACATTAAAGTATATTCAAAGCAGAAAATATATCACCGAAAAATAGTAATATTGTTCTCTATGACAAACAGCTGAACCCCTTTAACAGTCCTTAAAAATGTTTACAGTAAGAGAAAAAACACAATGTCTATTTCTGATTTTCTTTCATTACTTTCCTGTACCCAATATGTTATATTGTCAAAGAATCGGTGCTGTTGAAATAAACGACACATTACACCAAATTTATCCCATATTCTCGAAGCGTTAAGTCTTATTAATATTGAGATATGCACTGGAAGCAACGATTTTGTTTTAAAATCCTACTTTCTTCTAGCGCGTATGCAAAATAGCATAAAATCAAATAAAGATTGAAACTGCTCTAGCAGCAGTAATCTTGTGTGCAAAATACAAGTGCCAATATGATTCAATTATTTCCTTCAATTAAACTCGCCATGGTACGTTATTTAATCGATACGACACACTTATATTTTCAAAAAGCATTTCCTGCCAATATTATCCTATCTTAAATAAAAAAAAAAATATCTGCAGAAAGCTTATTTGAATTGATATTCTTATATCATAAATTGAAACATTCCCACATAAAAGTTAATTCAATGGAGTATACTTGTATTTGCTTAAAATAAAATCAAACATAATAAAATAGATAAAAAGGTAACATTTTTCGGAGGCCCGAACTTTCTAATGAACATTGAAGTGTAATTTTATTTAGATTTTCCCGGTTGGGATTGTGTGCGCGTGCTCGTCAGTGTATATAATAGAATGATCAACCCAAGACTCAAAATAACAGCTTTTATTCGTGGCTGGAAGAGTGGTATTTTGTGGGAAAAATGTTGGGTTTCCCAGTGAACAGAACTCTTCCCTTGATTAGATGTTTTGAAGATAGATTTCTGCGCATGTTCCAACGTGGTATGAAAATTCTGAGTTTCAAGCTGCCAGAACTGTTACGTGTTTTCTGCAGCAAGGATTGTGAGTGGAGCTGGCTTTGAGGGTAGAATCCGCCGAAAAGGAAAAACGGAAAAATAGACCGACTAGGTCGCTGTATGCGTTTTTATGACGTCTAGAACTTCCTGCTACCACCTGCTTATTATTTCCTTTGCCGCTACTTCTGAATTGAGCAAATTAAGGACGTTCCCACATGCCACAATATCCAAAAAAGGATATAGTTATTATAATTATTATTTGCATTGGTAAAAATGAAATAACAGTCGCCATACAGGAAACATTCAGCTTTTATTGATTAAAATCCTTTCTTCGAGGTTAAATTTTAGGAAAAAAAATTCTTAAATAATTTTTTCAATGAATTAGACACCTTAACTCTAATAACTGTTATCGAGCTCTCCAGTAATAAAGGGTATTTTTTTTTTAGTCCAAGAGTTCCTTTTCTGGAAACGGTAAAAGTTAACATCTTGATAATCTTCTTCTCTTGTTTCATATGCTAAAACTTTTTGTTGCTGCCAATGGAATTATTCAAGTGAGGCTATTTATTTTATTTTCTGACGCTGGTGTTCAGGATCAGATAAAATATTTCCTAGAGGATTAGCAGATATTATTCATTTGACATTAAGTTGGAGTATATATTTCTACTATTTTTCTGAAAATACGTTTGTGTATATTCTTCAATCAACCGACATTTTTTTAACTTAAGTTTTGAAAAAATAAAATTTTGTCTGTTGTAGAGTGGCTCTCCATTTCCCTCTATCCCTTGCAGCTCTCAACAAGTTCCTTCCCTCCGCTTCCTCCCCCAGACCACGTTCTGTCATCTACTTGCTTAAGGCCGCTAGGTATGTCACGCACTGTTTTTCCTTGTCTCTTTTCCCTCTATTCGACCCTCTAACAGGTTCTCCAGGCCCTCATGCCTCATTATGTATCCCAGAAACTTCAGCTGCCTCTTCCTGATGTTAAGTATAAGCCTCCTCCTTGTTTGTAACTTCTTTAAGATCCCATCCTTGCTCACACGCTCGGTCCACGATATCCTTATCATCCCTCTGTAGAACCACATCCCTGTTGCCTCGAGTCTCCATCTTTGAGGAAATCGTCCAAAATTCGCTGCCGTACAGAAGGACAGGTGTCACGTAACAGTTCAATATACTTTTCATAGTTATATCTCCATATCCCCGTTCTGTCAATCATATACACGAGTTTTTTTTTTACTTAGGTTATGCACTAAATTTTCTAATCTTTTTTTCTCCATTATGTTCACGAGATATCTCAACCTACTCTTTGTGATGTTACTTGTAAGTGTGGCTTTTGTTTCTTTTACCGCAAATGGACACGAACCATAATATTACTTAGAAGTAATTGATCGGCCTTAACAATGCCACATACCTAATTAATTGCCTAAGCTACATGCGTTATAGAAATGGTGATCCTACGCGATTCGGAGACCATAACGAATATAATGAAGCCGAAGTTATTAATCTGCTCTATGCTATCTAACCCATTCTGAACTGAAGTAAATATATTGGACATATTCAACATCAAGAAGCTAAGAAAATTAATTTCATGATCATTGTTCTTGTAAGTCAAATTCTTGTGGGGTATCTCGCTATTCTTAATTTGTAGTAGCGGAAGAAAAAAAAAGTACATGGCGTCAAACTTTTTCATACGAACATTAACTTTTCGCGATATTCTCTCAGATTTAAACTACGAAACTGATTCCCGGTAGTCACGATATTTAGATAATAGTCCTCAGTTTGAAATTACGTCAGGAGGATTTGGTTTAAAAATTATAAACGTATTTTTCTAGAAACAAGTGATATTTGGTTCATTTGCAATATGACATCAAAATCATTTAAAGAATAATTCATAACGTCTGTTCGGATAATTTTCAGTCTGATTACAATATGAAAATTAGCTATCGATCTTCTATGTGCCGTTTCCTTCCCGAACGTGGACGATCATGACTCATCACAACTTCCTGCCTTTTGTACTTTTCGATTTGTCTTCATCGCCATCCATTGTGTTGTAAACAGGAAAGGTTGACACACATATAGAATGTAAGAAGTAGTTTCTTTAGGAAAATATTATAGTACACGATTGAGAACACAGACTAAAGTAATACACAGTTAATTGTTAACTTCTCAATATTGATCCAAGACCATGGCACAAGGCCTTTATAACGTGGGGCTTTGTAAGCGCGTACGCCCAGGTAAAAATACCTAGAACCTACATACACGTGGTCGGGTGGCTATCTACATCTCCCAGAAGAGATACTGCCCGTAGACATAGTCTCGACTGAGTTCCTCTCAGCCTGAAGTAGGAGAATGGAAAAGCAGAGTAACGATTAATCGTTGACTTCGCGGTATTTACCAGAAATCTCCCCACAATGCGGGATGTGACAGAAGGCCTGTTTTCAACGTGGGGTTTTCCGAGCGCGTACGATCAGGTAAAGATTCCCCGGAGACCCCGCACAGACGGGGTTGGGCAGCTGTTTACCTCCCCCAGACAAAGCTGTCCTGTAGGCATAGCCTTGTCTGGGTTCCTCTCTGCCCGAAGGCACACAGGTTGACTAGTAGAGCTTTAACGAAATTTAGTCGTTGACTACTCTCATCCAGTAAGAGAGGGTGCTGTTTAAATAGTCTTAGACCAGTCTATCTGTAGAAGTCAAGTGACTTAACTGCCAACATGGCTGCCTTCTTCTGTTTTCTTGTAAAGTAATCCAGCTGATTTTACCTCATTTTATAGGAGAGTGCGTAATACACCAGTTAGTTTGGTCCATTTTGCTAGAATGGACCTGCCCAATACATTTTCATGAGTGGTCTTTATTCACCCATATATTTCTCTATGAAATGACTCGAGTCATTTCATGGAGAAATATATGGGAGTGTTCAGCTACTCTACAACACTGCACCACTTCGTCCATTGTTAGCCAACCTTTTAAAGTAGCTTTCCTCTGACTCTTCTGCTTTCTTGATCTCTTGATTGTCATGGAATACGAATAAGTAAAAACTGAAAAACCGCTTTATATTTATTGCTGGATAAATATGAATATAAAAACAGCTCTTATTGATTGAATCTTGACATCTGAGAAACACAAGTCAGTTTCCTGATTCGATGGTTTAGCGAATGTGATTATAAAATGCATATGTGCCTATAGTGTAACGTTTATCATCGCCGAAATGGAAAACTGCGTACAGGTTTCAAATTCTGACCGAATATCTTTTGTTTAGTCGGGAAAAATGTAATACAGAAAAAAGTATGAATTTTTATCCCTCTAGCTATCGTTTAGATATTAGGACAAAGTAGGAAAAAGTGCCTTTGCACTAACAGAAAAATAAAGTCGGAATTTAACTCCAGATTGAAAAATGATGGTCCCCGTCTTGACTTTGAAACACCTGCTGATACTGTTAAATTATATTTGGTGCTACTACAAAACCGAAAGGATTCGTCGATGATACATGCATAGTAGGAATCTTCTTTCTAGATATTGACGGATAGAAAAAGATACACAGTGATTTTACAGGAAACAATGCCAAAGAATACTAGGGTAACATATATTTTCCCGAGCTTGTTATAACTGAACCAGAATTTATGATCTCATCAGGGAAACACGAGAAAAATTATCAGTTGGAAGAAATCATTATTAAACACTACTTTATATAATGAAATGAAAATCTGTTTGATACGTCTTATTGCAATATATGTCTATCTTTCTGAGATGAGGTTTTGTAACTATTTACACTGTTTTCATCATTCGTACAGTTACCATCTTTATTGCCATATACACGACGTTTCGGTGGTTATAATTTCCGGTTTTCTACAGGTGATATACATTTGAATTTCCAACCGAACATTTTATTTAGTCTACGAGGTAGATAATTCTAACTCCACATACCATGCCTTAGTTGGATATCTCAATATTCAGTTAATTCCCTTTAGTAAATCCACAAGTTGTTGTTCCCTTTGTTGTGGACACTAAGGAACTCATTCAAGTCAATTTTTGGAAAACTTCAACCAACACATTTAGCGTCTCTCTTTGCGTCCACAGTAAATGAATTCTTGGGATTTAAACCTAATTTTACAGGAATTATTTCCTCCCGAGCTCATATTACAATTAATTTTATTGCTGTTTTTTTTCTATCGCTTTATAGTACTTTTTCCCATATTGTGTTTATATCGTGAATGCGACAATAAATGTGATGGAACGGTCCGACCGATTTAAATTGTGTAAATACGTTTTATTTCGTATTATATTGGCTTAGTAGCGTATAATAGAGTATCAATAATTGTATTCTTTGCCAGGTAGGGCGAATTTATGTTAATATTTCAGGATTCTGGTCTGTAGAAAGATGTAAAAAATTCCTTCTTCTCTCAACAGTAATGTTGGTTTAAATTTTATTGAAAAATAGCCGTATGATAATTGAAACATTCGGGATAAAATATTGTAATCGGATTTGAAATCTATTTTTAATTTTGCAGTTCCATCGATGCAATAATTCCACAGGGAATTAGATGGCGAGGGAGAAAAACACCTTTTCTTCTATTTCGAAACGTTGACCAAATGTAAACCTGAATAATACGCGCATTTCATACCATAATTCTTTCGGATTTTCACGCATATTTTCTCGTTATTTATATTCCCGTTGCTTTGTGTCGTATAATGATTTATAGTGGGAAAATATTAAAAAAGAAGATATTCTTAAAATAATACCAGACACAAAATATAATACCATGAAAAAATTGAAGTAATCCGGTATGATTCAATCCTATTGGATATTTAAATCCATGCTGGATTAATTTTTTAATGCTTTCCTTTTAATAATGTTCATTTTCTTCTATCAAATCCCTTGCAGGATTTCCGTGTACTTATCCTTGGGATCAACGCATCATTCAGTCTAAATGAAAAGAATATTGGATTTCAAATCATGTGGATTAAATTGTAATGCATCAACAAAATAATCACATTCGTACCAATAATGATAATAAAATAATACAGAAATATGTGAAAAGGAAATCCGACAGACAGAAACTCATTGGGTCAAGTAAAGAGAAGGCAAATAGCGCGTCAAAATAGAATTCAGTTATCGAACAGTAAATTTTAATGAAAATTAAATACAAAAATTAATATTAGAAATATGATGGACATGTTAATAAGTCAAGCGATAATCGGAGAATTAATCTTTTCAGATGGCTTTTTATACCAGTCAATGAAAGAGAAAAAGAAAAACATCGGTGTTGTAATGTGAAACATAATATTAAAATATGAACATAAGTATAAAGAATATTTTCTGCATGATATGACAGATATAATCCTCTTAAAAATCAGACAAATAAAAAAAAACACATCTTTTTAAAACATCATATTTGATCCCATATTTACATTACACACGAGATATTTTCGATCTATAACCCTGTTTTCCAAGATTTATTTACATCTAATATGCGAGAGGCCAACAGCAGTGATTCCTTATACATATTTTTTACGTATCCTGCTTTCATTTCATTTAAGAAAATCCTACAAACATAGTCAGTTCCCTTTTATATTATAGATATTAGAATTAGATGATACCTAATAAGACTATTAGAAATAAAGACGAATTAAGAATTTTCGGTATTAGAACAAAAAGCCGAGAGCATAAAGATAAAAAAAACATAATATCAGTTTTGCGTATAAATCAGTTCTGGAAATTCTTAAACTGGACTCGTTAAGCACTGAAGAATAAAGATTCAAAAAATAGAAAATGTAATCCACATTTTGTTACGAAATGAAATCTACAGATAAAGTAAAAAGAGTAATTGATTTAATTCTCGAAGATTTGTTGATTATATTTAGTTATTGATATACACTATTCAAAAGGAAAATAATCCTTGCACAAAAAAGGTGAAAAGACATTGATTTCTGAAATAACGTTTTGGATCAGAAATCTGAGAATATATATATATATATATATATATATATATATATATATATATATATTAAAGACATTTTTATGTTTAACGTTCTTTTTATAGATAAAAATGTCTTTAATAAATAAATTGTCGGACTTTGTCCATTTCTTAATGTATGACGTCATTTGTTTACATTTGATACGCCATGAGCAGTTATGAATGTACGAGATTCATGGAAGATTGAAGTTTATAAGCAGTAAATTTGACCTTGCCAACCGAACGATCCTTTGCAGCCGAGCAGTTAGGCACGTCAGGCTAAATGACGGTTCCGTATAGGATGCAGGTTCGAATCCTATCAAAGGTCGAATATTTTCTATGAAAATTTCTCGGACATTCAGGCCGGTAAATATTATTTAATACTGTTTATTATAAAAAGAGCATTTACTTAAATACTTGTATCTATAAAAAGAACGTTAAACATAAAAAATGTATTTAATAAATTAATTGTCGGACTTTGTCCATTTCTTAATATATATATATATATATATATATATATATGGAAAAAAACAGAAGATTAAATATAAAATTGGGGGGGGGACAAATATGATGAACAAGTGATTACATAATGAATGACATTTTATTTCTATTTATTATTTTAAAATTGATAATCTACACCTAGTAAGATTAGCCAAACGAAATAAATATGACAAGGTTGCAAGATACAAAAAACGCACAAAGAACCATTTATCATTTTTGCAAAAAGGAAGATAAAGCTTTCCATAAATATCTTAGATTAATGAGGAAATTCTACGACGATCGAACACAGAACGAAAATGAATTGAGTATGTACGCAAAAATAGAAAGGGACGTAAGAAAGTTATTTTTCACCGAATTTATTCAACCATTGCAGTGAGAAAATCCTAAAATAAAGAGAAGTCTTAACAGAATTTATTCTCATTTAGCACAATATTAATGACATCAACATATAATATTGTGTTAATTGCTGGCAAAATGGTAAAGAAAAATTAGATAAAAATAACAAAACGTCACTTGTTAGTAGACAGAATATATGATTATAGCAAGAAGAAAAATTCTGAGTGCGAGCTAAGACTTTGGGCTATCCAAATCAAAATAATAAAAAAAAAGTTTCAAATATCTGGGATTATTTTAATAGATAAAAGTAAAACTGACCTCAGAATCCTAAAGCGAATAAGAACAGCAAAATATGACTTCCAAAGACTAAACAAAATATCAAGAAACTAAAAGGTCTCATTAGAAGCAAAGAAAATATGCCGGTATTCTATGTAATATCAATGCGCTGATATAGCAGGGAATGGTTTAAAATTTCCACATTAGTGTGGGTAGCATGAGCTAACAGACATATGGGTCTATAGAAGAATCCAGAAAAAAATTACCTAAATAGAAAGAGCACATAATTAGAATCAAAATAATCAGTGGAACTTATTAGGATACACAATAATAAAAATGGGCTTGGAGGATTTGGCAAATGGATGACAGATAAGAGAACTGGAGTGATGTTTAAAATACAAATATTGCTCAGAGCTACAAAAGATAGGATGTTGTGGAGAGCCAAGATCACCTACGTCCAGAGGGGAAACGGCACGAAGAAGAAGAAGTGAATTTAGTAAAAGTAGATTTCAAAGATCTACAAAAGTCGTTCTTTTTTTTCTTTTCGTAAAAGGATTGCAAAATCATTTCATCCAAGGTAAATCAAGGAAGCTACCAAGATGCGATTGGTTCCTGAGTATGAATGGAAATGAGAGAAAAAAAAGTGCCGAAAGAAAAGGAGAATAAAAAGAACAGTGCATGGAGAGAGGAGATATGGATTGATATTGCATATAAATGTCTAAATATTATAGTTGATATGGAAGCATGATGCCGGAAGAGAGAAGAGCGAGATAGGAGAAACCATTACAATATGACTTACGTTGACCGTTATCAATTTCAACGGTAAGATATAGCTTCAAATCGAGTAAGATGATTTAATTGACAAATTTCAAGATATTAGGTTGGTGCAAAAATAATGTCGTTTTCTCACATATGTGAGAAAACGACATTATTTTTGCACCGACCTAATATTAGGTTGGTGCAAAAATAATTTCGTTTTCTAACATATGTT
This sequence comes from Acanthosepion lycidas, assembly GCA_963932145.1. Lineage (NCBI taxonomy): Eukaryota > Metazoa > Mollusca > Cephalopoda > Sepiida > Sepiidae > Acanthosepion > Acanthosepion lycidas. The sequence continues at coordinate 57,615,727 of OZ010581.1, forward strand.
ACTATGTGAGAAAACGAAATTATTTTTGCACCAACCTAATACTAAGGCGGAGAGCTCGCGAAAAAAACAGAACGGTATACTTTATGAGTTGGCAAAATAGGAAGTTTTCGATTTGCCATAAAGACGAATAGAATGAAAAACAAATTAGCTATGGGGGTAAATAGTGAGAGTTGTGTCTGATATAATCATCGTTATTCGGTAATATTTGTCAATGTTTCATTTAATTTTTTTTTTTCAATCGTATCTCAGCAAGCAAGGCGGTTCTTAAAGTAAAACGCAATAATACTTTTCCTTACTATCCAAAATATATTTCAAGTTTAAATTAACTACAAATGTTACACAAGACTTAAAAACAGTTGGTGAATAAAAAGGATTCATTCTCGACTGATTAATGTATCTGGATTGTTGATCATTCAAAAAGGCAAGAAAGAGATAATTTTTGTATTTTGTTGTTCAATTTGACCTAAGAAAAAAGAAATCGAAGCAAAGATTTTTCAACTTGAACGAGGAGTAAATTATTGTTTTATACGATGACGATTTGCTTTTTGAACACTAGTACAATTCTGAAAGGCGCTATTATGAGAGGCGAATATATGGGAATCTGCGGTAGAACTGAAAATAGTTTGTTCACAACAATAAGGAATTTGGCGAAATTTCAGAACATGGTGTTAAAGTATTTTAGGAAAAATTTCAGCATTTGACTTTCTGCAAAATATTAGTGCAGAAATATATGAAAAGCGCTAATATTCCTTCATTCGGTATCCTGATTATAGACATTCTCACCTGCTTTAGAATTATGAAAGGTAAATATAATTAAATTAAGAAATTAACCAACTCAGAACACATACACGTTTTGACACTATCCGTAACAATAATGAATATTGATGTGCATCAAGTCAAACACCCAATGATAAAGCTGCAAAAATATTAATGGTAAATATAATTAAATTGATAATTTAAGTGACGAGACAAGAGATAATATATTCGACAGTGGCAATAACTAAAATTAATAAAGATGAACGTCAGTTCAAGACAGCTGATGAAAATGCTTGAATTCCAGAAATGAATTTGATCAATTATTATATGAAAAAAAGGAAGAGGGAGAACAACACACAAATATAAAAGGCTGACTCTTCAATCAAGACACTTGAGTAGTAAGTATATCAAGCAAAAGAAAGCCATATTATAACAATCTAAATTAACATGCATTGTTTTTCATTTTTTCATGTCGCAAAGGATATAAGGATGTGGTAGATCATGGCTGCTCCCAACTTCCGGTTGGTTTGTCTCTTAAATAATATTTTTTCTTTTAACCTCCCAGTTTATCCTTTCCTGTTCTGGGAGCCATTCGCTGAAAGACATTATGTAGTTCAGTTTCTGTTTAAAGAGGAGCCTGTAAATGATTGTGATAAGACAATAAAGAAATGTATAGCCAAACTGAATTCATTTTTTTTTATTTAATATTATACAGGGTGTGATATTTTTAATTTCGTGTATGTGAATTGTTTTTGTTGACTGCTGAGTATAAAGGGACAGTTGGGAACCGTGTGAGAGAAAAAAAGAAAAAACACGCCGCTATTCACTCTGCTAGAAATTTAAAACGACATGCTCTACTGCTTTGCATTCACGCCGAAGCTCCTATCTAAGAAATTTTAAAATTGTTTGGGTGTCACTCTGAGGACAGTGTGCAGAATTTGAGAAGAATTTGGTGATATATCAAGTCAACCTGTTTGGAGTGATCATTATTCATCTTCCCGCAGTGCCTCAGACTCAACACGACGGCCTAAATCAATTGCTTTGCAGAGGGAGTGCTGCCTTGGGTCAAGACGGCGGCATCCGGAAGACCCTATATCTGATAACAGTACCTTGCAGCATGTCACACAAGCAGGAGAACCCAGTCATGGCTGTCATACAATTTCTGAAACTAAATGAAACCTTACATATGGCCACCTGACTCTCCAGGCTGCAACCCTCTTGATTATTATTTGTAGGGTGCAGCTGAACGATAGAGCAAAAAATCTTGTCAAAAAAAAAGATAAACTGAAGACGAGGAATTTGGCAGCATTCACCAACTTAAACAAAGAAACCACCCAGAAGATGAGATTTCTAAATCGTCTGGAGGCTATGGTTGAAGCCAATGGCGATTTTATTTAATAAATCAACTCTTTAGTATTCATAGATATTTTTGTCCAAGTTCGGTAAATGTATGTGTTAGAATGAGAGGTCAGAGCTTTATTCATTTTTGCGTGATGTAGACAACAATTTATCTATCGCACCTTGTATAGCATTTCAGCATTCTTTGATTTTCACAATCATATTACTTTGCTTATATGTCTGATTAAATGAAAAATGATAGGATCAGGAACTTTGATGGTAGCTGATTATTTAAAACCAAAAGGAAATTTACATGTTCTAAACAAACTGTAAAAAAGCGTGTAAGAAATTGGATTTTTCTTATCCAGAAGACATCATATTAAAAGTTTAAAAAACCGATACGTCAGATAGGTTGTCGAATTAAGGAAAAGGGGAATGGCAGTTGTGCTAAACGGTTTTTGATTGCGAGATACGATACCGAAAATGGCCGGATGTAAAGCGAATCAGGGATCAAAATGGAGGCAAATTTTGATAAGATTACCGAGGATATTTACTTTATTATACAAATAACCTCACTAATAATATTAGTACGTAAAAATAACCCTAAATAAAAGTAAATGCGCAAATCATAGAAATCGTTTTTTAGCATTCTAAAGTTTGATTAAACAATTTGGAGTACATTGTTCCATTCATATTATTCGTTTATCTTCTGTCTATAGATGTTACTTAAAACAAAAGTAAAATGTCTGTTTTGTTGGTTGCTCATATGTAATCTAACACGTAGACAACAGTAAGTTTTACAGCGAGTAATCCATCTAAGCTGTTTACGCCAAATGATAGTGAAACCACAGACAACCGACTCAAAGTATTAGTAATGCAGTCATTGTAATGCAAAAGAATTAGTTCTGTATTCTCTTTAAACATTGATGTTCGTTTTCATCACATATTAAAAAGGTAGAAAATTTGCTTTCCTGAGCCTTGATTCTTTTATGATCGGTTTCTTTTCCACTCGATTGTCAGGATATTGACGATCCATCTTCTCTGCAAGAAAATTACATGTGTACCAGATGATTTTAACCTGACATGGATACATAGCATAGATATACACTGAAGCATATAAAAATTTCTATCTTGATTCGTATTGACACACTATATATATATATATATATATATATGTCGTTTTTTGACGTAATTTTTAACGTCAAAAACGACATTTTTTTGCACCAACCTAATATATATATATATATATATATATATATATATATATATATATATGAAACAACCGCCATAACAGAATACCAACAATGCACCACTAACCCGTATATATATAAATAGCCGTATGTGGCCTGACGATTGCATATAGCATGAAACAGACTGCCGCCTCTAAGTGTTGACTTCTATGTTCACTTTTATATTTGCACACGCTCTATCTCTAATATTGAGCACTTTATTCCCTAAATATAGCACACCTTAAGACAATATTTCTTTATATATATATATATATATATATATATTTCATCTTTCGTTTCATTTTTGGAAGTGTTATGCGATGATTCAGCGTCCCTTAAAAGGGCTCTGGTGAAATAAATTATTATAATGGAACTTAAAAAGTGTTCTTTTTTTCTTATATATATATATATATATATATATATATATATATATATATATATATATGCGTGTCTGTGTGGCTCGGGGAATTAAAAACCAGCCACAGCTAAATTAAAATAAATTGTCCTTAACATTAACAACTCATATCAATATTGTCTGCGCTTATAAATTAAGTAAATTTCTTTGAAAGTTTATTCCTATCATCGCTTGCCAATGGAACACGACTATGGATTTTAAGTTTAATTTTTATAATTAAATTTACTATCAGATTTGAAACATAGGCATTTTCGGTGTCGTGATGAAATCATATTTTTAAAAAGAAAATAATTATAATACATTTCTTTACTATTTGTGTTGAGCACTTTTTCTTTTTTAAATAAAAATAACTCCTAAGAAGACCAGATTATAAATCTTACTGTTCTTTCTTTTATTTTAATCATATATATATATATATATATATATATATATATATATATATATAAGGTTGGTGCAAAAATAATGACGTAATAATGTCGTTTTTTGACGTTAAAAATACGTCAAAAACGACATTATTACGTCATTATTTTTGCACCAACCTAATATATATATATATATATATATATATATATGGCTATGGATTTCACTTGTAGTAGAATCCAACGAAATCGTTTTCTGAAGTTTGTCAGGTATATATTGCAGAAAATACAATAGATGAAAATCGAATATCATACACTTAATAGGGATTGTACTTTGTCCTCTTATGTGGTTTTATTTATTCTCAACTTAGCACAGAAACCTTATATTGGATGTATCTTCATTCGAGTTCAGCACTTTGTGGCAGAAATAATTCCCATATAATTACCACTTTTAAAATTTCCGAAATACTTCCTTGTTTCACTATTCTTAAATCATAAAATCTTTGCTAGAGCAAATGTATTTAATTACAAATATTTTGATATCATTTTATATTTTTACACATTTTTATTAATTACTGATTCTCTCATTAGTGAATGTGGCATAACGTTTTTTGGGGGAGGGGTAATTGTTTAGACGCACAAATTTAATTCAGGTCAATTTGTTTTGGCAATGACAAATTAGTCGAATGCCTCAACGAAAGCAAACGAAATTTACTACATTTCAATTCAAGATTATTCATGATTTTATGCCAATAATAACAAACCCGAACATATGCTTTGTATCAATCCGACGCATATGTGTCATTGAACTTTGACATTAATTTTTCCTTATCGTATATTTTGCTTATGGTTTGGGAATCTCTTTTTCTTATGTTCATTTTATCGATTGAAATAGGTATTCATTTAATTCTTTAATTCTCTTTAAAATATTTTCTTTTTTTTTCTCTAGTAAATATTTTGCCTTCCTTCTAATATACTTATTCTAATCCTAATTACTTTTTTATCAAATTTGACTTATCTTAGTTCCGAAATATATTGTTTGTTTTCTCACACCTACTTATTGTTATACGATTAAACTATTACACTGTATTTGGTTCTGCTGACATAATCTTAGTTCTTACAAATTAGTGGGAATCTGTCAAATAATCATAATAGCTTCCAGGTAAATTTAATCTTGCTAATGCGTGTTCAATTTTTATTACAACAGAATGATTATTAACTTGTTTCAGACATAATTTTATTTAGTATTTTTACATTCCATATTCTTTTTTAAAGTAGTTTTTAATTCTCGTATTCCAAATGTTTTAGGCAATAAAGCTTTCTTTCCAAATTTAGTACATTAGAAATTAAAATTCCCATAATAAAAGTAAGATGTAACATTCATCAGATGATACATTGTTAAATTAATTTCTTTACAGTTTATGTACTTTACTCTATATTTTTCTAGATATATTCATTTGTTCATAATTGTTAAGTGTAAAATACATAAATATATGTGTGTGTTCACATACACTCTACCTGTCAGAAGTATTTGTCACCCTCATTTTCTTTTATTTCTCATACTAAAAGTGTTTTTGTTTCAATTAAGTTAATCACAACAATCGCTTTGTTTATTATGCTAAATACAAGTATTCTTGAGCCACATTAAGTACAAATTCGACAAAAAAAAAAACAAAAAAAAAAAACTTAAACTTTTTATTAACCAAAATGACTCCCTTTGACTGCTTTCACTGTTTCACAGATTCTCAGCATACATTCCATCAAAGACTAGAGTTAAGCTGAAGATATTACTGCCCAGCCTTCCAGAAAGAGTTGACAGAGAGTTGATATTGGGTTGATTAGCTCTGACATTTCGTTCAAGTTTATCCCACACTAGTTCAATGGGAATTAAGTCCGCTGATTGTGCCGGCCATGACATCGGTTGAAGGACGTGGTGTTTCTCATTGCTTTTAATGCATCTCTGGAATGTTTACTAATACGTTTTGTGTCAATATCTTGCACGAGTACAAATCCTTGACCCACAAGCCCCGTCCCAGATGAGATCGCGTGATGATGCAGTAAGCTGTGATAGCCGGTCTGATTCAATTTGCATTTCACCTGGTGCAAATCCACAATTTGTCCTTAGAAAATGCCCCACTCTCTCCCAAACACCATAACAGAGCCTCCGCCATACTTTAAGGCTGGTATGATACAGGCGGCGGCAGCTCTTCCACATCACTTCACCACACATAGTCCCGCCTATTGGACCAAAAGAATCGGAACTTTGATTCGTCACTCCAAAGGATTTTATTCCACTGTCATATTGTCCAGGTTTGTGCGCTTTGGCCCACTGGAGCCTTTTGGCATTATTCTGATTCCACAGCAGTGGTTTCTTGACAGCAATTCTGCTATATAGGACATCTTCACAGGGTCTTCTCACAGTACATGTTGACACTTTTTTTTCACGACAATGGTTCACTTGTGCAGTGATGTTTTTTAGCAGTCAGCCTTCTGTCACGCAAGCTGCTGACTGGTAAAATGTACTCTTCTCTTGTAGCTTTTGGTCTATCATCCCTAATTTTGGTCTACTTTAGTCCTGTTTCAGGGGGTCTCCTAAAAGTATAATCCACTCTAGTTCTGGTAATTTTTTGTTTTTTTAATTTATCTGCTTGAATATCCTTAATTTTTTTTTAAAGTAATAATCTCTTGTCTTTGATCAAGTCTAAGTTCACGTATTTTTTTAGAGTACCTAAATGCTTTATATATATATATATATATATATATATATATATTTATTGTAACACGGATATAAGACAGTTGTCGGGACCGGAGAAGAAGTCTCTATTATCCGGGTTTGGTCTATTTTGTTTAGGTAAGTATGGCTCTAATTTGGGACCAGAGAAAATGTCTCTTATATCCGGGTTACACTATATATATATATATATATATATATATAGAGAGAGAGAGAGAGAGAGAGAGATAGATAGATAGATAGCGAGTGTAACAGCAAAATGAACAGTTGTTAGATTAAACTATGAACCGTTGAGTAGAAAGGATTAATGATATATTACTGGAATTCTTCAAGGTTTTTGTAACACTACTGGACTTTAAATTAAGCAATAAGAATGTATTATTACTCTCTAAGCGTAACAGAAGTAGTGATGAAATCGATCATTAACGAAAATGATATATTCATTATTAAATAATCATAGCTAATGAGCCGAAGCTCATGAAGTATTGAAATAAAGTTTAAATATCGTGCGACGATAGCCTAGTGGTAAGATATCTAACTGATGTCAAATCAGTCGGGTTTCAATCCCGGCTTGAAGCAATCAGACATCTAACCACAATGAGGTTCTTTGATGCAGCGAAACAGTCTGTCTGTGGAAGGCAAAACTATATATATATATATACAGGATCATTTTCAAAATAATTCAAGATGATTTTTGCCCTTTCTAACCTTGTAAATTTCTGTCTTAGAGTTACAATTTGTCTCTCATGTTTCACGTACGATTACTTTTCAAGTCTTTTTTTCACACCTCTTTGGATTTTTATAGCTTCAAAACCACTACTCACGTTTCAAATGTCATAAGAATTGAGTCGGATCTTTTTAAATTGATCACATGGAATTGTGAATTGCCATTATCGCCATGATGCCTAAGGGTCAGGGAACATAGAAGAAGAAAATATTACTGTGCAATCAGTTTTGTTTATTATCCTGTCATTGCAAAGATTTGCAATTATAATCAGAATGAAAAGATTTTCTTGCCCACTATCTACTTAATAACCATGAGAAAAATTACAGTGATGACGTGTGTGTATGTATTCATCATGCAACAAAATATGAATTTAGTTTCTAAGTTGAAATGATGATCCCTCTTCCTCTTGTGACTCCATGATACAGTTTTCCTCTCTAGTTCCCTTTTTCTAAGCTTATTCACCGTTTTCTTGATTGTCCTTGAATGGACTTTGAAGACGTAAGCCGGAGTATGAATGCTGGTACCATTACTAAAGACCTGAATGTTAATTTTCCTCTCATCAATGCATATTTGGAAATACTTTGGACCTGACACAAAACAATTTAACCTGCTCTATTTGTAACTGAAGTATTTTTCATTGATCCTTACGAAAAACTGTGTCAAGATGGCTAAACGTCTTATCTGAAGACCTGGCAAAACAATACTATTAGTTTAGTCGTTTTTTAGATATTAAACATTTTGTTGGATGGATAATAATGTTGTTACAGCCAGCATATATATATATATTTCTTGTGAATATAGTTAATACACTGGTGAACAAAGTCACAATTATCAAATATTATTTAATGTTAACTTGTTATGCTTCGTCACCTATAGAGCAGTTCTGAAATAATCTCCGCTCAATCAACAAACAATTTCCTTTGGACAACTATGCATCTCATCTTCATAATATATTGATCTGTTTTTCTACATTTAAACCAGCCATTAACACGAACATAAATAATTCTAATTAGTAATGTACGGCAAAATCGCAATAGCCAGATACAGTGTCTCATTTTTAATGGGAACAGAAAATAATTCATATTCAGAAAGAAAGAAAATCTAAATTCGAACAAAATATAATTAAGCGAAGTTCATAGTTGTCGTTTTCAGGCATTCAAGAAAATACATTGAGTTAATTGTTTTTCTCCTATTAAAGAAAAATAAAGATAAAAGAAACACTCATTGTCTAATGTTGTTCAACACCAGAATCACCGTGATGAAAATATTGCCTTCAATTATTAACAATACAACCGATATTAATCAGGACGCCTAATTTGGAAAATTTATTTTTTTAAATATTGGTAAGAAACTGATGTGATAAGAAAGACCGCGAAAAATAAATTCATATTTTGTTGCATGATGAATACATACACACACGTCATCACTGTAATTTTTCTCATGGTTATTAAGTAGATAGTGGGCAAGAAAATCTTTTCATTCTGATTATAATTGCAAATCTTTGCAATGACAGGATAATAAACAAAACTGATTGCACAGTAATATTTTCTTCTTCTATGTTCCCTGACCCTTAGGCATCATGGCGATAATGGCAATTCACAATTCCATGTCTTTTGTAGTTGTAGATAAAACAAAAATTACCCCTCCTAAAACTTGTCATGTTATCCAAATACTCAAGCCCGCTAGGTTGGTTATGCGTTGTTTTTCCCCCCTTAATCTGTTCTTTGGTATCAAATTTCCCAAACCATCTTTTTTTATATAATCTAGAAAATAAGTATATGTTTCCGTTTTGTTTGCATTTCCCGTAAAACTTCACTCTGCTCAGATATTCAGTGCATGATATTCTCAGTTTATTCGTTTGCAAATTAGTCAGTATTCTAAAATATAAATTGTACTTATCAACAGCATTTATGTTATATGATAGGAGGCCTGTTCGTATTTTAATGTCGCTTTTTAATTTTCTCAAAAATATTATAAACACTGCTTATTTCCCTGTTATGTTTCTTGCTGTATCTCGGTGACATCACTGCGGTGTAAGTGTATCTTTATGGTCATTAGCCTTGTTTTTCGATCCAGTGACTTGAGCCTACCGTTCTTCCTGGTTACTATGTGCCTTTTCTTTTGTTGTTGTTGTTTTTTTCAAACATTCATCTTTTTTTTTTCAATTATACATGATTTTTACTCTTCTTTCCAAATGTTTATTTCTTCATCTTTACTTCAATTAATTGTTCTCTGTTGTGTTTGTGACGCACTTTATCCAAACTTTTTGCCCAATGTGTAAAAAATAGGTGTACATTTCTTGAAATGATCTTTGTTTACATTCTCAGCATAAATATCGTATTCCTATTTTTAGAGTGCGATGTGATGGAATAACTTGCCACCCCCATCAGTGGCGTCACTATAGGTGGTAATTACCTATAAGTATTCGTTAGGACAGCGGACAGGAGAGTCGCGCTGGGATCTTTCCCAGCTGTGCTAGACGAACTCACTGCCTTCGGGCAGAGAGGAACCCGGGCGAGTCTATGCCGAAAGGCAGAATTTCGTCCAGGGAGGTAGACAGACCGAACCCCATTTTTGCGGGGTCTACGGGTATTTTTTTGGCTGATCCTCGTTTCTCGGGAACCCCACTTTAAACTCGGCCTTATGCCACATGTAACTGCGTGGAGCAGTTACTAAATAGCATCGAGTTGGGATCTGCGAGACTAGTTGCCTTCCGATAGTAGAACGCCCACAACTCGACTGACTTGCGACGACCGTGCGCATAACTATTACTTCCTTGCTTGTTGTACTTGTTTCTCTAATAAACCTGTTACTATTTATTTTGCTTGTCCGTTCCATATTTCTATTAACACGGAATATAACAGGTTCTTAACAAAGCCACACTGTTTTGTGCGTCTTACTGTCTAATTCTACTTAGACATCCCTTCCTCAGAATTCGGATCATACTATTTTGCTAAATATATCTTGCAATACTAATCAAAGTATTAAAAAAATAGGAATTTAGAAATAAAGAAAAGAGCAATGAACTTTTACATAATATAGGTCTTCTTTATAGCAGTCAATTTTCTCACAGATCGTGAAGTGAAGCAATAGAAATGAAGTTCTACGGAAGGACGCTGAGAATATCATGCACTGAATATCTGAGCAGAGTGAAGTTTTACGGGAAATGCAAACAAAACGCTGTTTACGCTTACGACATGTAAAAGCGGATATATAACAGCTGCAGTTCCCTCATATCTTATCGCCGTTTTAATTGCTAGATAGACTTGATTTATTTTGGAATGTTAGAATAATCCAGACGCAAAATATATCTGCATACGGATAGGAAATGAATCCAGTAAGAACAGAGATATGAACGAATACAAAAAAAAACAAAAAAAAAAACGAAAATACGAAAACACTTTGGAACATGCTAAGAGAAACACTAGTGACTTCGGCGAACGAGATCACCCCAAACAATAAACTAGACAATAACTGAACGAATGGATGACAGAAGAAATTCTAGAAATGCGTAAGAAAGCGTAAACAACTGATTCCAAAGAATGGAAAAAAATTAGGAAAAACTGAATTTAAAAACAAATTTAGGCAAGCTAAATGGAAAAAGATCAATGAAAAGTGCCCAGAAATTGATAGAAATGGGGGAAGAAAAATATTGCAAGAAAATAAAAGAATACACGTGACAAACGTCGAGCCAACGAACAGTCTCTACAAATTCAAACAAAATGTCACTAATAATAGAAAATTAAAACAAGATACGCCAAAGACCGAGAGATTATATTGAACAGCGTCATCTCTCTGCAGGAGAGAAACCTATGAAGGAATGTACAGAAAGACCAGAAATGCAAAATATGACGTAAAATCTGCACTGGATAAGTTGAACTCAATGAAAAAACGAGCAAAGCCTGAAGGGATCGTAGCAGATATGCTCTCAGCTTTAGTAGATTTCGGCATCGACAAAATCACAGAAGTAATAACGTTGGTCCTCAATAATTCATCTTCGTAACATTACCTAAGAGACCGGGAGTGAATAAATATTAACTCCATATGACAAACTCATAATGTGAATCCTGATGAGTAAACTCAAAGCAGAATTAGCACAGAAATGAGAAAGGACAGTGTGGCTTTATCAAGGAACCCGAAACAAGAAATACAATATTCATGAACACATTAATACCAGCGAGAGCAACTGAAATGCAGAAGAATGTGCACTTGTGTTTTAAAGATTGCGCAAAAGTATTAGACTGGTACGACGCAAATTCATCTTTGAACTGCTAGAAAATGATATTAAAATAATCCAAAGTTTATACTGGGAGTAAACCGCCTTCACGTGGATAGAAAATTATTTGAGTAGGGCAAAAAATACAGAAATAAGCGTGACCTAAGAATGTATCTTTTCCATGGATTTATTGAACTAATACATAGACGGTATCCTAAGGAAATTGAACACCCTACCAAGATTTATTTTCGGTGGGCGTAATTTTTATAATATTACATTTAGATTGTACTGCGTTGATGGCCGAGCAGGAAACGAGAGTTTGGTAGTAGAAAACGAAAAGAAGGACTCACACTCAATTAAAAGACAAGTCCAGACAAAAGTACTATCATCAGACAGATAAAAAAAAATCCGAGAGTTAAGAATTGGATATATTAAGTGGAACTGGAAAGGGTTTTAAAGAGACATGATGAGGGAAAGAAGCATTCCTAAATCTAACCAATATGCCGAGAAACGAAGAAAAATCGTTAGAAACAGAAAATAAAAAAAATATATCGGTTATCCATCCTCTTACATTGCAGTGAATGTTGAGCAATCTCGCTATAGATGAGGAAAAACTGGAGCCAATAGAAATGTGGTTCTACAGATTGATATTGAGAATTCCGTGGACGGAGCGATTAAACAACAAGGAAATCATGGAGAAAATGGCAGCAGAAAAAAAAAACACCTTTACTCAGAATCAGCAGTATAAAATAAAAAATATTAAAAAAAACAGCTGAAATTCATTGTACACATAATAAGTCACAGAAGTTTGAAATATTTTGTGACAAGGAAATAGGGTAATGCAGCGAGCCACTTCCCTGAGTTTTTTTTGCGGATGCCTTAGAAATAGTGGATAATCGGTTAAGAGCTACAGTAGTTATGGATTTGTGGAAAGATGCGATGGCCTTAATCGTGAACGGACGCGCAGATTGAAGATGAAGAAATACACAAAAGCAGAAAATTACTTATTCAACGTTTACAGATTGTGAGAGAATTCCTAGCAGCATTCCTTATTGGCAGCCACAATTTGAACCACATAGGATGTGTATATCACAGAGTTTGATAGCAGACACGGAAAGGAAACTGCAAGTATTCCTACAGAAGTAAGTACAGGAACTCAAGAAGAAAAGACTGCCCGCCAACAGTAAAATTACAGAATGAAGGTTTGTGTGCATAAGAAATAATTTCAATTGTTAAATAAGAATTGAAAACACCAAAACGACAACAATTTAGACACAGACAGTATTTTTAGAGGGTACAGTATGCAACATCGAAGTCAGAAGTGGCATTGTCTTCCTAAAGTTATGCTAAATATAAAGAAACTGGAAAATCACGTTAGAAAAAGGGAAATGAACACTGAGCTGTGATGTAATATTGATCCTCAAGCAGTGAATACTGGGAAAACTCTTCACAGATGGAGACTGTGGCTCTTAAATATGATGTTAAGAGAATATATATGGGCTTGATTATTACTTGCTTGGCTATATAATTTGTATGTATGATTATTAAAATTAATTTTTCTTCTCTTGAAAATTTTCTATTTTTGATTAGATTTCCTTTTATCTTTGGGAAATCCTAAGTTGTTAAAAATTTATGTTACTTGCTTTCTTATATTTTCTCTTCATCTACGATTACAATTTCTTACACTTATTAAATCATTCTATTAGGTTGGTGCAAAAATAATATCGGTTTTTGACGTTAAAAATATGTCAAAATCGACATTATTTTTGCACTAACCTAATATATGGACGTATATTCTTTTTATTATTGACATTTGATAAATTATGTATGATATATATCCCTCTAAGTACGCATAATAATATAACATCATAATTGCTCACTGTTACGTCAAAGCTCACATTATTATGACTGCTGTTATTCTTTTTTCAGGCATATTTTGTTGTTGTAGAATAATAATAAATTTCTACAATGATTAATTATGTCTAATTGTTAGTCTTCAACTTTGGTTTGATTTATTACTAAATTTACTTCTTTATTTCATATATACTTGGTCAAGGATGGATAAAAGTATTTTATTTTTGTCTTTGTATGTAATATTGTTGAACCAATTAAAAGTTTCTTTTGTATTTTTCTATTGATTTATAAATAATATTTGTTTCTTTATTTCGGACATATTTTCTATTAGCTGTTTAGTTATTTTCCTATATTATTTTTGTGTGATTTAATAATCTACATTTAGATTTGTTTACAAAGTTAACCTCATGATCTTTTAATTTCGTAAATGTTCTACTTTCATTAATTGTTTAATTCTGTGACATAATTTTAATTTCGTTGCTATGGTTTTTGCTTCTTTGTACATTTTCCGATATATCGTTGGTGGCTTTGTAAAACTAATGTCCCTCTTTTTCGATGAGATTGTTATACATGTAGTTTCCATTTTATAGATTGTTTGTGATTTGTCTGCATCAATATATTGTTTATTTATGGATTAATTTTATGTCATTCGTATGGTTGTTGTCTTTGTTATGAAAGTAAAATACTTTATTCTTAACCTTTTTATGAAATGTTCTATTTTTTCAATAAATCTGAATATATATCTGTGTACATTTGATGCAGGAATATTTTTAGTCAATAATAATATTAGTAATATAGTAATATTCCATATTTTGGGGGCATACAATAATAATGAATTGATATAATCAATAGTATCTTCTTGGAATTATTTTTATTCCTGGTGCTTATTGAAAACTTAAGTTATAACAATAAAGCATACATTTTCGTATAGTGTTCAATATATAAAAAAAAAATAAAAAATAGAGCATTGAGAATATTTTTATATATACAGAAAATTATGTAACTGTACATATCAATCACGGTTTTTATGTCCCCGAGTCCTCAGATTCGTAAAATTTTGTTCATTTTACAAAGAATTGAACTGCTTATTAAATATTTCCAAATGTAGTTTATATCCGTTTTCTTCTTCAGTTTTAATATGTGTATCTTTTTAAAATTCTGTTATGGACGCGCGCATGACTATGTTTTACATGTAATCTCGTATTCTTTATCAAGTATGCATCTGTGTCTGTGTGTATATATGCATATGCACACGTGTGTGTGTGTGTGTGTGTGTGTGTGTGTGTGTGTATAGACAAAATCCTGTATATTATCTGCATCCGGCCTAAAAATAATCTCGGCAAATGCGTTTTGGTTATTGCCTATCTAGACCTATTACATTCAAATTTATCGTTTATAAAGCTCTAATAATATTCGAGTATTAGCACGGATATTTACAATTTACGGAGTAATCCTATGAATAAATGAAAAAGTAGAAAACCGTATTCCAGTGCAGAAAAATGAATCGAAAAATTGAAATTTGATTAGTTATTAAGGAGATCCACATGATCAACATAAAAATTAATCTCCAAACATTATTTCTAATACCGGCGGAATTGTCTAACCAACCACAATAAATCTTTTCTGAATCTGTATAAATTTTCAGATGTTTTATCTATTTCTACAAAAGCGAGAGATCATTCAACTTCATCATCTACAGAAAAAAGTGACGCTCTCAATGACCAGAAATACTGAATTGTATTCATCAAAAGCTTTTGAAATGGACGTCATAGGTTGTTGCTATACAAACTCTCTAGCAGTTGTATCTCTGAAAGCGTTTCAACAATTATAAATAGTTTCTAACATGTCGGTCTATAGATATTATTGAATATGGCCAGCCTTCCGAAGTGCATGATACCAATCCCTACATGTTCCCTTCTCCATTTCTGTTTTTCCTTTGTTAACGTTCTACCCAAGGATTTTTTCAAAGAATGAGTAACCATTTTTATAGAAGTTCATCTAAAGTAATTCTAAAGACGCAATAGAATTTCATCTAAAGTAATTCTAAAGACCCAATGGGGAAATCCCCGTTTTCAAATTTTCAGTATTTGAAAGAACAAGCTCGTGTCCTTTCACCAACACTGTTCGAAACATGAGTTTAAACAAGTTAAGGTGAACGGTTGCACTCTCAATAAAGCTACAAACTATGAATGTCTATACGATTTCAGATGTAGTTAAGATCTCAAGGGGCACACACAATCTTAAGATAAAATATCGTTTTAAGGTATGCCGCAATTATGGGTTATAGTGCTAAATATCTCGTGTAGAGCATATGTAAATATAAAATTGTTTATTGAAATCAACATTCGGGGGCGACAGTCTGCTCCATGCATAAAGGCAAACGTCAGGACTGATGATTACGTTTAAGCATTAGAGACTGTCATCTTATTGTAAAATATTATATATTATACAAATATTAAAGAAATTAAAAGTAAACTTTTGGATTCACAAAACTATTATTTAAAATTTATTAGAGATACATTTCTCAAACTTTACTAATATAAACGAAGATTACACTTTAAAAAATCAACAACAAAAACCAGAAAAATTACTCTTTCGTTTATTAGATAATAAATTACATCACTGATAATCACCGACGATTTTCCTTGATATTCATGTAGTCTAAATGATATTTATGAGTGTTCTTATATTTCAAAATTCTGAAAAACTAAACGACTTTTTTTCTTCTGCTGATAAATACTGGTTGCAAAATAAAATTCTTAAATTTTATCAGAGGACGAAATGTGTCGCCTAAGTGTATGTATGTATGTATGTATATATATTATTCCCCATAGCTAAACACTTTAATCAATCAGGACATTCATTAGAAAACTGCAATTGTTTGATAGATTCTGATTATAGTTCCACATACACACGGAGAAAAAAAAAGAAACATACTGGATTTTAAAATTAAATACACATAAACTAGGGTTAAAGAAAGACTTAGGTATTTTAAATTTTTATAAATATTTCAATACTTAAGCATTTATTTAGATATAGTTAAAAAAATTTTAAAAAAACATCTAAAATATTGATTACAGTTAGATTTAAGTTAGGAATATCCGAACAGTGACGTTCCATATCACGTGACGTCCGCCTCTCGCGACGGACGCTACTTGCTAACAAACACTAATTTTAATTTATTTGTAACAAACAGTTATTTTTTATTTATTTATTTATTTTTTTTTATGACACGGGGCGCGTTTTGTAGGTCTGCCTAGTGTGGATGCGGTATTATGGTGCATGGAGGATCGATTGGTGACGGACGAGTTCTTGTGGTGAATGGGTAAATTGTAAAGTACGAATGGGTCGCGAATCAGATTAGCTAGGTATAAGATAGTGAAGTCCAGCCTTCTACCCCTCCCCCTTCTTCGGCCTTGTGCCACAATTTTGTATTTTATACAAAATAAATATCAACAGTTATTTCTGATGAAGAAGACGATGACGAAGAAGACGAACAACAGCAAAGATATTGTGGCAGTAGTAGGGCGGAGGAAGGCATGTATAGATCCAGGTCGCTCTCCGTCCCTGCTTCACCAAGAGAATCGGTGGCTTCGACCAAACCTAGGAGCCACCCTCCCTCCCCATCTCGTGCTCCAACCCCTTCTCCCACCACTTCCTCCCTAGGCTCATCGGCCACCCCACCACACACATCTACCTCTTCCCCTCCCCACCCTTCCAGGGAGAAAAAGAAGAAAAAGATGTTCGCAGGCCCCGAAACCATCTGTAAGGTGGACAGGGAGGACTTCAAATGGGGCCTGACCAATCAAAAAAAAGCCATCTTAGGAGGACTCTACAAGATGGACTCCGTAGATGGGAAAAGCATCGAGGACCCCCGAAACTTCCCACATGCCCCAGGCGTAATAAACTGCGTGAGGGAGAAGGGGGATTACTTAAAAGTGTGGAACCACATCTTCGAGGCTAAAGAAGCCTTCCCCGACATCAGAGTCGTGGAAACAGAGAACTCCACCTTAAAAAAACTAAGGAACTTTTGTGCTGGGAGGGTCCCCGTTTTGCTCCATCCCTGCTTATATAGGGCGGTAAAACTAACATACCCCACGGACGTCGGCGGGGTTGTCCTGGACGGTCGTATGACGACCGAATTAGGAACGGGGAATCTAGGACAAGCCGTCGGGGTCCTTACAAGCGCAGGTTTCCGCCCGGTATGTGAGTAGGCTTTTTGCTTTTCTCTTTTTCTTTTTTCTTTGCAGGCCTAAACCATGTCTGTCAAGATAGCGACGCTGAATGTGAATGGCTTGAGGGATCGGGGTAAGGCGGCCCGTCTGCTCCGGGACCTCTTGTCGTTCGGCGTGGATGTCGCCGCGATCGAAGAGACCCACTTTGTTTGCAGTTCCGATGCGTGTGTACTGTCTAACGACTTTGTCGTCTATTCAGCATATGGGGACCGAGCTGCCGGAGGAGTGTCTTTGCTGGTGAAGCGGACTCTAGATGCGAAGGTGGAGCTTGTGCATACCGATGCCGAGGGACGGTTGATCGTGGCCGATATTGCCGTGAAAAGTGGTTCGTTTCGGGTCGTTGCGGTTTATGCGCCCAATGACCAGGGGGAGCTGGTTTCTTTTTCTCGGCGGTTGGAACCTTTCATGGTGGATTCGACGCGCTTAGCTCTAATGGGGGACTGGAATGCCATCCTGGACCCCAAATTAGATTGGGGGCTGGGTGCTAGCGGGAGAAGGAGTGATCGTAGCCTGGTCGATCTGATCGCCGACTTCGGTCTCGTCGATAGATACCGGGTCGATCACCCCGGGGGGAAAATGTGGACGTGGGCCTGTAGCTGGCCTTGTGACAAGGTGGTTAGCTACCTTGACAGAATGTTAGTGAGAAGGGCCGACACAGATCTGTTAGATTGTCCGACGTTCCACTGGGTAGGTATACACGGACCACAAACTCGTTTGTGCCCGTGTGGCGCTAGAACATAGGCTTGAAATGGCTGGCTACTGGAAGTTCAATCTGTACTTACTGGACAGGCGGGACTTCCGGGAGCAGCTGACTAGCTTAGTGTAGCGGGGGCTAGTGGGGGCGGTTACCGGGAATAGGTGGTGGGACAGACTTAAATGTAGAATTAGGTCCTTCACCACTAACTTCAGCAAACGGCTCGCTCTAGATAGAGCTGATAAGGTGAGGACGCTTAAAGCTAGTCTTTCCCGGGCGGAGGCTGGGAGGGATCCCCTAGAGATAGCCTTAGCTAGGGAGGCCTTGGGGCGTTTGAATAGCGAACGCTACACGGGCCAGGTAATTAGGCATAGGTTAAGCAAGATGTCTTCAGGAGCCGTGAACATGGGCGCAGATCTGCGCCGGGAAGAGGTCCGTCGAGGTGGCGATCGTTACATTCGTGAAGTCAAAAACCCGGAGGGGCGTACCCTTCGGGCCACCGACGACATGTGCGAGGCGTTTCGGCGGCATTTCGAGAGCCGCTTTACCAGGGAGCCTGGTCTTCGTGAGGACGAGTTTCGCAGCTATTTGGCTGACTTTCCTCGGCTTTCGCCGACTGAAGCGGCTAGCTGCGAGGGAGATTTACCGAGGGCGAGGTCTACGCGGCTTTGAAGAAGGTCGGCAGAGGCAAGTCGCCCGGTCTGGATGGTCTGCCTTATGAAGTGTACTTGAGGCTGTCGCACATCTTTCTCCCGATTTTGACGGTCGTGTTCAACAACTGGTTCCGGCAGGGGTCCCTCCCCGACCAGTTCTCCAGGGGTGTGATCACGCTGTTGAAAAAGGGCAAGGGTGTCGGGGGGAACCTAGACTACTACAGGCCCATAATTCTGCTAAACACAGAGTTAAATATTTTGGCCAAGATCCTGCAGGAGCGCTTGCAGTCAGTTGCCGAGTCTCTGTTGGGTCCCGAGCAGACCTGTGCTGTAAGGGGTCGAACAATTCAGAGCAACCTGCATTTGATCCGCACGATCATAGAGGGAGTAAAAGACGACGAGATAGCCGCGCTGATCAATTTGGATCAGTCCAAGGCATTTGACAGGGTTGACCATCGCTACCTGGCTGCTGTCCTGCAGGCCGCCGGATTCGCACCCGACTTCTGTCGCTGGATTAGCCTCCTGTATCGCTCCCCCAGTGCGGTGGTACAGGTGAAAGGGAAATTGTCGGGCGCTTTTGCGCTGTCTAGGTCGGTTCGTCAGGGTTGCCCGCTGTCGCCCCTACTTTACGCTTTTGGCGTTGGAGCCTCTCCTTCGCTGGCTGAGGGAGAGGGCGTGCAGTCCGGCCCTATGCGGAATCGCCGTTCAAGCGGGGCTCGAGCCAGGGTTTCCGCGTACGCCGATGACGTATCTGCCTTCGTGTCATCCCGCAGTGACATTAAGGCGGTGCTGAAGGCGCTTGATCGGTACGAAAAGGTGACAGGAGCCAAGATTATCCGCGAGAAGTCGTCCGGATTGCGGCTAGGTCTCCTGGAAGGGGGTCGATCTTCCGGGGCCCTTCGGTTGGACGGACGGTCCTGTCCGCATTCTCCGAGTGTGGTTTGGATCCGACATCCAGCTGGAGAAGAATTGGTCTGAACTACGAGCAAAGGTCGACGCAGCCGGTCAGACTTGGCGCCAAACGGAGGTTGTCCGTAAAGGGCAGGGCGGAGGTGTGTGCTACATACATCTTCCCTCTGATCCTTTATCGATTGTCCGTACTTCCTCTCTGTAACGACCATAGGGTGCCGCTCGAGCGCTCGCTATCCTCCATTTTGTGGAGGGGACGCAGGAATCGGGTCGACAGAGATGTCTGTGCACAGCGTCCGTGTCATGGGGGGCTGGGAATGCCGCACTTGGTGAGCCACAAACGTGCCTCCAGGCTGGTTTTCCTACGCCGCGCGTTGACAGCAGATTCTGTTATGGCGGGGATTGTTAGGGACGCGTTCCCTTGCCTTACTATCACTCCCCACAGCTCGTGGGTTGAGCGCCGTCGTAAACCCCGGGAGCAATCGGTTTTCCTTCGCGAGTGTCGGTCGTCCTTGCGGGCCGTCCCTCAGTCCAGTGACCTTTCTCGGCCTAGGAAGGTCTTCTATCGTTTGTTCGTGGAGGGGTTCGCGAAGGATTCCCAGCGCGAGGATCTCGTCTTGTCGGAGGACGAGTTTCGCTCTTACTGGTCTTGGGCGCCAGCGGCGGATTACCTCAGTAACCCTGAGTTTTCGCTTACCTGGCGACTGGCTCGGAATCGGCTGCCTCTCAATGGCAAGGTCTTCCTATGGGGCTTGGCGGATTTGCCAAACTGCGAACGGTGCGGCCTTGGCTTAGAGGAAACAGCTTTGCACGCCTTCTACCATTGCCCCCGCGTGCGCCCCTTATGGGACCATGTCGGCGAGCTGACGGCTCGTCTCGCTCCCGAAAAGCTCGTGCCCATTGATCGCGCATACGCGTGTGACAATGAGTCGCCCCCGTATTCCGGGGTGAAACGGATGGTGTTTCTCACGCTGCTAGCCACGGCCCGAATGGTGATATGGACGACGTGACAGGAGGAAGTTTTGCGGGGTATCCGTCTTTCTCATCAGGATCTGTTCCGATTCTTTGAGCATCAGCTCAAGAGGAAGATCAGAACTGATAGGAAACGCTTGCATTCGACAGTCTTCAGCGAAAGGTGGGTGACTGAGGCGAGCTTGGTTCGCGTGAACAGGGCTAGGCTTGATTTTCTCTTTTAGGTCAAGCCTACGTTACATCGGGGTGGTTTCCTGTGGAGCCCTCCCCTTGGTTAGGTTAGACAGGCTTTTGTGTACCTAGTTAATGTGAGTGAGTGTTGTTCCCGGCCTGTATCCCAGCTGCTCTTTAGTTATGATCCAGCCTGAGATTCCCGACCTGCCCAGTTTGTTTTTGACCCCCCCTTTATCTCGACTGGGTCAGCTTTATATTTTCCCGTGTCCTTATGATTTTTTATCCTTTTCCCACTCCCTTAGCGAGAGAGCTGCTTGATTTTGTCCGAGGGGCAGAATACAGTGGCCTCTGTTTTAAGGGTTGGACGGGTCCTACTAACATCAGTTATGTTTAATTTTCATTATGTTAATATATATTTTAGTTCGTTATTGGTTTCATCTCCCTCGCCTCTCATCTTTACATCATAGAATTTTGTATATGTATCTTTTTAGTATCATTAAATTTTTATGACACGAGGCGCGTTTTGTAGGTCTCCCTAGTGTGGATGCGGTATTATGGTGCATGGAGGATCGATTGATGACGGACGAGTTCTTGTGGTGAATGGGTAAATTATAAAGTACGAATGGGTCGCGAATCAGATTAGCTAGGTATAAGATAGTTAGTGAAGACCAGCCTTCTACCCCTCCCCCTTCTTCGGCCTTGTGCCACAATTTTGTATTTTATACAAAATAAATATCAACAGTTATTTCTGATGAAAGATTGAGGGCAATCTGAAATATCAAATATATATATAAATAAATTAATACTTTCACAAAATAAAACATTATTATTTTTTCAATTTGTAACTTTTTCTCTATATACATATTAAGAAAGTATACGTGGCTTCTCATTATGCTATATATATCTCAGTCCTTTTGCACTGCTTTATTCTACAAATGTCAGATTTGTCCAACTCGCTTAAATCCATGCAGTCTAGGAACCAGCGAATGTAGCTCGCTGGAACAGTTGCCGTGAAAATACTTGTAGAAGAGAGAGCGGAAAGCACGTCTGTGAGAAAGCGAGCGTAGAAAGATTCCAGATCATGACCTCTCGCATTGCTTATTCGACTCTGGATTTTGTAGAACACCTCGAGACGTACAGCGGGGACACCAGATCATATATGGCAGCAATATTCCATGCAAGGACGGATGGTTGATTTATAGATTTGAAGGATGGACACAGACGAGAAAAACTTTTATTTATTAAAAATAATTATTATGCTAAATATATTATAATAGACATTCAGAAAATTAAAATATTAAAGATTATTTTCTAGAATCAGTACTATAACGCTAACTTTATACCCACTTTGGCACCACTATATTGATATCTATCTATTGACTAGATTTCACCCACCATCGGCTAATGTTGTAGTGGCAAATAGACATACGTCATGCTAGTAGAATTTTGTGTTAGTGGTTCAGATTCCAAAAGTAATTTCGATGCGTGTATGTGAATATCAAGATAGAACAAGAAACACACATATAGAAAATTAAAACTTCCCCATCTTCAAAGCTCAATTCATCATTGTAGAGCCTTACTGTAAATTTTTTATTGATAAATAAGGTGAATTGTATATAGGATGTTTTAAGAGTTATGAAGTTAAGTTTAGGATATACAAAAACTGATCTTTGATTTGAATGCGTCATGATTATAGTGTAGCGGGAATTACCCACGGAGGAGTCTGTTTTCACAAAATAGCAATTGGTGAGAAAGCTGCCTGAGTGAAACATCCTTATATTTGGAGCATATTAGAACTTAGGATGATTTGTATCCATGGAAAATAACTCTGTGTGTCTTAACCCTTAAGTTTTGTATTGGTGGACTTCATATATAGGCTTCATTTAAATAATTGCCATGGGAAAATGTGAGAGAAACAAAAATCTGGAGTTGTTGTGTATGTGAGAATCATTTTGCAGTGTGAAAAATATATCTTCACTTACAAGACTGCGGAAACGGTTTTCAAATCTATTAAAAATAGAAAGCGAAGTTTTAAGCAGAGACATAGCAGTAGTATAAGAAAGAATGAAGATCATGAATTTGCTATATATCCAGAGCAATTCCCAGTATAGCAATATTTGACGAGAGTAGGACAACTTATATTTCAGGGAAGCCGAATTCGTATTATACACGAGCTGGACAAAAAAAAAAAAAAAAAAAAAAATCCCATTTTTCATAAAATAAATCATATGTCGCTCTATAAATGAAGTATGCTTATAAACGTGCATATACGATAATAAAGTTGATATACGCAAATTAATGTTTGCTATTGCAGAAGAATGAAAAATAGTGCTTATTTTTTAAAGCAGATAACGTTCAAGTGGAAATAATTAAATGATTGATGAAATAAAAAAAAATAATCGGCAATGATATCGGTCCTGAATTGACATTTCGGCTTTTAGTCCCTTTCCTACTGCCGTAACATAGCTCTCCCGTGTTTTTCTATAAATAGTTTCATGGTAATTGTTTTCATGAACTTTACTGTACGGTATCTCGACCTTATGATTTTAAGCGCAGACCTAGATTTACAGCAAGTTCTCAAGAATTTAAAATTTAAATGGTGACATGTGACTTAAGTTCTATCCTTAAAGTTTTTTTCTATCTCACTTCTCGTTTGTGGAACAACTCTCTTCCGGCTACTTGCGTCGTAGTCACATTTGTTCTGCAATAGTTTAAATGCAAAGTCACACATTAACTTCTGTCTTCTTAATCTTTAATGGTCCACTCTCCTTAATAATCGTTTCTTCTAACATTCAGTAGCCTCTTTCGTCCGATTGACTTTATTGCTTACATTGGGGTTAAACTGTTAATAAAAGAAAGTCTGCCTCCAGTTATGAAGACCTTAAATTGCTTGTATGAAAGAGACTTTGTCTCAAGAACCTATCTAAAGTTAACAATCTACTGAATGTCTTTCGGGTTTATTAACGTATATCGATATACGAGAAAACATCAACTAGCACATTTAGAATCAGATTTTAAAAATATTTATTCGCTACGCTTTTCTGTGTCATCAATATCCCAATATTTATGATCGAAAATACATTCATATCCCCATTCCCATGACATCATGCCGCTCCATCCACCATTTCCTATTCCACCCTGACAATCCTACAGCAATAGAAGACTTCTTGGAAAGTTATCAAAATGATTCCTCTTAATTCGATTTTTACGCTAGAATTAAGCGTGACGCTTGCATCAGAGCGGTTTTTGCACATTGATCAATTGTTACATTCCTGTATATTTGTGGTAAATTATTACAAGTAAATATAACAATATGTATAAAAAACCTACGCTCAAAATATCGGCGAAGTCTATTCGTAACTTGTTGAACAACGAATTTAATCAATAATACAGATGTGTGCGTGTGTGTGTGTGTGTGTGTGTGTGTGTACAATATTTCCTCAGTCAAAATATTTTCCAAGTTTCTAGGATGAATTATTGTCCTTATTTTTGTAATCAGCATAGTACATCTCTTGTTACGACCGGTGTTTATCAGGGGCTTGTCTGTCCGGATAAGCTGCAGGTAAAATACTTTTACGAGGAAACAGAATAATATACTGAAACCTATAAATAAAGGATATGAAGAGAATAAGAAAAACATTTATCTCCGTTCTTAAAAAATCACGTGGTAATTTATCAATAGATGCCAAAGTGCGCCATTTCGCGTGTGTGTGTGCGCACGCTTATATTGTGTGTCTATAAATGTACATATTTTTGTATGTAGCTAAGTAATGAGTTTTCTTTCAAGCGGGAAATCCAGGCAAAATATTATCTTCACATCAGATACCAGCTGCGATAAGGTACTGTTTTCGTCTACGACAGGAACCATTATTTACACAATACGTGTTCACTGTGTGAGATGGTATTCCTATATTTGTGTAAGCTCACAATATATCATTTGCTGTAGGGTTGGTCTTTTTCACAAAACAAGTGCTTAATACGAAAATTGTTATTTATTTTTTCGTCTCTACAGTATAGTTGGGAACCGCCTGTGTGAAAAATAGCACCATGGCGCAATTCACTCTGCAAGAAATTTGGAGACCGCATGTTGTACTACTTGGTATTGACACCAGAAGCTCCACTAAAAAAATTCAGGGAGTTTGGTTGTTAATCTGAGGATTGTGCAGAGAATACGGGAAAAAATTGCACGAGTATAATGGTGACGTTATGCTGCCATCTTTAGACGGGGCCTTAGACTCAACACTGAGACCTACATTAAGATCCTTGAGGGAAGTTATTCTATTTTGATCATGTCTGACAACAGGATTCTGCAACATGACATACAAGCAGGAGAACCCAGTCGTGGCTGTCATACAATTCATGTGACCACATCACTCCTTACATCTATCTACCGAAATCTCCAGACTGCAACTCCCTTGATTATTATGTTTGTGGTGCACTTGAGCGAGAGACCAACAAAACTCTTGTGACACGAAAGATAATCTGAAGGCAATGTTTATGGCAGCATCTATTAAAATGAAATGTGAGTTATTTTAATATTCCTGTAATTTACGCGTAAATATATCCATCACGCCATATATAAATCTGGTAAAAAATATCAAATACGAATCGTTTACAAATCTAACATGTTCAACTTTTATTCAACATTAATTGGAGAATGAGGTATGGAGAAAAGGGAAATATTTTTCTATTGATTCATTAGTGAAGAAGGTTTCACGTGCATTTGTTAAGCAAGTTTAGTAAAATTTATGGCGTTCCGAACTCAATGAAAAACGACGTGGCCTTTCAATTCTCAAAAAACAAAACAAAAAAAAAAACAATATTGTATTACTTTTTTTTAAGGTTCGAAATAACTTGCATTTTCTCACATACGATTTTTCATGCGTTTCAGCAATTTTTAATATCATAATCATTTAAACTAGACCCATGTATCAGAAATAACTTGATATCCTCTAACAAAAACTGAAATTCCATCTAACATTTTTAGTCATATAACTGATAATGATTATTTTTGTAATCATTTAACGGCAAGCAAGGTAATAAAGCTACTAAGGCTCTAGTAGTTACTGAGTGTGAACAATTATAAGAAAACGAATAATACATTAAGGAGTGATAATAATTATGAATGGGATGCAAAAATGTACTTCGTTTGAGAATTAAGTTACACATAGATACATTTATACATATACCAACAGGGAAATAAATATAAATAGTCCGTTTATTTATTTAGATCAAAGATGTTCTGGAAAGCAAAATGATGAAAAAGTGTTCAACAAGTACAAGACAAGAAATTGCTAGTATATAACCTCCTGTTAACACTCACTATTCACACCTCTACAGTGACGAAACCTGGTTGCCAAACTAGTACTGCGCTTAAATTCGTGAAGATGAGACATCAGAGTTGGAAGCTCATCTGAACAATTATCCTAAAATTATTTATAGAAAAAAGCAGAGAGAATCTACATAAAGACACTGGGGGGAAGTGAATGAAGTCGAGATGCCAGATCAGGTCCGATAACATTGCAGATTCTTTGGTGTTTATTGAGAATCTGTAAAATACGTGGCGGACGCACGAAATCAGATGTGACAACATTATTCCACGCATGAAATAATGGTAATTTATATATGTAAGAATTGTGTAGCATATTTATAGAATGAAG
This sequence comes from Acanthosepion lycidas, assembly GCA_963932145.1. Taxonomy (NCBI): domain Eukaryota; kingdom Metazoa; phylum Mollusca; class Cephalopoda; order Sepiida; family Sepiidae; genus Acanthosepion; species Acanthosepion lycidas. The sequence continues at coordinate 57,642,649 of OZ010581.1, forward strand.
CTTATGTCATCATTAGATCGACTACAAAATAAATTCTTTGATTAAGCTTTTCATTTTATATATGTATAAATATATGTATGTATTTTATATTTATGTATAATTTTTTTAAGCGACTTCATACCAAGCAAGGCAGTAATGCCGCGAAGAGACATGTTATTACTGGGTGTGGAAGAATTGGAATACAAAAACATTACTAAAGAGATGGAAAACTGGAAGTGTAATCAAAAGGACAGCAGATAGTTATAGCAATTCCATTTATATTTTTGAAGATGAAGGTTGACTGGAAAGAGAATTCCAGAAGAGAGAAAAGAAACAGTTTACATAAACTTACGCTTACATGTAACTAACGCAATTGTAAATTGATGAGAACTCGTCGCCTGGCTATTACTACGATTAAATTCATAAAATCTGAGTGCCATCACGAAGAACACTTCCGAAACTTTGGCATGAAACTATTTAAATTAAGGGTAATGTGAGGCAAATTTACGGCGTTGGGAAAGTAACTGAAGCCGAGACGCCAGATCAGGACCAATAATATTGCTGATTCTTCTTTAGATTTTACCAACGATCTCTAGATATATAACGGGTCACCTGAACATATGTGACAGCAATAGTCTAAGCATCGACGAATGGTAAACACAGATATGCACAATAGACTATGGATAGAAAAAAAATCTATAACTCGACACAATAAACAAATTTTCTTAGCACCTAACCTAGCAATGGATTCAATATCGTTTTCCTACTTAATATCAAACGAGAACGTTCATCTGAGAAGGCACGACGAATCTTTCTCTTGTGAATCAGCATTAGCCATGCTGTTTGAAAGCAGAAATTGGTCTATCAAATAATTAATAGAAAGCAGTTTAATTGTGAAAGCGCCCTTGTCACAGTTAACGACAGACTGTCGTATTTTAAATCACCCGGTAATTTGATTCTATCGAACTTAGGGGACTTATTATCATGACAATAGTAAATTATTATGCCATCAGCATAGATAAATGTTGAGAGTTGATTGCATTGGAAAGTTCGTTAATGATAATTGAAAACATACAACCAAATATACGTTCATGAATTTGTACAAATGGATCTAAAGGAATGACTTTTCAGGATAACTTGCATTTCACAATTTGATAAGATCATCTGCGTGATTTGCAAAGAAAACCTGTATACCAAAACCTGCCAAACACTTTTGAAACACCTAATGCTACAACCCGGGCTTCAGCCATTGTATCTAGAGTTTGATAGAATCTTTCCACAATTATCGTCATTACATCAACAGTTGACCAGGAGAAATGAAAGCTGTATTTCTTGTCTGAAAAAATATCTTGCCATGAGAGATGGTGAACCAGTTCTGCGTTGTGGGGATCTTTGTTAGAGCTGATAGCAGAAACCATGTCAGGGGTTATATGCATATCACTTAACAGAGATTAAGTTCTAAGTAGGAAGTTCGTCAGGAATGTTCTAGTTGAGTCAAGAGTAGAGTTTAAATAGAATTTACGAGCAGAATATGAAAAAGGATGGAATGCAGGGGGGAAACTACCGTTAGTACGAATGGATCGAGACGAGTGAGTGTTCTGTATAACATTCATTTTCAGATTTGAAAGCAAAGTTTGAACCATTTAAAGATGTGTCCGGAGACACAGTAACTTTTTTACTTGTAGAGAAAACCTTTGTGCCAAACCGTGCCAAACGATTTCGAGATGTCCAATGCTACAGACAGAGCTGCTTCTTTTTCTTTTTTTAAATCTTGAATAAGATAGACGCTTCAGAATTATAGTCAATACATCAACAGTGGACCAAAAGAAACAGAAGCCATATTACGTGTCTGAGAAAAGCGCCTGTAACAGCTGAGATTAAAACACTAGATATTGATTAGGGACGCTAGAAGTGGCTCTCTCACAGAGGTGCCGTCGCCTCTCTGTCTTTTTTACAAATACTTTCATGGTAATTGCTCCGATGAGCTGCTTTCGCTGGTTCCAAGACTTCAAGCGTCCCACGTGGCTGGCATCCCGCTCTCACCCTTTCACTGTTGAAACTGTTAAATGTAGCCGCCTTTTCTACTCCAATAGCTTCATGTCGCGAACCTCTCGCCTGTGGAACTCCCTTCCCTTTTCCTGTTTCCCTGATAGCTTTAATCTCCAACTATTCAAATGTAATGTCAATTGACATCTCCAGTTGCCTTGATAATATCCACTATTTTTCTCGTCATCCTATACTCTATCATTCCTATCTGCTCTCGCTCCAAATTCTCTGTAAACCTTTGCGAGCTAGTGGCTTCCCGACTTGCTAGGTATGATATGCTTAAAAAAAAAAGTTTCTAAATGTGGATTTAATTTATAAACGGTGATTATTAATAATACCTGATTTTTTGTGAATTCCATTTTAGTTTTGGCTCTTTCAACTAATTCTCCTGTCGATTTGCCTTTTTATATTACAATTAAGCAGTCGGGCTAAAAATTAAATAGACAAGTAAATGGCGATTGGAGATATGCTTGCATATCTGAATATATTCATCTGGGTTGACATATTTACGTGGATAAACAGTTGATATCATATCAATATTTTAAAAGTAAAGTCTTTTGATGTGCTATTGTTATAGTGGAACACACCTATTCTATAGTTAATAGACTATCCCACCTATAATAAGTAGGAGTAGTAAGAGTAACAAGTCACTCGGCAGTGAGTCGACTTGCTGATCGGTTGAACTCTCTGCCTTCGGGCGAGGAGGAACCCTAAGGAGGCTACGCCGAAGAGCGGATTCTCTTTCAAGGAGGTAAACCGACCCTGAACCCGTTTATACGGGTTCAATGGGCATTTTTTTTGGCGAGACCACGGGTTCGGAGATCCCATGTTAAAAAAGGCCTTGTGCCACATGACGCCGTCGTAGGGGGTGGTGACTGAATATCGTCGGCAGTGAATTGGTCAGTCAGTCGATGTCGGACGACCGTTAGTCGGATATGGAAGTATCAGCCACCACAACTAGATTACTGCGTCATTACCTATCATATCAAGTTCCTAACGTTTTGTACGTCTAACCTAGTTTAGGACCGACTTACTACAAATACAAGCCTCCACTGTGAAACCACTACATAACAGCCATCCATGATATCGATAGAAAAATGTAAAATATCCACAGCGTTAAAAAAAAAAACGTAATACGCAAGAAAATATTTCGAATTTAATAAGGACAGTTCTTCTCAGGAAAACAACATAATTTTAGTATTCTTACGTGTTCTACGAATAATAAATTCATCTTGGCTGAGACGTCCGCGAGTTCTACATTCAAAGAGTCTTTTGTTTTGGAAGTTTCCGAGATTGTTTGTTAGGGATTCAAATAGGAATTGATAGCAGTCAATATGTAGGTCTCTATACTTATCTGTCATGAAATAATAAACCAATATCTAACTAATTAGATATTACATTTTTATAGTAATAATATGCATTATTCAACATCCATACGCGAACATATATCTTCTTACTATTTGATATTCAACCAACTACAGTGGATTCGCTTCCATGTTTCAGAAAATAAAACGAAGGAATATAGTTTTTTCCAGACTCTGAATAGAACATTTGACACTATCACATTTACTAAAAAATAAAACTTCTCCAAGAGGCAACAGATGTCAAATACTCCCAACAGTGGAGCATATACTAATAATTTGCCATATTCTCAATCAAAAGCGAACAAAATATCATGAGAAAACAATACAAAATATCTCCTTCAAAACCAAAAATTATCCTCAACTTTTTAATGGAAATCAAACTTTATACCAACATGTGAAACTATTAACAAAATAAAGAACGTAATTAAACATTAATATATTTTGAAAACTGAAACAAATGAACCAGACTTCATAAAAGGATTCTCACTAAATATAATAAGGTAAACTTTAATAACCATGTTGCATCAGGAACTGAATATAGAATAACCTTCATTAGAAACAACCCTCTCTAATAAATGATTAAAAAGGAGCTTTCAGCAAGTAACATGTAACTACAAATATCATGGATCGACATTTTACATCAAGCTTATCTGAAAAAAAAAAATAAAATAAAAAAAATAAATAAATTTCTAAACATTATCTCGTATTAAATAACACTATAATGGTCAATGCGCCGTTAATTAGAAATAAAAAAAAAACAAGCAAAACAAATATTTTTCTTACAAAAGATTATATATATATATATATATAGAGAGAGAGAGAGAGAGAGAAAACTTCAGGCTGTATTTATCAAAAAAGCCACAGGGTATCAACTGAGAAAGCGACTGTAGACCAGAAGTCAGGTCAGAACTAAGAATATTGTCGATTATTCTTTGGAATTTATCAAGGATCTTGTAGCAGACATACAAACAAGAATAGGTATACTCCCATTCCCATAAACACAGTTAATACTTTACGTGGTCTGCAGTTGGAGATTCACTTGACTCACATTTGGCAGTTGACGACAAATTATACTCGCTGCTGGCGAAACTTACATTAGGTTGGTGCCAAAATAATGACGTAATAATGTCGTTTTTTGACGTTGAAAATACGTCAAAAAACGACATTATTACGTCATTATTTTTGCACCAACCTAATAATAGTTTTACTTGTTCTAACTATTATCGTTCGTTACCAACCTCCTTCAGATTATTCTATTCAGTAACCTTCCCTAGGTTACAATAGATCTATAGATATATAACAGGGGCACCGGACAATAAATGGCGGCACTATTCTATGCATAGACGTATTCTGGAGGGGAAAAGTGCCTTGACAGTGAACCAACTTTATTAGCAGCTGACCAATCAAATGATTCAATATATTCTTTCCATATCATACCAGACGAGATCGTTATCCCGAAAATGTCCGAACCAAGCCTATTCTTACAAATAAAAAGAACGTCAGAACACTGATTTCTTTTTCTGCCATCTGCATGTTGATATTTTTAAGCTTAATAGTGAAAATTGAAGAATTAAATGCAACAGTAGGAATTATGTTACAGAGAAAAATCATTGATTATTCATGTGAAGAATTTAACTAAAACAAGCAGCATTGTGATATTTGTGTGCATTTGTGTATCTGGGAAAGGTCGAATGAAAATAAAATTAAGGTTAGACGACAATAACACATAACAGGCAAATGACTGTGAAAACATCGTTTTTATCCTAATCCTTGACATTAAAATACATTGTGACAGGTGGCTACTTAGAAATTCACTGTACTATACGTGAATTGCTTCCTTGGAGACTTAAGCTACGACCTATATTATCTGAATTATTCTGCAAATATGACTAAGTGTGAAGAGGGAAGTAAATTCCCAATCGCTGAAAAATCGTCAATATCAAACAATGCAACAGTCAAAATTAATCTTACAAATAGTTGTAAGAATATTTATGAACGTGTAGGATTTTTTTTTAACATTAATGCAAATAGAATCAACTATTTTTCGAATATTTTATTCCGTTTACGCCTAACGGTCAAGGCGGGACAGCAGTTAAACGGGAAATAGGGTTTTATTTAAATTTTGTATTATATCTGCCATTTGCTTTATTTATTTAAATCTGAGGATATTTATTTCATTTAATCTTTTCATTTTATAGTCGAATATTCCGATTTATGCAGATTTTGGAAAGCCCACGGATTTAAGTGAAATTTTGAATAAATAAATAGTTTAAATCCATTAAAATAATAATTCGTATATCCGTATCTCATGTGTGCGATATGCCGTCTCTAATTACTGTAATTATATTTCCACAAGAGAGAAGGACGACATGACATGAATATTTTTCATTTAAGCACATTCTTGTTCCTTTATCATTCCGGCACGGGTTTCCTGAGTCTTCTATCTCAACTCATCAAACTCTAGATAGTTACTATGATCCATCAATCCAGAAGCACTTGCACACTTCGTAGGTTTCTCTTAGTTTAAGGAGATAAATTTTATAAATCGCCATGATGCTGCGCCTATCGCTTAAATTAAAGAATATTGTGTTCCCTAGAGATCACCTATCTCAGTATTGATCAGGCTTTTCTTCTTTATGTGCAGTTTCCTTTTGGGAAGGTAGAAAAGCATGTCTCTCCCAACAACTTCCTGTTCCTTGTAGCTGTTAACAGAGCTTGTCTTTTAGCTGTTTCTACCAAATCCTGCTCTCGATTGAATTTACTCAAGTCCATCAAATAATTTAGGCGCTGTTTTCCAATATCTATCTTGTCTTCAATCACTCCAATCACACATTATGTGTCCCAGAAATTTCAACAGTCTCTTCCTGACGTTAAGTATAATTTTTCCTTTTGTTTCCATTTTCTTTAAAACCTCATCGTTTCCTCACTTATTCGGTTCATGGCATACTCACCATCCTTTTGCATAACCCCATTTTTGTTGCTTCAAGACTCTTCTTTATTGATTATGTAGAGTTCTTTGTGTATGTTTTTTTTTTTTAATAAAGTTTTAACGTGTTCATTTTCAAAGTATTGCTCAAAGAGACTGTAAGGTCGAAACCATGGTAGCTTATTTTAATTGGCCTCCTGATTTTTTTTAAAAATCCACCCCTCTCTCTCTCTCATCTATCACAATTAAATTTTTATATATTCACTTATTTCTTTCCCTGGATCTTCTAGATTGAAATTATTACTTGTTTATTTCGTTGTGGAAGTGACTTTTTTACCAACTTTATAACCCCCCACATACACATTATATATATATATATATATATATATATATATATATATATATATAGTGTGTCCCAGAGACAGACGTTTTCGCAGCTAATCAGTGTGGCTAGACGTCCAGTTACCTCTAGCTAGGAACGAAACCCGACTGAATTGGTGTCAGTCGGGGATTCTACACCTAAGCCGTTGGTGAATTTAAGCGTATTTATTTTTAGATAAACAGACAGTGATTGAGAGAACTCGATTCGATTTACCAAAGAGTCTTGCATTATTAGCCGAAATAGTCACTGTTTACTAATCCACACTTCCTCCCCAGAGAACTCAACCGAAATAATTATATATATATATACATATATGTGTGTGTGTGTGTTTTATTGGAGATGTCTGACAAGGCACTGAGATAAAGCATTTTTATTCATTTTTATAGCATTCATACTTGTACATGTGTCATAGTATACACATGGTTAAAAATACAATTTAATAATAATAAATGAAACAAGCTGACTCACAACAATAACAAAGATAAACATAAACGGGATTCGCAAATTGAAAAAAAAACTACATATTCACTTAAAACCATCCTTGATAATAACTTCTAGATTTGCCAAAACCTCTCAGATCTTCATATTTTTTGGAAAATTTGTACACACTATCTTCAGATAATAAATCATTTACAGGAATGCACTCCATATCTAATAAAAAACAGTTCAAATGCAGTACCTTGTTAGTCTTCTTCATTGAAACTTCTATGAAAGAGATATTGCTGCCCAAGTACATAGTTACACAGACATATATATAACTTATTTTTCTATTCACACAAAGTTAGATTGAAGTATCTGTGTATTAATCATGAAAGAATCTTTCATTACAGATACAAATACGTGTTAACGTAATTTCCTTCCTCTAATGAAATTGTTTCGATCGTGAATGTTTATCATAAAATTACAATTTCAGACCTGACTTCCCCTCAGACGAACTGTCTGCCTCCTGGTACTGATTCGCGCCCCGATGAAAGAAATTGCAATATTACACAGTGGTGACCGAAATTCCTTATCAGCAAACATCCTAATAGTTTTGATTTTTTTTTCAAATTAACTCGTAAATACAAAGTCTAAATAAGTAACTTTTAACTTCTAAACACAAGCAGAATCAAAATGCGAGGATGGGCTGAGAAGTTCATAGGCTTACTACGAACGAGAGATGCTATTAAATGATCTGTTTCTTTCTATGTAAATTGACATGTAATTGTTCAATAAAAAAATAACTGCATCCTGTTGGATGAAAACATTAATAGCAGATGTGACGTCATCATTACTGCAATACTTATTTCCAAGCAAAGTGTTTTTTTTTTCATGTCGGGGAATAGAAGATAGTCAAATCAGGAGGGTTAAGGACCAGTTCAAAGTCTCATTTATTGTGGATTTAAACTGTTATATCACCCATACAGCATCGAAGATCTCGTGTGATGGAGTTTGGTTCTGATGAAAGAATACTTCTTTCATCAGTTTACCTGGGAGTTTTTAGTCTTGATCGCCTTTCGTGACTATCTCATCACGTTTATATAGTACTATTCTTTGATGGTATGACCCTGTGAAAGACATTCAATAAAAAACAATGACTTTAGCACCTAAAAATCTGAGGCCATATCCTTCCGTTCACAAGAAACGACCTTAGGTGAAGAGGGCTGTCTCCACTGCATGAATATTCTCTTCGTCTCTGACTCAAATACTCATTTTGTGTTAGCAAACGGTCAATGAAACCAGCTTGATCCGCGTGAAATAATGCCAGATTTCCCCGTGATGTGTTGTCACGTGGCACCCAATGTGCAGAACCTTTGTCATGCAAAATTCACTTGGCAGGATATACTCAACACTCTCAAGGGATGTGCTAATAGAAATTGGGTAATTATTTTATCGTCAATCACCTGTCATCCATCTTCACGAGGTAAACACCAGAAATGTTTTCCTAGATGTTGAAGCTACAGGACATCAATACATTGGGTCGTCAACAAGATTCTTCCTTCCCCTCCTAAATTCAACAGCCCACTTTTTCACGGCTGATGAAGCTGGAGCATCATCTTCTAATGAAGCAACAAAGTCAGCGAAAGATAATCCCCTTTTTCTGCAGGTACTGGATAACACCACGATGGCAAATTCTGTACATTTTCAAGAGAAGTCGCAATTAATTACTTTTGAAATCTTCTGTAAACAATCAGATTTCAGTTTATCTGGAAATAACCAATGCAGTTTTTACAAAGAAGAGTTGAGATTAATGCATGCAAGATTTCACAGCTCGAGGATATTTCTTTCATAGGCTATGAATTGTTCAACCCACAATCACAAAATAGAAATTATTTTTTTTATTAAACATCAAGTTAGAACTTCCATTCATATTTCTGAAGAAACGTAATCGTTCACCGTTTTAGTTACTGGCCTTGAATAAAATTGTATAGTATATTTATGGTATAAACCTTAGGTGGTTTGTAGGGTTTGACTAAAATTAAATGTGACTGAGGATGAATATGGAACAAGAATTGCCTAAACTCTTTAAATATTTGGTCTGATAAACACCTAGAGGGCAATCGTGTATGAATATATATATATAGATAGATAGAGAGAGAGAGTATATATATATATATATATATATATATATATATATATATATATATATATATGTGTGTGTGTGTGTGTGTGTATATGTAAAAAATGACAGATAGAAGTGTAGTATTCATAAACAGTAAAATAAAAGGATAACAAAAAAATTATGCGCATTTTCAAGAGTTTCTAAATCGGTTAAAATGTACAGATCTCACCTTCGCTAAATAACAATGACAAAAAGACCTCACTGTCCGTAAAAAAACTTATCTAATATTTATTCCGGAAAAGCGTATTGCCTTTCCTGGCACGATATTTCCTCATATCATCCTATTAAGTATTTTCCTAAGCTTTTTCTTTTGGTTCATGTAATTGGGGCGAAGCATTCTTTCCAGCCTGGAGACCCAAAAATCTACATGACTCTTCCTCATACAAATGCATTTGCGGTTGAATGTGCATTTGTATGTAATTCTCCATGTGCAAATAACCGACGTAGATACTCGATTGCTTCTTGAGTATAACGCGATAGACACTTGAATGAACTTCCATATTCAAACTGTCTATTAACAGCTGTCCTTCGGTTTCAAGATGACATGACTTTCATTCATATTTATTTTCTCAGTTACACAACATTCTTTTTTTTTTTTTTTTTTTTTTTTTTACTTCAGCTTCAAAATTTGCTTTCTGTACATACTTATTTTTTTTTTTTTTTTGCTTGCCGTTGACTTTTACCGATGTTTCTTTTTAAACCATCACACTTTTCTCTCTGAATACGTCTCCGCCCTTCTAGCTATATTTTAATATAATTCCTCGACTTTTCAATCGCATGTCTCACTCTATTATTTCATGTTCGTGACGTTTTTTTTTTTAATTTAATTCCTTTCTCCTACGGCAACAATCGAAAGTAATGTCTCCGGTTTATTATACTTGCCGACGATCTTAGAGAAGGATTTAAGTTAAATGATTATACAGGCTGAAAGTTGTCGACCTGCTTTGTGAACAGTTTCTGGTAAAATAGATATGAATGCGCATGTATGTCATTGAATCCATCCATACTTAAATTTGCACCCAATGATGCTTTCAGAGCGTTTACAGAGACAAAACGTTGGATATGAACACAGTAACGTCGGGGGAAATGCGTTTCGTTTGTGGTGATAACGAAGAGTTTAACAAACCATCTCACAAGAGGACCTGCATAGCTTTAAACAGTAGAAAAAGTAATATATAAAAATGCATATATATAATTGTGGTGACTACATGAGAAAATTGTGCCGCTAATTTTTTTTCCATCAAATTGTGTTATTATTCCCTCTGTTTAGATTGTTGATTGAGTAGAAATCAGCTGGTTCATTATACAGAGCGCTGATTCTCAACCGCCGTGCCGCGAAATATTGTGATGCCATATATTCAAGAAAGAAATTCGGATTACTAACAAAAAACAGAAAATGTCTCATATCGAGAATATTTAACATTGAAAAACATAGGGAAAAAATGAATTATTTTTAATAATATGTGGAAATCTCCGCTTTTACCTGAAGATGGTCGTGAGACCAGAAACACGTGTAGTAAAATTATGGGAAACAAAGCTTAATATTTTTTTCTAAATAAATCCATATTACAACCAAAAACGTTTGCGGCACCTCTCTCCTCTTCTTTTTAATATACATACTTTTCTCTCGTTGGAACCACTAGAAACTCTTTCTTATATATATATATATATATATATATATATATATATGTGTGTGTGTGTTAGTAGGACAGCGTTAGTATTTGAATATACTAAAAGTATATTCCATATTAGATAAAAAAGGCTTTATCAGTATCGTTGCAATTTTCTAATTCATTTTTTATGTGAATTAGGCCTCTCGAGTCTAAATTACATCAACAGTAAGAAGTAAAAAAAACTACGCTCAACTACGAAGAGAAAATTCGGGCCTGCTTATCGCATATTCGAGGAAACATTTAAGAAATCGCGCAAAGGAACGCGTTTCACAATATAAAAGCCACGTAAATAGTTGAATATAAACATCGAGATAAAGTACGTTCATATATATATATGTGTCCTTTTTTAAATCTATGCTTTCATAACATTTAAATGTATACCTTTTAAAGATTTTGCTATTTCGTGATGTTTGCATTTGTTCCCTAGGTGTGTCGTTGCTTAAAAATTTAAAAATATAACACTTCGTATACTTAAAATACCAAGTCCTTTCTATCATATATTAGAATACTTTCACATTAATAATTGTCTCTTCTCACGCTAAGTATTCTTCTATTTTACTTATTCTTTTCTTTTGTATTTTTCTCCTATTTCCAATATTTTAGCCCACGCCATCTTTTATTTTTCGATTAACTTTTCTTCATACCTTACTTTTATTCGCTACTTCGTATTTTTTCTTAAGTTCTTTGCCGGAATTAAGTGAATAAGTCTATTTTCTTATTTCTTTAAGGGTTCAAATACATGGAAGACATTTCTGCGTCTCGAATCAATAATGGAGAGAAATTTGGTTATTATTTCGACAATATAATAATAATTATTGTAATGTTTTACTTTGCTATTGTGTAGTATGGCGTGGCTACAATGACTCAAACGAAGACTTCAAGGGACGAAAAGTGTTTTTATATCAGAAGTTGCAATAAAATCTGATGCCATCAAAATAAGTAATAAAAAACAAAGAAATAAAAAACAAACAAAAAAAATGAGGTTTTTGCACAGGAGATAATCCTCTGTAAGATGTTTGAATCATGCGTAAGTATATTTTCAATTCCCATATTTTAGGGTTTTCTGAATTTGATCAAGTATTTATTTGTTCGTTTTGCTATAATTACTTAGAGCCCTAAAATTTTAATGCTGTTGTCTCGGGATTCTACATTCTACGATTATCTAGCTTCAGGTACTCGCATATATTTTCTCAAACGCTTCAAATATATTACGATTATCATACATGTAACTATTATTTTCGACACTAAGTGTAAAGCACGATTTAGGCAAAGAAATAATTATTAATGATCAACAATATTTCAACAGTATCTCTGTGTGCAATTAATGTCTAACATTTTATTCAAGTATAAATTTATACTTGCATATAATCTTTAAAGTATTGTGCAACTATTTCATACTTTCATCAGGAGAAGAATATGAAATAAATTGTAACTGCCTAACACCAAATTTTACTTAAAAATTTACAAATTAATTTATTTGTACATTTCCACTTCATCCAGTAACGTTTTTTTATTTTACCCTGATTAACAGGTATTTTTTATCAAAATTATTCCTAATTTCACGAACTTCACTACATTTTTAAGGTTTGCGTTGCTATGGTATTAAAAAAAATCATTTTCCTTTTTATCTGCTTTCTACGAGATAGAAATAGATGGATAGAAAGAGTGATATAGTACCGTATATCGTATCTTTCGTTACATATGATCTCAGATGTTTGTATTCCTTCATTTGTCACATTTCTCCATTGTTTTCATTAACCTTTCGGAAGGTTCATTAATTTCTATATCCAGTTTCTTATTCTTCTCAATAAACTCGAATGTAATTTTCGTCTTTATAAAAATCTTCTTTTTTTTTCAAACACATTTGATCCACTCGTCTGATTTTAATTTTCCTCTGTTTATTGAAGTTTCTATTAATATTAATTGTGTGCAAATGCTTCTAGAGTATTTTCTGAATACTAGTTCTTTTTTTCGGTTCAAATATTGCCAATTGTTCGACATTCATATTTCAAATCACTTGTTTACGTCCTAATATACTTTTTTATTTTCTTAATTTTATATTATTTGTCTATCAATTCTTCTCTGAAGAACAATTCCCTTTGATTATTATTATTATTATTATTATTATAGTGTTTTTCTTTTCACTGTCTCCTTAACTTACACATATTTCTTCAATCCAAAATTATTCATGACAGTTCATTTTTATCGTCTCTCCTTCATTTTGCCATTTTTATTTGAAGGCAGATGCTGACGATATAAGCATTAATATCGGGATTTAAATTGTCTTGAAGAAAAAAAAAATCAACACCGCTATCAATTGTTCCAAGGCAAAGTATTCCTGATAAACCTTTCCAAATGAGAAAATTAGATCGGGAAGTGGAGTGAAAACAGCGAGTTGACTTAACCTGAATCTATCATAAAAATTCAAAATGCATACTTAGTAAATACCAACACTTAATACAATTCGGTGTATTGTACAGTTATAACAAAATTAACAGATAAGACAAATAAATTCAACATAGATTCGGCTGTACTATGAATAGTTTTACCCATCAACTCGAATTGCTAAAAGAAAGAAAGAAAAGAAAACTGGAGTCATATTCTTAAATCGCTTGGTCTGATCGAGACTTACATATTTATAGCATACATGGCGTCAATTTTACTCAGAAATACCTAAATAGTCAGCTTTATAGAATAGATTTCATAGATTAATGGTTAAGATGACTATGAGCGACTTAAACATGTATGTCTCACCACGGACCATATTTCCTCATACATCGTGGAATTGGTGCTACAGAATCAGAAAGAACGAACTATAAAAAATAAATGAAACGACATCACTTTTGGTACTTTCAAGGATCGCAACAACAACCAAAAAATGGTAGCATATATAAATCTAATAGCAAATGAGGATATAATCAAGAGGTTGCTTCGAAAAAACCGGTGAGGAAGGAAATGCACATCAATACGAGAAAGAGCTATAACAACTACTGGAAATGAGGAAAAATTGACTGGAGAGATTTTCAGAGAAATACTTTATTAATTTTAACGGACAGAAGTACTGGGGTTTCGGTCAAAGAATGACGAATTTTCCCTTATAGAGAAACAACTAATATTAGCCCTACCTTTCCATTCTTTCTTTATATATTTCCTCATACTATATTTGATTAAATATTGGATTGCTTTCCTCACTAGATCCAACACTCAGGTGGTCTTGTGCCTGTTTAAGCTGAGCTTAATCAACAAAAATATGCAGAGCTGTATTGCAATTTGCAGAATCATAGTAACCTAGAGCGACTACATTTGCGGTCTTAACCCATTCAGAAATTTAGAATTTGTGAACTGAAGTCAACGGTTTTCGTAGAGCAATGATCAACTACGACTTTGATCGAATGAACCTATATGTTTTAGAGATGATCATACTTTTTAGATTCTCGTTGACTGGCGCTAAAGAATCAAAATTAGATTTTAGAAATTAAAACAACTCACATCACTTGCTGATTTTTAACAAACACAACAACTAAAATGGATAGCACATATAAATTAATGCGTAAACAAGGACTTTATCAATATTGTGACTTTCCAAAATTCTTCGAAGAAAATTTAAGAATAAATCCTTTTTATATTTATAAGAATCGTTATGAAAGTCCAACCACTGTTATTTGATGGGAAAACAATTTTTACTGAAAAATATTTTTAAAATATCAAATGATAGCCGCACAGACCGTTTTATCAAACATTACTGAATCTTTCCATATAAATACATGGCTCATCTCACTATTACTTTTAAATAATAACTATGCTTGTCCATTCGTACACTACTTCTATCGTGTGCATGACTGTTACGCCCTCTTAATAACTCATAAATAATAGACTGTTCTGTTTTGATTGCGTGGAAAGACAAGTCATATCAGAAACACTACTTGGTTTCAGTGAAAAGAAAGAAATAAAGATTTGATTAACGTCTCCTGCTGACACCTCATAAATAATGGATTATTACGCTTTGATTGAATTAGAAAAAAATAACGTAAATAGACTGCTTGGTTTCAGTGAAAAAATAAAAGAAAGAAAATAGAAGTGTTTAACGTCTGTTTTAGTGAAATGAAATAAGTTAACAATTTCAGATATTTTCAATTGTACCTCCTTACTTCTTGTAATAATGATTAGCATTCACATTTATGATTGTTATTGCAATATTGTGTTAAAGTTGTTAAGCTCAAATATTTAACGACGCGATAAGGGGAATTCTACGGATATTTGTCGTAGAAGACACCACAAGCTTATTCAATCATGAACCAAAGATTAATCAGAAATTTCGAATAGGAAAATCGTAAAATGTTCACGGTTTAACACGAGTTTGTTATAAAAATGTTAATTACAAATATACTATATTATAATGCATAATATATTGCTTCTTTTAACCTCATTTTTTTATTTTCTCATGAACTTATAACTACCGCTACACAGGTAAAATATTATCTCTTGCATCCTCATTTTATTATTGACTTCTGCTTGAGTAACTGTCTTTCATATCCGTTTTGTTAATTTCATAATACGTGCCATGACGTTTTCTTTGTCTTATGATACACGGAGAGTTTTAGATTTTTCCCTATCATAAAATATATCAGATTGTAACACACAACAGAACTAGACAGGGAGCGCATTTATAATTAGTTACGGTTTGTTTGCTGTCATATTTAAACCTATCAAAAAATACGGATAAAAATATCAGACAATTGATTTTAAGGTCAGAATAAAACAGAATTAATTATAGTAACATAAGAGCATAGAAAAAAAAAACTAAAGATAAAACTAAGGAGATGGGTGAGGGGCGGCAACTAAATCTTATTTTTTCAGAATCTGGCTGTCAGTAGAAATACAAAGAACGTCATTTAACGGCAGTGTAGGGGCAAACGAAATGAGATTCTATTTGGAGCAAATGCTTACACAATCTAAATTCAGATTGTCAAAGCTATAAAAGACATTCATAATTATTCATTATGGTTTTTATTCGTACTTTGCTGAGTTTTGACAGTTTCTAAGAAATGATTTTCAAAAATCCAACCAATTCATGGCACCAGTGGTACACATGTTTAGGCTGTTGAACGATCTAAGGAGAGAGATCGTCACTAAGTGCAAATTAAGACGTTAAGCACAATAGATAATGGTTGACCTTAAACTTCTCGACCATAACCTGTTCTAGGAAGCATCATTTACAGAATGTTTCCATTAAGTAGCGGCTTATTGGTATAATCTGTCCGAATGGAACTTCCTTTTTACTAATGGTATAAAAACAAAATGAAGATAGTTCACACCTGTTTATATAGCAAGGAGGCCCGTAATTTTAAATGTTTGAATTGATTTAACTAATTGTATTACTAATTCAGATTCCGTTTTTGAAGATAATATTGATTTTGCATATAACATAATACTAATATCACGCTTCTTCTTTAAAGTATTATGTCCGACATGATTAAAAATGGATACCCTCATATTCCTATTCTTTGACTGCTAAGCAAGGTTTATCCCCAGGGCAATATACATCCAAGTCTATGTTGTCTAGTTTTCCGAGCATCACTTATCACATCTTTTCATCAATATATGAACATGTCATTTCATTTGATTGTTCCTGATTCTTATTAAAATCATCGTTTTCGAAAATCATTTGAGATTATAGAATTGATAGTCTCTTGTATTATCTCCTGATCTCTAAATAAATTTACTATTTCAATATCAATTCAAGTATTTTTTTTTCCTGTTGTGAAATTTGTTTACCTTTTTGGCGGGCTCTGTATATCGATTGCTTCATATTATATAATAATCTTTAATTTTTTCAGCCATTGTCACCTGTAAATTGTTCTCAAAAACTAATTAAATATAAGTAGCAACTAAAAGTACAAAGAGGAAAATGCTTAGAAAATAATTATATCGCTATTTCATTCACCGGAAATTTACCTTCCGATTCTTACGTTTCACCATTCCGGACAGATCTTCTGTTATCACAATGTTGGATATTTAATAAAAGCAGGATAGAAACAAAAAGTAAAAGAACTTAAATGCAACTGGCTTCATTATACAGCCAGAACACATTAAAATATGATTTTTTCTAAGTTTAGAATTCCCAGCGCCTCGCGTTCGTGCGCATCTTGAGTCGCATCTATACTTCTAACATACGAAAAGCCCCTCAAGAAATCTTACATTCACTTTGTCATTATATATATATATATATATATATATATATATATATATATATATATATATATATATGAAGAAATATAGTCTTAAGGTGTGCTATATTTATGGGATAAAGTGCTCAATATCAGAGATAGAGCATGTGTAAATATAAAAGTGAACATAGAAGTCAACACTTAGAGGCGACAGTCTGTTTCATGCTATATGCAATCGTGGCCTGACGATTGCATATAGCATGAAACAGACTGTCGCCTGTAAGTGTTGACTTCTATGTTCACTTATATATATATATATATATATATATATATATATATATATATATATATATATATATAAGGAAAGATAGATAGATAGATATAGCTCATATAACAGCATCATTTTCCATCCCACAAAATGTTTAACCTCTAAATATATATCTCACTAAACTGAGTTTCTTTTTTTCCAGATTTTCAGGTAAGTCGTTTAGCTATATTGACACAATTTTCCTAAAAATAACTGAAAATCCCTTCCAGTTATTCAACTAGAAATAGAACAGAATAAAATCGTTCTGTGTCAGCCCCACTGTCATCCAAAATGAGCAAAGGTGATACGAAAAAGAACATACAGGCCTTCGGTAATGTTTCTAACATTGCTACTCTGGCTTCAAACTTCTAAATCCATTCAAGTATCATCAAGCTAACGGTCAATTTGTTTAAAAATTGTGAACCGTAGAGAGGAAAACAGGATCAGGAGATCACCTCAAGAAGAGAAATATCATTTCCACTTAGAGCTAAAGTAATAAATTAGAAAAGATCCAGCTCAATCCATGAGATGACACGACAAGAGAGGAGGTTCAGCCTCGAAAGTCCAAAGACCAATGACAAAAGATTTGAAAAAGAAATCGTACGTGAAAACAGTACCAAGGCGAAGATCATCTTAAATAAGTTTGAAAATGATGCTTATATATATATATATATATATATATATATATATATATATAAAACTTTATTTCAAGCCTTCATAATCTTCCTATCCTTAGTTATGATTAATTAATGATATGTTATTTTCGTTTATGATCGATTTACTCACGCTTCTTCTGTTAAGCTTGGAAAGTAATTCAACATTTTTATTGCTCAAAGTAGAGTCCAATAGTGTTATAAAATCACGAAGAATTCTAGTAACATTAATTATTTCTATCATACAACGGTTCAAATCTTAATCTAAAAGAGGAATAATTTTGCTTTTACACGATTTGGACAATTTTGCTGTTACACACTCTCTCTGTGTTTGTGTATATAAATATATGCCAAACAAATGTATCATATTACATTCTAATGTATGAAGCTAGTTTTGTCTGTTAAGAAATATATGCTGACAAGAGGTAAATCTATGCTTTAAATAAGGTGAATTTTGAGAACACAACGTTTTCAATTATTAAAATGTTGAAGAAATATCGCATAAAGAAATGGAAACGCTAAGCATTGGAGATATCGAGCACGAGCAGTAGTTCAAATAACTGGGAAGCGTTTTAACAGGGGAGAGAAAATATGTTAACGTGATCCGAACACACGTTCGATGAACGACAGATTTATTCCAAAATTTAACCAAGGGGCTGAGAAACGGAAAAACATTCGTTAGAAACAAACAAAAAAAAAGAGCTGGATTTCTATGTGATATCCAGCCACTTATATGACAATGGATGTTGTACAATCACCACACGTATATATATATATATATATATATATATATATATATATATATATATAAAACTAGAGGTCGCAGAAATGTGGTTCGACAGAAGAAAACAGAAGATTCCAATGCTGATGTATGGAACCAACAATGGATTCTGAAGGAAAATGCAAACAAAATGCACATTTATGCTCAAAATCAGAAAAAGACAGCTGAAATTATTTGGGCACATCATGAAGGAGGACTTGCAAAATGTAACATTCACAGACATATTGAAGACGAACAAGGGGTAGTGGATTGATAGAAAAGAAGAAAACCAAATTGATAGGAAGTTGGAGAGAGTTATGATTGCCTACGCCCTGAAAGGATGCGGCACACTGAAAGAAAAAGGAAGAATAGCGGTAAAATCAACTTTACGAATATTATACAAATGGATTTGATACATTTTTATATTGTAACCAAGGGAAGTTTACTGAATAGCATAATCACATGAAGGTTAGTAATAATTCATGATACTTAGGAGAACAACAACACATATTAGATTCGCCAGCGGCGCGTAGAACAAGTACTCAACTCATAGAAGTGAGTCACGTAAATTCCCCAATAAATCACTAACTGCAGACCCACATACAGAGTATTCACTACTGTATTTATGCGAATGTGGGCATACACGTTATCGTCCATATGTATGCTACAACAATTCAAAAGGTAGTAAGGAATAAAGTTGAGTTATCTTGGATGAAAATATTTCAAGAATCTAGTTTTTCGAATATAAGCAATAACAGATACAGAAAATTAAGCCCAATTTATTTAGACATTCGAATAAAAATCTAACCTATTTATGCAAATATAACCAAAAATGTGCATGTTGCTAGAGTAAAATTAATGTAGAGCTAAATCCGATGTAATAGGTGTTTGCAACTGAGAACGTCCCTTTCACTGATATATTGACCCCACATTAATTGCAAATAACAGAGGCGTTTGACAATGTCATTAGGTTACTGTTATATGTAACTTGAAAGCAGATTATGATATAAAAATAAAAAGAAGACAATTATTGATCTTGGACAAAAATGGTTCCAGGTTACATGCAAAAAAGTATATTTAAGGTAAAATATCTTCAACAATTCGGTGGTAATATGTTCTGAAGTGGTAATATACGTGTTAATGCGTTTGATTGAGTTCGAATTGAGTTGATGTAATGGAAGTTTATAGAAACACCGACTTTCACAGGAACATGCAGCTTCAATATTCCAGAAAACCTTTCAGAATAAAGTGGTCTTGTACGTGTAAATGCTCATCATATACGGTAAAACATTAAAAAACAAATAATAACTGAATAAACTGTTTTTATTTCATTCTATATATCTTATGGGTATCAATACCTTCAAGCGTTCTCATATGATCGCATAATTTAAGTTAACCCATTTTTATTCTTGCAGAAGTTTCTTTGTAGCTGTAGTTCTATTTAAAACTTCCTCGGTTCGCATATAATCTGTCCATAGTATTTGCTCCCAGTTTTCTTCCGCTGTAATGGATTTGCTCAGTATTCACATTCATAGAGCATTATTTATCTGTCCAGTTTTCTCTTCTTCATTCCTAATGTTACTTTCAAATCGCTTAACCTTTTACTCAGTTTCTGTGAAGTATATTTTCTTAATATTGCACTTTCTGTATTATATTTTGTATCGTTTATCACTACGTGACCCAGCCACTTGGAATTCTACAAACTTGGTCTATCCTTTTTATTGAAAACTTTCTCCAATTCCTCCCTCCCCTATACATTCACCTAACATTAATATTAATGCATGTGAATAATTTTGAAAAGTATATTTGGAATACGGCAATATTTAGCCTATATGGCCGCAAAAAATCGGTGTGTTAACCGTTATTTCATTGACATCGCTATTATATTACTAACTTTACTCCCTCGCCAATGTCTCTAGTTTTAAAAAGCGATAATTACAATTTTAACAAACGCATCCGTATCGAAGTGGATTATATACATATTCTTAATTCTTCGGAGTTAACAAGAATGATATGAAACACTATTTGATTTCTTATATAGAAGAGAAATTTTATATTTACAAGATTATGAATTAAGATAAATTAATATTTATTACTAACAATTTAAAAATAAATATGAGAAGAAATAATGTTATCCTTATCTATAAAAATAAGTAACTGTAACTATAAATTTAAAAACATGCATTTTAAGGAGCATTTCTTTTATATTTTCTCGCTACATCAATTTTCTAAGATAATTTTGAAGCATCTTTTCCTGTTAAATATTTTGATAATTTTGTCATCAAAAGATATTGAATAAAAATATTCCTTTACATATTTGTTTCTTTATAAAATGGTAAATAATAAATCTTGTAAATGAACATTATAGAGAGAGTCAAAAGTGTATAAAGTAACTGTGGTTCTGAGTGAGCATCCATTTTCTTGACACGCTCTATTTAACGGGCAAAATGGTTACACATTGTCCGGAATATTATAGTGGATTCGGTGCAATTAGTACAAAGAAATTCAGCAGTCGACACATGTCTAGTAAATCAAAAGTCGTAACATCTGCAATATATATTAATGTTGTTTTATTTAAGTCTGCTTTCATAAATATGATACTGTTTTTTAAATATTTGTTGCGTAGTTTTAAACATTTCTCGTGTTCTGTATTATTTCCGCATAAAATATTTCAAGTTTCAGTACACTAGCAAAAAATTGTGACTGTATATATATATATAAAAAAATTGCCATTCCATTATATTTACATGTAATGTAATAACATGTAACAATTTTCTACACACAACACGTGTGTTAACTCCCCTGGTTGGCGGCTGACGAGGACAGATTAACACGCTTTCTGTGGTTAAGGCGGTACTTTTGACCACTGGCGCAACCAGCATATTTTGCCACTGCACAAGGTATTGTTTTTTGTAAAGAACTATCAGTCTCTTGCGATTTTCTTTTTTTTTTTTACATTTGCAAGTCAATTTTTGTTAACTTTGCGTTAAAAGCATTTACCTTTGATCACTTATACACAACGTGCTCGTAGCGACGATGAATGGGGGAAAACATTTCTTTCACATAGGAAGTAGCACTGGGTTGCGAGCATGGTTTTCATTAACTTTGAATATTTTGGATCTTGACCAGATGGATCTCTGGTCTGGAGATGTCCTCTTTCAAATTTAAAGAAACGACTGACTGTCCAATAAAGCCACGGCACACAACCTCAATATGTAGCACATGTATAGTATATGAAATATCCTGCCATTATTACTCAAATATATTCGTGAATTTTAATACGATTTCTAAAAGTTAGAAAAAAAATGTTACTTTTATGAGTCAAAATATGGCTATATGATGGTGGGAAAACGATTTCGAGTAATGTTCACTTTTAATTAATCTTCAAATATTTGAAGCGCGGAAGCGACATTTCAATCGCTTGATAGTCTTTCCTGTCTAAATGTGGCAACATTGGGTGCCTCTTAGATTAAGTTTTATATTAAAATTTTATGAACTACTTTAATCTTCATTGATAACTTTAAGATTTTCGGCGTCAGCCAGTGATACTTCAGGGCAGGCTTATTCAAACGGTGGGTTCCGAAAAGAAAAAAAAAAACAAAACAAAAAAAAAACAGTCAGCATGTCAAAGCAAAATGCAGAATATAAACACCTTTAATTGTTGCACTTCACTCAGACGTCATCGCTAGTTTTTTTTTTGCAACGAGGTAACCTAGTATTAGTTATATATATATATATATATATATATAGAACGCCAAAGTTATTGCAGAACGTGAGATGTTAGAACTCTCAGACAAAATAATTAGTGTCAAAACCTAGCTACGATGGTGCAGTCTTTTACAACTACTTCTTTATATGAACTGGGACATTCCACATCAATTCAACTTAAGGCGAAGGATAGAAACAGGCTTAATTCTGCACCTGATATATGTGTAGCATTGTCTTCCTGTGTCCCCTATTGTAATCAGAGGCTTATGAACAAACAAGCACATCCGTCCCATTAAATGACATATTTGTCAAATATTACTTACTTTACCTTTGTGTCGGAATATAAATTTATTTTTTCTGAATGTACCAAGTTTATTTTCATACTATTCCAATGTGAGTACATCATACATAATACACAAATAACATTCCAAAGATAAATATATCCGCTTAGTGAACACAGTTTATCTTTGATTTATTACACGTAGGTATAATGGGTTGCAATACAAAATGTGTTTCCTGCCGCGGGTCGCTCTAAAACATATTGAAAAACGCTGCTATAGAGGACATTAAATGTATCAAAAACAAACGATGCCTGTGCTTTAAGCGTTTTCAAGCAATTAAATTTTCGAATACAGACAATCGAACCTCGAATGCATTTGTACGAAAATGTAACTGATCTATATTATTAAATCCGCAGTTCATATATGCGTTTTCATTTTCCTACTAAGGCATGTTATTCCAGTGAAAGAATCACTCACACTTACTAGATACTCCCGACAGTTCAGCATAGATTATTTGAGGGAATGTTTATATATTATGTATCTCCTTCTCGAATCGTTATCGATCCAGTATCAGATCCAGTAATATGAATGATTTCCAGTTTATTTCAAATTACTTATTACAGTGAGCAGTTCCATCTACTACTTAAGCTTACAGTGGCTCATTAATAGAGATAACATTTTTGCGATATACTAAACGTCCATATGCCAAGCAGATGTAAAATGTGTTCCGAACCAGTAGGCTATCATGTACACACAAATATTTCTATCACCTCCGCTCATTCAAAAAGTGCCATTATGTCTCAATATTTACTATTCTCCAAACAAATATTTGTAGAAAATAAGAGTTATATATGACTTTAAAAGAAGCTTATATATATATATATATATATATATATATATATATATATATATATATATATGTGTGCGTGTGTGTGTGTATGCGAGTGCGTTTATTTTCCTATTGATTGAATTATATGTGTGTCACATGAAATGGGCAATCAACAATATAATGCCGGTTATGATTGTGTACCTAGTGGAAGCATTGAAAATGTCGGAATTTTAAACTTTTATGACTCTTTTTAATATTGATTATTTATTTATTTGCTGCACGACCTGCCTGGAGACACGACCTATACGATATAGTTCAGTTTTTAGATTGTATGAGCCCACGCCTCATATGATGGTGTTGATAAAAGAAAATCAATTATAAATGTATTTTCTGTTGTAAACCCCATCAATCGAGGCGTGTGTCCCGATGAGCTTTTAAGAATGACGAAGTTCAGTTGGCTTTCTATAAGCACTAATTAACTACAATTTAAATATTATCACTCAAATATTATAGTGAGCATTTAATTGGACAAATGTTGGTTAAATTGGATAGACGTTAAATTATACATATTTTTGTGTATCTTTCGATAGTATGAAAACTAGCATTATATATATATATATATATATTTGAATAAAAACAGACCACGTTAAGGTTCCATGTAATAAATTATTTCACCATAATCCCTTTAATGGTGAAATAATTTATTACATGGAACCTTAACGTGGTCTGTTTTTATTCAAACATATCTGCTCTGAATTTTACATTGAGCTCTCCGGATATCATCCTCCTCGGGTCTACCCATACGGATTACCTAAGTTTGCATAAACTATATATATATATATATATATATATATATATATAATTCGACGTGGTGTCTCACTAGCGATATTATGACAGTGTAGGGAGTTCGATTCTCACTGGGCGCTCTATAATCTCAAACGTGATGTGTAAAGTACACATAGAATTCATTGATATGTCAGCTGCTAAAGTAATGGTTCATCGTTTCGTGCGAGACAATTTTACTTTCCATAATATATCTTAAATATCTATGTCTACTATTCATTCATGCTTAGAATGGGGCTGATACATAAGGTATGGCAAAACTCCTATATATTTATAGATTCTTGATAAAATCGAAAAGAAGAATCTGCAATATTATTGGTCCTGACCTGACGTCTCCTTTTGAGTCATCTCCCAATGCCGTAGAGTTGTTTTGCACGTTCTTTAAATATTAGGTTGGTGCAAAAATAATGACGTAATAATGTTGTTTTTTTGGCATTAAATAATACGTTAAAAAACGACTTTATTACGTCATTATTTTTGCACCAACCTAATATTTTCATGGTAATTGTTCGTACGAGCTCTTCGTATGACATTCTTAATTTAATCACAGTACTACACTGGCAGCAAGGTAACATTAATTTACTGTTGGATAGGCTAGATGTTTGTTCTATGCTAACAGTTTCTTTTCTTGCACTTCTTGCTTGTGAAACACTCTTCCGGCTTTATACTTTCCGGTAAACATTGATTTTCAAAAATTCAGATGTCAATCATTATTTACTGTCTTCCTGATTACACTTTTGTTCTTGTTCCTTTATAATGTTCTTTTTTCTAATTCCTTGACACTCAGTAACACCTTGTGTCTTAGTGAATTTACTGCCTTATTTGAAGTAAGTTCGAGAATATATATATATATATATATATATATATAGAGAGAGAGAGAGAGGATAAAAATTTGTATTTATATTTACTTAATAGCATATATATAATATATATATATAAGTATTTATTTTTAAAAAAATTATAACATAAATATGTTATAGAATCACTACAAAAATAGCCATTTTGTTTCAACACCCTCGGTGTCTTATCAAGTGATGATGTTGAATGTAAAATAAATGCTTTTAAAAGTTTCAAATTAATTAACAATCAATCGCAAGGGGAAAACGTTGTTACAAAGGCTAGATGGACCAATCAAAACACAAGTATAGGAAAATTCAAAAAGCTTGACAACGAAGTCATGTTATAATATCTATTCAGATGTTTAAAATATGGGTAGTATTAAAAAAGAATTTATTCCAACCAATAATTACTAAAGTATATGATAAAATTTAATATTAAAATTTTAAACTCCTTATTATTGAGCACTCTTTTAATAATAGTAATTGTTGGTTATTGGAATTCATTCCATATACACCAATCATATACTTGGATATATATATATATATATATATATATATATATATATATATATATATATATATATATATATAAACATATAATACATTCTTGTTTGTCTGCAAAGAAACAAGCACGTTCGCATTCCTATGTAATATTGGCAGTAAAGAATATATTATCAATTAATAGCATTGTTAACACGTGCACCGAGTTCATCCGAGTGAGACCAAGTGGGAAATCACAAACACTCACGTTTCTAATCTTCTCTTTCCACGAGACTAACCAAGTATATTCTATTCCAATGTTGACTTACCGCCACTTAACATGATTTCCCACAGGGTGAATCTTCTGAATAGGCAGGGGGGTCGTTTTGATGTGACTTTTTTCATCAATTATATTAATTCTTCCGCAAATATTCAATGGTCATCAATTAATAACACTAAATATTATCGATGTATACTTTACAATATTCTAATAATCAAGACCTTTTGAAGCTTCGACTTCGTTTATTGATAATAAATGAGGCGGGGAATATGTTATTGCATCTCTAACATATAAAATGTAAATGAACGTAAAGCTGAAAAGAAGCGTTTTTTTACCATTTGTTTAAGCATTTTTCTAGGTTTTATATTTTTGTATTATTGAACATTGTTGTTAGTTAATTTCAAGGTTAATTGAATATCGGATATTAAAGCTACATATTCTATGTGCCATATCTCTTTGCCATTATAGATCTCCACAAATTTCTGTCCTTTGCATTTTCTCAGTAAAGTGTGTCGCCTAAGCCCTGTTCTGTTACACGTGTTTATTAAGTAGTATTTTGGACATTTTGCCTCCTTATATCATTTGAATATCACATTATCGAAACGCTATTTTCTCATAGTGAGTCCGAAAAATTTCAGATATATATTTCTGATGTTCAGTATAAGTTTCTTTTTTGTTTCCATTTTCTCAAAATCTTTGTCGATGCTCACATGTTCAGTCTATGGTATTCTCAGTTGACTACATTTCTGATGCTTTGAGACTCTTCTTCATCTGCGAGGAAAATGTCCAGAATCGTATGACTTTTGTAAAAATATTATCCCAAAAGTTTGGCATCGAAAAACAAAGCAATAATTAATAAAGAATAATCTTATTCATACTCACGTAACATTTTCATCAAAAAGCTTATGACCTAAACGTTGTAAAGCGGCTAATGAATTGATCTATCTACAAATGATAGAAATAGGGTCGGCTCAATCTGTTAATCAAAGAAACAGACGGCTTCTGCAATTTTTCGAAGAGGCTCAAATTTGACACAAAATGGAGTATCACTGGCCTATCTGGACAGGAACAGCACAATACTCGCTTCCAGGCTTTAGAGAAATACAAAACTCTTCCATTCAATGTATATTCGCTAGTAAACATATTTTCATAGAAAATGTTCAAATTATTCATACATTATTTTCATTACTTCAGATATTACAGCCAGGCAAACGGTCCATGCTCGGTCCACGGAGTCGAATAACCGCCATTCCCTCCATGTTCGATGTATTCTTGAAAGACAAATAACCCAGTGGATAAAAACTTCGGGTTGAAGTAACCGAGTGACTCGACCCAAATAATTGTGAGTTCAATACCTGGCTACGGCAAAGGTGAACAAAAACCTGAAAAATTGAGTTGCTAAAGGGAAATAACTGAGATTGTGATATCCAGAAACGACATGACTTGTAGAATTAGAACAGTCTACACTGGTATACAAAATAAAAGGTTCCGTTTGAGATTCCGGCCCCATGAAGAAGACCCGAGAGTACAATGGCCGAAACGTTGTAAAAATTGCAACACAGATGGGCGTAACAGTCCGAACATTGTAAATAGTGTAAATACTTCCGATACCTCATGTAAAAAAATTAGTCAGATGTTAACACAACCAACTTCAGAATCAATGGTTATATGTAATCCCTATACTCATAATATTCACTTGATGACATTTTCTCTTAAATCTGTTTCGTACGCCTCAATAAAATAAAACATTACATCATTTTAGTGCGTACACTTGTTCTATTTGCTATCGCCGAGTTTTATTTATTTAACCAGTGATATTATTAACAACCTGACGAAAGAGAGATGTCCAATTAAAGAAATTTATATCTTTTTTTATCTATATGGTAAACCACCCCTATAGGAAAAACCTGCAGCAACCAATTTGCCAACCGGTTTCATCGTGCAAAATCAAATTTACCTTTTTAAAGAACAAACTACTCTCACTGAATCATCAACAAAACATTCTCTTCTAGTTTCATTTCGGTCCTGGATATGACGATAATCTACATTCGGTATCAAGATCTCCAATCGGGAAAATGTAAGTGTTGGTGAGCTTGAAAGTACCTTGAAATTGCTTTATTTATTTCACGGAAGTAGATTGTTCTAATTCCACGTGCCATGCCTTTGGATTTATCTGTTTCACTTCTTGATAAATCTCTGCGTCGATCGATTGATTCAAAACTCACTTGACCCAAAGAGTTTTCCAATCTATAATTAGCCAGAATAGAGAGAACAAAAAACTTGGAGAGTTGGGTTATCAAGGGGAATTAAGTAAAACAGGGATATCCAAATGTGTGGCACGTGGAATTTGAACAATGCACCCACCCTGGGACTAAAGAAAGCAGTCGGTTAGAAATTCCAATAAATATTTGAAGAAGGCCGGAGCGTACAACAGATGAACCGTTGTGAACATGGCAATAAAAATGAGGACAATAGTCCGAACAATGTAAATGGTGTAAACATTACTGCAAATATGATTAAAATTAATACAGTGTAATCCGGATATAAGAGAAACCCGGATATAAGAGAGATTTTATCTGGTTCCAAATTAG
Source organism: Acanthosepion lycidas (assembly GCA_963932145.1). Lineage (NCBI taxonomy): Eukaryota > Metazoa > Mollusca > Cephalopoda > Sepiida > Sepiidae > Acanthosepion > Acanthosepion lycidas. The sequence continues at coordinate 57,671,359 of OZ010581.1, forward strand.
AGCCTGTGTTAATGTATATATAATAGACCAAACCCGGATATAAGAGACTTC
>OZ010581.1:57676409-57713909 GCA_963932145.1 Acanthosepion lycidas
TATTTTGTGTTTCAAAAGCGATAATTTGCTTTTGTGTCCAGTTAAATTTTCGTATTGATTCCAATCTGTCGGAGCTGCTGCCATGTACCCGGAGTGGTTGTTACTTTGTAGGGTACTGTTTGTACTGACCATTTCTTGTTTTTCTATCCGTGGGTCGCCACTTACGGCTTTGGTCTATGTTGTAAAAGCGTACGAACCCTTTCTTTACACTATATGGGTGGTGGGCGTTACCTTTGACGTACTGCCCGGTGAATGTATGCTTGCAGTATACAGAAAACTTGAACCATGGTTATGTCCGAGATGTTACTACGTCCAGGAAGGCGAGTTTGTTGTCATTTTCTCTCTCCATTGTGAATTCTATTGATGAGGTTATTGAGTTCACATGTTCCTGCAGTAACTGGACCTCTTCTAGTGTGGCCAGACTATGAAGGTAGTATCTATGTATCATAGCGATAGGGTTGGCTGTAATGATACAGATTCAAAGGCCATTTCCTCGTGCCATATATAGGTTTACCATTGTTGGTGATAATGGAGATCCCATTGCTAAGCACTCATCCTGTCGATATATGTCTGATCCTTTTCCAATGTGTGTATTTGCGTACTGAAATCCAGCATCTCCGTCATCTTATCTATTGGTACACTGGTCAGTTTTCCTAGGTATGATTCCAAGGCCAGTCTGTTCCTGACTACCGAGAGTGTTCCCTCTCTTTATTAGATCCAATCACTAGACTCAGAATGTTGAAAGTTCGATACCAGGCTACGGCAGTGGTGAACCAAAGCATAGAGTGTTGAGTTAAAAGCAAATAGCTGAGACATCCGGAAGAAGTATGGAACGTGGAATTAGAACTGTAACACATCTAACCCGGTGGACAAATAAAGTGTTCGGTTCATAATTCTAACCACCTGAAGAAGGCCGGCGCGTACAGCGGCTTAAAAACAAGAATGGAATGGCATTACTTGTTAATTAGAACTTCTTGTTTAAAAATCTATGCGAAGTGTTTCTACATTAGGTATTGTACAAAAGATAACCATCATGTTCTCTTAGCATTTACTGAATAAATTTCCAAGGATATCTTGTGCTTTTTTCTTGCGTTCATAAATGATGAATGAAAATTTAGGTTACACGCTGGGCCATTGCACATAAGCTTCTATCCATTTTGCATAAGCTAATTTTATTATCTACGGATTTATGATATTATATGTAAAAAAAAAAAGTATTACAAGAATTACATTAAACATATACCGAAGGGCGAATAAAATATGGATGTGTGCCAAACCGCACTTTTTACAATCAACCAAGTACAGTTTACATCAGAAAAGTAAAAAAAAAAAAAATCACAGGCTTCTTTAGATTCATGAATGAAATAAACTTTTCAAAGAGTAAAATAACAAAAAATCTTGACAAAATATCTTATTAATCTAGGGATTTGGGACCAGGTAAATATTTAGCTGCATTTACAGACCACTCAGAATTCAAGAAAACGTGATTAACGAATCAAGTATGCCATACTTGCAAACAATTCTCATGGGATCCTCTCTGCACACATATGTAGCATTTTCTACCACTTAAATAATAGTAGGAGGAATGATATATATATATATATATATATATATGTGTGTGTGTAAATATGAGGAGCCTGTTTATCATTTCGACATAATATCAAAAAATGAATCTTTCTCTTTACATTCGGGTTATTCTGTTTTTGTCTGAGGCAGAACAGTAAATTCCAAGTCAATCGTTTTACATATGTTACAAATGAGGGATAGAAAAATGGTGACATGTCAGCGTTTGACTGCCATCTACTCTATATGCGCAGCCATGAGCAAAAATTTCATTTTTCCATTAAGACTATGGTATTTAAAAATGATATCCATAATCACCTGCTAAGAATTTAGGTGAATAAAATTTATTATAGACCTGTACAGGCATGGTGGCGTAATTGATAGCGAATTCCCGTCGAATCCATTCGCATTCACTTTTTTTCTACCTCGGGTTTTACAGGCTTGGATGGTCTACGACAGAAACAATCACGTCAGACTGACATGATCGTCTAAGCGTATCAAGTATGGCACATAACTGACTGGTAGTATGAGAAATTCGAATTATAACGTTGATTGATATAATCCTTCTCCGATTAAAATTTTGTCCAGATTAAAAATGGCTCCAAGAGAATTAGTGTTTTAAAACTTGAACATGGTCATTCATCATATCCTATAGACTAGTACAATAACACACACCACGCCACTTAAGCATTATATTCGCAATAACAAGACAAAACAGCAGAGCAAACATAACTAGAACTAATGTTAAATTTGTACAGTGTCAAAAGTAAAGAAAAGGTGTAGAAGGAAATATTTCATCTAGAAAGATCGATAATACATGACGTGTGTAATTTCGAGAAAAATGTTGGAGTAGTTTTTATCGAAGGTTTTCTATTTGAAAATTGTTATTTACAAAATACATATTACCATTAATATTCTCAGGAACTGGCGCATCGCTGACAGTGTAAACGTGTCTGATTATTCTCCTCATGATTACATTCAATAACAGTAAAAGAGATTTACAAGGATTTTTCATATACGTAAAACATGTGATGGTCACATATAATCCTAGTTCAGACAATTGGGAATTGTTTCTAATATTATTATTTCTAACACTACATCTGCTTATTACCCAATACATTTGATGCTTTTTTATATAAGATAAAATGGAACCAATATTAGATGCTTGAGTTTAGCATTCTAAGTTCTAAATTAAAGAATTTGAAAGAAGGTTTTGTAGATGTAAAATTCTGTTTGACCAGAAATATTGGGGATGATATAGGCATATTCAACAGCAGTTACCGCTAAATTGGTTGTCACATTTAGCTGGAAGATAAAACAATGGCATAACCAAATACATGGCATCTCACGATACTTGTTAATATATGAGATGAGATATTATGACTACTTACATTATTTACGTTATTCGGAATGTAATTCCCATTTTTACTGTCATATTCGCAACGTTTCGGCCGTTGTAAGCTCCGGTTTTCTTCAGGTGGTTGGAATTTCGAACGGAATCCTTTATCTCATCCACCGGGGTAGACTGTTCTAGTTCCACGTGTCATGCCTCTTACACATGTCTCAGTTATTTCCCTTAAGTAACTAAACTCCCCAAGATTTAGTTCACACCTCATAATTCAGGGTCTAAATCAATGGATCTAAACAACGCGGTTATCCACCGGGCCATGCGTACTTGAGGCCCGAAATTCCAGTCACATGAAGAAGGATAACAGTACGAATAATGTAAATAATAAAAGGAATCTCACGATACTTAAAATAAAACGTTTAGAACGAAACACCCATCAATACTGGTAAGACCAAAACAGCTAAGGGACATCTGGAAAGATATTTTCATTAAGAAATTGCTTTTAAGAGAAATATTTGATGAATTTCAGTTATATTATCTGTTCGATCAATGAATGTAGATTGTTTTTATAAGGTAACGGCTATTCCAAGCTAAAGGTCCTATGCTGAATACTACCTCCTTTCTGTTTATTTTGATGTGTAACGCATCAGTCAGTTAAGTGTCATATTGATACATGGTTAAACGATCTTTTTACCAAGTACAAACGCTTTCATAGACGGATGTGTAAATTATTTATTATATAAAAACATTCTGTTTATTAAGCACAGAAATTACCAGTGAGTGATCTGGTGAGTATTGAAAATTGTTTTATTTGTTTTATTATTATTATTATTAATCCCAAACAATATGGTAAATCCTTAACATCCGAAATTCTATCTTTATGTTCGACAAGCGCTTTTAATGGTTTGACAGATCCAGTCGAGTTTTTGCTGCCTTCAAAAATTCAAGTATGCTCTGTTGTTGAGTAAATCGTACTAGTGTTAAGTCATTCCTTTTTTTTAAACAATCGGGGTTGTCTGTTTGCATTGCTATGTTTCTCTTCATCTTTCATAAAAATAAATTGCATCCGTATAAACTTAGGAAGTGGCCTTTTCACAAAACTAAAGAGCAGACAAACTTAACCTCGTATCTCAGAAAATCCAAGGCAAAAATTATTCGCATTTTCGCCATAATGCATCTTTAGGTTTGCACCCTGTGATCTTATAGATCGTACTATTGTGGTCACATGGTCTTGCTGCTGTAAATAAAAAAAAGAAAGTTTTCCACCACCTAAAATCCAGACATTACTCCTTGATTGGCAATCTCTGATTTATAGCATTCTGTTTCGGTATCTCTCAATCTATACTTATCGATCAATCGCAATCTCTATCTTTCTATTAACATCAATATTTACTATCTATCTTGTTATATTTTATCTATGTATATTGCATCACTTAGTATATATCTATTTCACTCTGTTCATATCTATATATATATATATATATATATATATATATATATATATCTACTCATAAGGATAACAAAGAGAGTTAAACACGAAGACATTTGTCGTGCCAAGAAAAATGGAGAATATTCTAGATTTAATTTACTCCTTGCGAAGCATTGTCCGCCTTGATTTGAGCGGCCTAACAAACTCGATCGAAATATGCCTCAGCTATGGCAAACCCCGCTTAATTTCCAGATCGACTGGACACGTTATTTGATTTACAGCAAATAACTTTTATTGGTAGCTAAGCCCTTAGATGATTTATTGAAATCAACGAGGCAATTTAACTCGGCGAAATACACTGTTGCTTGCCCTGCTACGAAATAAAGAGACACATTTTATATGATTTCAGTCTGGCGAAGTGCAGTATTTATTCGAATGTGGTTTCATTGGAATTTATCTACGCAATGATTTGCGTCTTTTTGAAAGGGAAGGCCAGTCATCTATGATTTAATTCCCATTTTTTTGCGTGCGTTACGGATTGGTTCTAACTTTATTAATAAATTTGTATTTGCACTGGTAAACTACATGCTCGTAGATTTGAGCTTAAAACCGATATGCAAGTGAGACATAGATTTCTGTTATATCTGATTTCATATGAGAAATATACTGACGCCTTATCTGCCGGGAAGCAGTTGAAGATGCCCCGATACTCAGATAATAAAACAATTCCTCTGAAGTTTAGGGATGTTGAACTACTACCAGTTCTATTTGATGGTAGATAAAACGCCCTTTAAAATGGCTCAATACGTTGACATTTGTTTTACATACTTCCTTGAGATCATTTCTGTCCTCAACGCTCAATACTGTAATTTCATCAGTCCCCACACCGTAAAAAAGTTAATTAATGTTATTTCAGAGACATTGCTTCAAACATTGTCACATTGTCTCCTTATATATAACATTTGAATTAACATATGTCCTGAATACCTTCCGTTGAAATGGCATTTTATCTAATAGATCACGTCTAACCATACAATCTCAATGAACTCAGTCTCTTTTCTTGTTTATTTTTCGTTATTGACCTTTTCATTTAAAGTAAGAAATTTCTGACGATAGGCAGAACTGACTAGCCAACAACCCTACTGGTTAATTTTAACCAATGTTTTATTTTCTGCGGTAACAATTCAGGACAAAGATCATTATGAATTTCCAAATTATGCTTTCGCTTTACTATATGATAAGTAATAAAATTGCATAGAAATATAGTTTTTTTTTTCCGTGGAATTGTCTACCGTTTTGAGTTCAGTTATTCTTTTAGACCGAAAGTATCTTAAGGCAAAGGTATCGTATCTACAGCGTTCTTTGAAAAACTTGTCACTCATCTTCGTAAAATATCACACTTGGACATAATTTTGTGCCAGCAAAATGGTAGTGTTCGTACGGACCTCGATGTGTGACAGCGTCCGTAAACTCAATAAATTGAATGCAATACATGAGCTTTGCATTACTTCTTCTTGTACTGTTCTCATTATTTTTTGTCGGGAGCGACAAGATTTTCAGACCACCTCATACTTTGTTAACTAGCATATCGCTGGAGGGAGAAGATACGGATTTATCACGTCTCAAGAGCATTAGTCTTAATTTAAATAGAACAGAATCTGTAGTGAACTACTGCAGAGGACAAAGTGGCCCGGTGTCGCATGTAATTTTTGCAATGCTAGAATAAAATGACGTATTCCAGGACGGACAGAGATTCGAACGTGCCTCGTGTGTAAACTGGCTAAAAAGGAAAATAAAGGTAGCTTTGCGGCTTACATTTAAAACGTAATTCCTAGTGTCGGATCCTATCTCGCAAGAATATCTTTCAAAAATATAAATTTTGACAGTGAATAAGGACATAAAAAAGGCTTAGCGAAGTGACAAGCAGAAGATTACTACTGTATCTAGTAGGAGACGTGTTTTGCGAAGGACTTGACTAAACAGTAATTATACTTATTATAAAACGCAGATTGTGTGTGTGTCTGTACGTTTGTTTATTGGATCGGATTTCCTACATTCTTCAACCAATTTCAATAAAACTTCACAGGACTACGTAGAATTACCTTGCGCTGGTCCTGACAGCGCCAAAAATTAGAAAAACAATTGTTTTTGCACGAAATCAATTTGAAAACGCGCTAAAACACGATTCTGTCGCCAGAATGAAAGGGGTACAACTCATATCGAGTTATACTTATTATAAAACCCAGGTTGTTTGTGTGTGTGTATTCATTTATATATGGGATCGGATTTCCTACATTTTTCAACCGATTTTAACAAAACTTCACTTTTTTTGGCAGGTAGTGTTTCTTATTGTCTTGCACACTTTTTCTTTATTTTTACATTCAGAATGCTTTAAAAATTCCATTTACAAGACAATTGTTTATAATAAAATTCTATTCAATCGATAGTCTCATAACAATTAAAAACAATGTTTTTGTTTGAGTTTGGGTCTGAACAATTTGTAAAAAAAAAAAAAAAAAAAACAAAAAAAAAACAAACTAATTGAGACATGCGTGTCCGTCAACCTTAAACAATAATCGTTGTCAATTTTATTTTTCAGTCTTTATGCTGGTCGATACTTGATCTATCTCTTACTGTTACATCCCCGGGCAACGCCGGGATCTACTGCTAGTTGTTAATAACCAAGAGAAGAAAGTACAATTTTTACACACTTTCCGTTACAGAATTATCCAAATTTTGAACAGAGTTCGCATATTTAAACTCCGTCAAACAGATCTATTAATGAACTCCACATACTGCGAGTTATATGACCTGAACGATCACACTTCTAGTTTATTTTTTATCATGCAGGTGTCTCACGGGTATCTATCCTTGAACCTACTTTGTTCTTAATTATCATCAAAGAACTTCCTGCCGGCGACATTTTCCAGCTTGATAGCTTTGCTGATGACGCAACCATTTCCTTCTGTTTGATCAGTCAGTTATGATCAAATTGGCAGCTTATGTCAACAATGACCGAACATCTGTTGTTAACTGGAGTAAGGAATGGCTTGCTAATTTTAACAACTCCATAACGAATCTTCTTTCTATTAATCATCTGAAATACACCTTCCTGCCTTCTGTCTGCAGATCTGATACTAAGCTCCATGTGAGTTAGTCGCTGACCGTGATACTAAGCTCCATGTGAATGAGTCGCTGCGCCTTCTCTGTCTTATATTCTCTTGTTGACATTTTGTGGAAGGATTATGTTGAATTTATTGCTACATCCGCTGCTCAGAAAGTGAGTTCACTATGTCGTGCTGGCCACTCTTGAAGCTATTTTCATATTTATATGTCTGTAATTCCTCCATACCTTGAATACTGATGCCAGGTTTGGTCCGGTGCACCTGATGTGTATCTAGAGATTATTAATAACATCCAAAGGAGAACCGTCAATAATTCAGCTTCAATCATTTTCCCATTGCCGTAATCTAGATCCCCCGTACCTTTTCTGGAACAGCTTTTATGAGATTTTCTTTGCCATGGTACCAAGCTTCATGAATTTGAGCACAATACTAAATTGACGGTAGGGTCTAATTTAAAATTGGTATATATGACCGTAAATTGTATGCTACCAGTAACTTTTCTCTCAATTGTCGCTTATCGAACATTTCTGGCTCCAGGTTTTCCAGCCAACTATGATGCTAAAACATTTAAATGCAATGTCAAATGAGATCTACTGTATTCTTAATCACTCTATTTTTCTCTCTCCATAATAATATATTTTTGTTTCTTAGTGGATCTACTATGTGTGTTGTGTGCCTATGAAAATCTTGGTAATCCGTATGGATAATCCCAAGGAGGATGAAATCACGGAGAGCTCAATGTTAAATCAGAGCCATTAATTTAATGAAAACTGACAACTTTAAAGGGTCCATTGGTTATAATATATTTCACTATGGAATTTATTTTTACCTGGCTCATCATATTGAGCCAGGGAAAAAGAAATTCCTTGGATAAATAATTATAGCCAATGAACCCTTAAATTTGTGTTTCATTTTGTTGGAGTTATATTTTAAATGTGTTTCAAATGCCGCGTTGCTGCAGGAACAGTTTAGAATGATATTGCCGATGAATTGAGGTGTAATTAAAACAAGTAAAAAATAAGACAATCTGTCATCTCTTATTCGAAAATTACATCAGTAATAGACGTCTGCGTGCCGTGAGAAATATACTTGCAATAAAACCCCGAATATTCTGTTGATCTTGAGCAATAATATGTTTGAACTCTCACAACATATATTGTTCATATGAAATATTTCAATTTTTTCTCCCATGAATATATGTGGTGGTCATATGCGAAACCCTGACTAGATTCATGTCTTTAGAGAAAGCTGAACGAGAACGCATACATTTCTGTCAGGAAGTAAGACGAAACAACAGAAAAAAAAGGCCAAATGCCAAATACAAAGATATTTTCTCTTTAATAAAATAATCTTTATTTTATTATATTTAACGAATGAATAAAACAGTTAAAATGTCTTAATAAATGTCACGTCTAATTTCATGCCGGCACGCAATAACAAGATACTTTGGAAAAGAGATAAAAGGTTAACTTATGTTTGGTAAGTCTGTAAAATATCGAGTTTATCTGATTGGCAATATATTCAATAAATATCTTAATGTGAATATTGCTTTTATACTGGTCTAATCCATACACTATATTCCCCCATGTTAAATATTAAGTAAAAGATAAACGACGAAAACCAACATTGGAGTAACTCTGAAAATACAGACTTCTGACCCGGCCTACATTTAAATGCCATGTATAAGCCATTAACATGATTTACTGGAAATAACAAATGTGCTGGTCGAGAGTAGACTTCAGTGAATATTACAATAGAGAATAATGCTCTAATATTATTATACTGGCAATATATTTCCCTCGAACACATTTCCAAAATTCGATTCGACCATAAATCTGAGGAAAATGGATAGATAGCAATGGTCAGTTTAAGGCTGGGTGGCGATAAACAGGACCGGCATTGATTCTTACAGGAAGAACGGGGCCACAAGAGATTTGGCATTAATTGCACTTGGCGAAACCTTTTGTATTGTCATATATTCTCACACAATGACATCAATATCGAAATCTTCATTCGAAATGCCAATATCGGCGTTTGAAAATTATTGTGGTATACGTATCGTCCAGAAATGTAATTAAATCATTTTTCAGTTTAATTGGGGGAGACGCTGGAAATATTAGCATAATTTCGATATTTGAAATTAAGGAGAATAAAAATATGCAATAATACTCCGATACAAGTAAAGGTCAGTGTGAATGTTAGTAAAATGACTAGTATTTTTTACTGTATCCCCCTTTAAATAATTCTCGTATAAAACCTGACGTCATTCAATACTTTTTTTTAACCAAACTGAAACAAAACTCCGAAAATTTGATAAAGCAAACGAAAGTTAGATACAAATACATTCTGAGAAAATATATCTGAGGTCATTGGTTGTTATGTGGAATTCTATGTACCGTGTCCTTTCAGGTGGTAAGCAATCATGGCTCTCCACAATTTCCTCTATTATTAAACTTTTAAGAATTATCTTTTCCTTATTCATTCTAAACATTGCTTCAATATTGATATACTCGAGCTCGGTAGATATGCTATACGTTTTTGCCTGGCTCACTTATCGTTAAACTGCCTTTTGAATTTCTAAGTTTCAAAGACCTCAATATGTGTCCTAGAAACTTTAACTGTTTCTTGCTTATATTAATTAAAATTTGTTTTTTCCACTTTCTCTAAATCTTAAGTCATTGATTAAATATTCTGTTCGTGGTATTCTCAGCATTTTCCTGTAGAAACATTTCTGTTGCTTGCGGAAACTATCCAGCATTCACTGAGTTATGGGATATCTGATATTACTAACATTTCAGTGCTCTTTTCTTTTTCTTTCTAACAAACTATTTCTATTTCTTAATGCCGTTCTTAAATTTTGAAATGTGTTGTTCGCTATCACATCGCGGATTTCAATGACACTTCTCAGATATTTAAATTGTTGTTCTTATTTCATTTTGATATGTCGAATTTGAAAATTTACATGTTTGACTGTTCCTTCCGATAAGAACCATGCATCACGCCTTCGACGTGGCTGTCAAATATATTGAGGACTTTACAGGTGAGCATAAGGAAAGATAGAAACTGAAAGCAAGAAAAAGTTAGAGGATCAATTTAGAAGTAGAAAATCCGTTTGGTTTGTTTTTGTTTTACGGCATATCAACCTCAATGGGGTATTTAATGCCGACAAAATTTATATTGTTGGTAATATTTTTTTCAATCTATTTCCAGTAATATTTTTCCTTCAAAAATTCTGTTTCTGGTAATGATTTTCTTTCAAATATGTATTGCTGGTAAATTTTTTTTTATCTAAAAAAAAAATGTATAATTGGTAATATATATTTTTCTTTTTGTCACAAAAATACATTACTGGTAACATTTGTTTTTCAAAAATGAATTTCCCGAGACATTTGGTTTTCACAAATGTACTGCTGGTAATAATTTTTTACAAAGTATTTCTGGTATTAAAACCTATTTTCACACTTTCATAGCGTTTTGATCCCAGGTACAATTCCATTGAATAATGTTTTGTATCTTGATTATGTATTATGAATGTTTACATATCAATTTTTTTTATATGGATGAAGTGTCCATTATTACTATATTTAGGAGTAGAAAACTCACAAAAAATAATGTAAATACAATAAGATACATAATTGAGAAAGTACAAATGAAATGAGATGGGCATAAAGAACACTTCTAGAGAGAAACTGTATTTATATTATACGCAAGGCAAACACTGTGGCCTTAAGAAAGACAGATCATAACTGCAACTTCAGAATATGCGAATGTTTCGCATTCTTATGGAAGTATCTGAACATCAGTCCATTAGCAAATATCCAATATCACCATACGAACCAATTTTCCATTTGCAAATAACTGATTTGTTCTTCAGACGAGAAAGTGAAAATAAATAATCCAGACCTTCATATTCAAAGATACCAAACAATCTACAACGATAATATCTATACATCGTGAACAAAAAGAAATTATGTCAGATGATGGAATGTGCACATGTCACATGGTGCAAAATATGAATATATGAAAAATGGATAAATATCTGAGCCTTATAAATCGAATGAAAAATTGCAGGATATAAAATTGATTGGTGGCAACTTTGAACCATAATGATGATTTCACTGAAGGAATTTATTATAATTACTATGAGACGAAATCACACAAAGGAAGGTTGTAAAACCACGAAGACTCAAATAAAGAATTAGAAAATAGTAGCATTACTAAGGAGCGAGAAAAATTAAAGAGTACCCAGGATGAAAGTAGATAACAAATGACATCGCATTTAAATTTCTGAAGAACAAACTTCACTGGGTAGCAAGATGCTGGAAAACAGTTCCACAAGGGAAAAAAAGGAATTGTTTGGGTAAAAATGCGTTATATATTAATATTTAGCCAGTTCAATTGTAAATTGATGAAACCTCCCAACAATTTTTACAAAAGAAAATCCCTTTACGCATACAGTGAAATCATTTTATGAATACAAGAAAGCAAAAAAATACAGTAGATTGCCTGTTTTATTCAACATACACACGCATTATGTAAGTAGGCACAGTGAATTAGTGGATCATTTTGAAGAATCGGAGAGCAGAGTTCGAATTCCATTCGAATCCATTACATTCCCTTGCCTGCTAATACCCTTGGGAAAGGTATGAATCCTATTCTCCCTCCAGCTATGTGTATAGAATTGAAGACACTTAAAAAATTGTGGATGGTTCTGCACAAAACCATCACCACTATAGTCAAATCTCACGTGTTGGTGTCTGGCTGTCGGTTTCTAGGAACTGAGCTGCTTGACCCTCATACGTCAAAATAAATTTAATATATAGTATATTTAAATGGGACAATTCAACAATATCAGTGATAGAACGTATATAAATATATATGCGGAAACCTACGCCGGAACCGAACGGTAAAAGTCGATTTCATGCTTGAACCTAATATTCGGGCCATGAAATTTATCATTCTGTATTAATGTATGTCTGTGTCAACATCATATTTTTTCAGACATCATTTACTAAATAATATTTCTGTCACGCTCTCTCTAAACAATTTTTTGTAACATTTTCATATTGTCAAATTATTTTTTTTATGTAATTCGGTAAACTTACAGATGTTCATTTTCTCCGTATATTTTCTAATGTTGCTGCATTCATTTTTTTGTCTGTTTTTGTAAGTAGTAACATAAGCAGAAGGAAAGAGAAATCCTTGAAAACCGAAGTTATGAACACTCGAAAGTGCCAGAAAAAAAATGAAAGAAGATTTTTTAAAAATTACATAGACAGAACTTGTCGATAATTTCCAACAAACGTATATATATATATATATATATATATATATATATATATATAAGGAAAAAAAGGGAAGACATTTAAAAATACATATAAGAAGAAGAAAAAATAATACGAAGTATGTTATCATCTATTTACGAAAGAGCAAACTAAGACAATAGCGATAAACATTTTTTACCACAAATTCTGCTGTCATGAAGTGCATAAGTTTCTGGTTTCTATCTGGTATACATTTAATAGGTGCGAAGATTCCTGAATAGACATGGACATAAATAAAGTAGGTGACCATGAGATAACATTATTCAAATAAGAGATACTTTTAAAATAACCCCAGTTCTAAGTAAACTTTTATATCTATAAAATATGTGTGTGTGTACAGGTAGAAGGTGAACAAATAATGTTTAATTTAATAATAGCTCAATATATAGTCTAGCTAAATATATATTTTGGCCATGTTAATCTACTGACGAGAAGTTTAATATCGCGTGAATAGACACATTAACGCTGTTGAACCATAATTGCGATTGTGTACCGACTTTTTATAACATGTTTTAATATCTTATAAAAAGTATATATTTGTAGTTATATCTAACGTTGATCAACGTTAATTTACTGTAAACACTGAACAGTGAGCGAGGGATTTTGCCCTTAAAAGTCTTTAAATTTCAATTTATTTTTATTGTATAAGTCCTCTTCCTATCATACAGATGATAGTTTTGTTCAGTTTTCTCTTTGTCACACGTTAAGAGTGCGAAAATTATTTATGGATTAAAAACTTATTATGGTGATTTAATTCTTATTTCAGATCAAGTAATCTGAAAAATAGAATCGTATTCTGTCTACATTTCTGAGTTGAGGAGTTAGTATTTACACTATTTATATTCAGACAATTGTCCTCATATTTGTTGTACGTCCATCTAGGTAACCTACAGCGAATTTCGAACTATACACGTACTTTAATCTAAAGGGAATGTATAAATTGTTGTCGTTCCTCTGTACATGTTTAGGAGTACATACACATATATATATATATATATATATATATATATGTATGTATGTTATCTTATGTATGTATACGCATTATATATATATATATATATATATATTGTCATTTGCGATGACCTCAAAGAGCAAAACTATGTGACCGTCAGACGTCGTAGTTTTATTTTTTTCGGCTCATTGCAAGTATGCACTGTCCGAAACGCGGACTGAAGTCAAAATAAATATGTCGCTAAATTTCCAAGTTCAAATAATTAATTCCACCCACATTAAGACGATGTGACCAAGAAGGTGCATGGATTTATACTGTGAGAGAGAAAAGGAGAACATTTTTAAGTAGAAAGATTATGACGATTAACTGTGAATGTAACTTTTAAAGATCATATTCGACCAGAAAGGGAAAAACTGGAGACGACCTTATGTATGTATTACAAACTTATGTGTCTGTGTTTGAAATGTTGTGAGTAATGTCATACGTTTGTATTGACAGGCGAAATTTGCTGGACTCAACTGGCAACTTGCGAAAAATGCGGTAAGCGATGCTGGTAATGTTCTTTAACGTATGACCTCACGGTTAAGACGGGAGCTCTTGAGGACTACATCTTGGCAGCAAAGGAAAAGGAGGAACGAAGAGAACGAGAGAGGCTTATTCATATTTTGTTTATATAAGGTTGTGTCTCACGTGACAGGCTCCGAGCCTTCTACGCTGGAAAAATATTCCTCGCGTGCAGGCGATTTGATTGGTCGGAATTGACCAATCAGGAAGCTATTTTGAGGAGATTAGCCAATGAATGTTTGCCGTATGATCTGTGTGTGTGTGTGTGTGTGTGCGTGATGGCGAAGATGATCGCTAGAAAACCTAGCTGTCAATCTAAGTTCATGGGTTTTCCTACTTGACTATTGTAATGTATCTCATGTTATTGATTGAATAGGCTTCTTGCTAGTTCAGCTGCTATAAAATACCCGTGGGTGTCCTCCTATTTCATCGGTAACAAGTTGGTAAATTGCAAAAACAATTATATCTATATAAATCTTCTTCATTTTTTAACTGTTGTGTTGCTACTATAATGTTATTTGCGTCAAATGAGAACGAATACACAGTCCAAATGTTTATGCATTTTATTGACTATTGGATGACAAGAGATTTAAAACATGACCAGCGATTATCGACAGAATGAAATTGAATACGTGATATCTGAAGATGCTTGACCGTCATCTGGAAACCCCTTTTTCTTCGCTGTTGTCCTATAGAGTTTCGATCAAGGGGTATAAATTTATTCACATTTATGGAACGAGTTATCTCCCTTGGTATGAAGTCCGTCGTAACATTAACGAAGTAAATATGTTCAAATTAAACGATTACAAATTATTTTTTTTATTTCACTGAAGTAGACTGTAAACATCCCCCATTTTTTATTCTTTCTCCTTTATATTATTTTAATCGCTTTATATCTTAAACTTTTTTTCCACTCATTTCTGTCCATTTTGTCTTCAATCATTGAAACATTAAGTGCATTCTAAAGGAAAAAATTGCGTCCTTTATGCACGATTTTTAGACATTTGTTGAAAGATACTCTGTGTTTCTCTCAAATATTCCGTTATCAAAGTTTCATCACATCTCATATGTTGTAGCGAAAACAATAAACGAGTATTTGGCGCTTTCATCATTCAACCATATTTAAATTTCCCTCGAGACGTAAGATTTAATTCGTTTCGTCACACAAACGACTCTATACAAAAGGATCACGCCTTTTCTGTTTCTCTGTTAGTGAGGGAAGATATGATCGATCCGCTGCTTTGATTTTCTTAAAAGAAAAGAAAGTCATATTATACAATATCAAACCATTGACAAAACGCACGATTTCTTTCCTTCAACCAGTGCGGTGTGCATAATTAAAATTACCGCCTTATTCTCAAGATTTAGATTGAAATCATTGTTGACAGACGCGCGAGTTTTCCCGTTTTTTATATTATTAGTAACTCTGTATGTTTGTTTCTCATTAGGCCCATATGACTCACACCGTGCTTGTGTACGTCTGTGTACCTATCAATTTGGCATTAGAATCATGTTTTCAGATTTGATTTGATTATTCTGTATGTTTGATAGAGGATAAGCGAATATTAAATTACTTATACTGTAGCGATCATCATCGCCATCACACATACATACATACAGATCATACGGCAAGCATCCATTGGCTAATCTCTTCAAAACTAGCTTGCTGATTGGTCAATTCCGACTAATCGAATCGCCGGCACGCGAGGTATAATTTTCCCTCGAACAAGCTTCGGAGCCTACTACGTGATATACAGCCTTATATAAACAAAACAGGAATAAGCTCTCTCGTGTTCCTCTTCATTCATCTTTTTCCTTGCTGCCAGGATGTAATCTTCAAGATCTCCCGACTTAACCAGGCGGCGAGATGTTATAGATCATTGCCAACAACTTTTACCGACTTTTCTCGCAAGTTGTCAGTAGAGTCCAGCTGTTACGCCTGTCTAAACAAATCCACGACTTTACTTACAACGCACAGACAGACACAGATTTTCGTATCACATTACACATATTCTTCCTCTCCGTGTCTATGCCAAGGTCATGAACCAAAACTCTCTTACTTACTCAAAACAACTCACTGCTTAATTAACTGTATTCTAACACCAGACTCTATTCAATATAGAATCCTGAACATTCTTATTCAAGGGAATTTATTTTGAACATTAAATCTTAATCGGAATACAGTGGAAGGGAAGCAACTTTTTTTTCCTTAATTACGACACACCATTGCATGATTGTTTTGTACGTTATTGTTTCAATATATATTTTATTGTTGATGCACAATTGGAGTCACGTTCTTTTTTAATCACTTGAATCATTAAATAAATTAAAGATAAATTAAATACTCTTAGAACACGCAATTACATTTGATACCCTCAACGCATAAACCCAAGCAGCATTTACAATACACCTTTATAATTTATCTCTGCCTATTCTGATGAAATGAAAATTTCGACCTAAAATTGTCGAATGATTAGCCCATGTTTCTTCACAAATGTTCTTCGGAGAGTCTCGGACGGAATTTCCTCCATGTTTGAGAAGGATTATTTGCCATTTAGAAAAGTCGATCAGTATAATTGAAGTATGTGTGTGTCTCTAGTAGACATTATATTTGTTTGTTTATTGCATATTGATTTGGGAACGATTTTACTTGCATGCAGCTTTATTTTTTTTAGATAAACATACGTTAGATTCTTTAAGAACGGATTCGATGAAGGTTTGATTTTTTACTAATGTCACACTAATTTAAAAAATAACATCATTCTTTAAGGAGACAATACTTCGTGTCTATGCTATTAACCATATCAACAACTGTAAACACACGTCAAAGACTTCATATTACATTACCGCCCTTTATTGAATAAAATTTTACACATCACAAATTAACATGTGAAAAACAAATAAACGTAATGTCTTCCATACATACATACATAAACTTACAAATATACATCGTCGGTATCCCACTTTTGGGGATGTGCAAAATTTAGTAATTATCCGAAGGAATTTGTGTAGGTTGCGTGACTTTCTGCATCCACAACAAATAAATAAACGAAATTTAAAATACGATTAAGAACAAGACATATTCAATTAGAAACTAATAAAACATTTATATATATTTCAAAACAATATACAAGCAGGATAATTGGTATATGTTATGTTGGCAAAAATGTGTATGATGTTTTAGGTTTCAGAATGTCTCTCTTTGTAATCGTTCGTTCATTTGCAGCCCGTTTTAGATTTGTGTTGGTATTAGAATTGTCAATATTAAGTATCTTTTTAGAAGGAGTTCTTAAGGAGTGATCTACCTTTTACTGTAATGATTTTAAGGTCGGTCGCACATGGATGTTTACTTAATAGGTAGTGAATATAATTCACTTTGGATAAGCAATGTTCGAAAATTGATGTTCACAGAGATGGTTGATTTTAAATTGTGAGTGAGTCAGCGTTGATGTACCTTTGCACTTAAAATCGTGATTTCGAGTGACGTGAAGTATGTTGACAATTTCTCTGTGGGAGTTCGTTACTGACTGCTTGGGTCAGTCGGCGTTTTCTTTTATAAGTTCTGAAAATCCGAATTCGGCTCACAGAGTTTTGGTGCAATTTTGCTTTTGCACGTGAACTTTCAGATTATCATCTCATTAACCAATCACATTGGTTGATTCGCCTAGTAGGGTTCTTATTGGTTGAAGTTTTCTGTACGTAGGCGTAAGATATAGACTGTTCAGTTGCTAGGGGTGATATGTAAGAAAAAGAGGAGTCTACACCACTACGATTTTATACATTTACACACACAAACCAATTTTCAGGGAGGATTGGAATCTCTTGAGATTTTGGATGGACGCGTCGTCTTTTCTTCAATTCGGAATGTAACAAATTAGACTAACGTTTGTTTAAAAAGTAAAATGGTTAGTCATGTTTCAAGTGTAATGAAAATCGAGTAAAATAGTAAAGAGCAGAATTTCTTTCTTTTATTTCTCTGAAACTCACTCTCTGATGAAATTCTTAATGAGAGTGAAATTTGTCAGATAAACGCTTCCTATTTGTTCTGTATCTAAACTTTCTCTCAGACTCCGATCTATATTTGATACTAACGCTCTCTAATATATATTCAATCCAACTATATATGGAAAAATATCTAAGTATTTTTTTAAAATAATTATTTAAAAATGCTCTAAAAACATTTATTCCAACCGAATAACTAAGAGCATTTACATTATTTCAAATACAATCTTTGAATGTCAGCCAAAGACAGACTTATCGTAAATTATTGCAAATCAGGAAGTTTTATAACTGTATGAATTTAGAATTTCTTTCTTGAAAATAGTGTCTACAAACCGATTAAAAAAGAAAGCGTATTAAAGATGAAATATGACGAAAATATACGGGCCACAGACTAGACAGAGTTATACTAAACATTGCCTTCTAGTATATGTTTTTGAATTCTATTGAAAGTACGCATTTTCAGGTTATCAAATCACTACAGTAAAATGATTTTATTTGATTACACGTCAACAGTTTTTTTTGTTTTTTGTTTTTTTTAATAAGGATCGATTTTTTCAAAGAAATTTCCGTTGCTGTTGGTGATACAGATTTTGCAGTCAAGGTCAACGGGAGCTGAAGGATAGAGATATATTCACCGGAAATGTTTATCAGGTCCACACCCAGAACTGTAGATTACCAACTTCCCAAGTAAGTGAAGAAGAGATTTCTGTATAAAATGATGCACATATGTCAACTATAATCTACAGAAGGTGATAATTTAATATTATTTGCAGATGACGCTAGTCAAAATGATGCAAATGTAAAATTACGTCTTTAAAAGTATTTACAAAAATTTACATCGGAAAGGAAATATATCTCTAGTGAAAAGATCAATGAAATATTCTGAGGAAGTTTGGCTTTGCCTGAGTTAAGTTAGATTAATAAATCACAATTTATGTAATGGCGGACTTCCGGACGAAGACGATCAAAGTTTTCCAAACATGATGTAAATCTAAGAAATGTTTCACACTTTACCATCCGTTCATGTTTCTACTCTGAAATCCATCCACAAAAACGTATTAGGTTATTCTACAACTTCTTCCTTCACGAGATCCTGTGAGTACTAAGTTTCTAATTTGTCTTTCCTCGTGCGAAATTTAGAAAATTTCTTACTCATATTTAAGTAGAAGTTTTTCTTCGGCACCATTTACTTTAAACTCTCGTTGTTCACATGTTTCACTCTGTGGCTTTCAAATCCTTACATCGGACTATAAATCTTTCGCTTCGTGTGTATTCTGCCAGCATTCACAGAAACAGCTGCTGATAAATATCACAGACATTCTGTATTCTTTCATTTGTTTCTAACGCAATCTTCTATTTTGTTTTAATTTGCAAATTTTATACAAAGCAACTTTCGATTTCCGATGCGCTTTCGAATTTCTGCATCCGATTTCATCTCGTCTAAGACAAATCTATCAAAATATATAAATTTCTGTACCTGTTTGATTCTAATGTCGCTCATTCGAAGCTCACGCCTTTGGATATCACTTTTCTGACGATACGATCATATAATCTTTCCTTGCAATTAAGATTTAGACCTTTCTTCTCAATTTTATCCATTTCCATCTAGGTACCTCTCATAGATTTTCACCTGCGCCCGCTATGAACAATATGTGATCAGCGTATCTTTAGTTGTTAAATGTATATCACCGATTAAAGTTAGTTCTCTTCGCATCTTCACACTGTATATTGTAGAAAGCGATGAGAAAATAAAACCTTGTCATTCCTTTTTCGGCATTTTCTTTCTTGCGTATTTGATTAACGTCTTCTCTAGCGGTATGCAGGCTGTTTTTCCTAGAAAATATCATGGATGATACTAGTGTATTTCCGATAAATGTCGACATTTAATCGTAGTTCAAATATTTTTGTGCATGTCTTATATCGTCATATGATTATACATAATACTTCAAAATATATTATATACATCATTCGGACAGTTGTTCTCATCTTGTCATGTTCACGACGTTTCGGCTAATGAACGCTCCGGACTTCTTCAGGTGATTGGTATTTCGACCTGAACCTTTTATTTTGTCCACAGCGGTAGATTGTTTTAGTTCCTGAAGGAAACATGGCCAAGTGGATAAAAGCGTTAGTTGGATCCAGTGACTTGACCCAGATAGTTGTGAGTTCAATACCTGGTTACCGCAGTGATGACCAAAAACAATTACAGCCGAGTTAAAGCGGGATAACTCGGACATCTGGAAGAGGCATGGCACATGGAACTTGAACATTTCACTCCGGTGGACGAAATAAAGTGTCCAGTTCGAAATTCTTATCACCCGGCGAAGGCCTGCCGGTTCAACGGCCTAAACGTTGGGAATATATCAGTGTAGATGAGTATAACAGTCCGAGTAATGGAAATAATTTCAATAGCTCATCTCAGAAACAAGACAGGTATATAATTTAGTTAAAAAAGAACGGCCGTAATTAATGGGTTATTGAGGCCTTATCTGTACTAATGCTGCTCTATCCTTTATGTCCAGCTCGAGTTCAATAGGCGATTACGCGACCTTACGTGTCATGAATTATTCTCCGCCCTGCAACCCTTACACTACAAATGATACTTCGCTAGCCTCCGTCTACGCTCTTACTATGCCAAACGTACAGACGCGTCATATTCTTTAGCTCCACCAGCGGAACTGGGCGAGCGAAGTTTACGGTAGAGAATCATCCCAATTCTCGTGATGTTCCTCTGATAAAGAGGAAGTTTCACTAAGACGGCTTCTTTCCCAGAACTCATATACTGTGGAATAATCTTCTGATAAGAAGCATCTGCAATCATGAGCTACTCATGTCCAGAATTAACCGATATGATACACTTCCTAATAATATGAACATCTTACTTTCTCATTTCCACTCTCAACAATCCTATTCGGTTACACTAACTCGCGTGGGCCTTGGGCCATGTATTGAGTGAATTAACGTTAAAAGATAATCAGTGGAATGATCTATCAACGCTATCCACGGTTTTACGAAAATTCTGCAACCAGTACTTGTGAAGCAATATTGTGTGTGATTAGCTTGAACCTAAGATCTGAATTATTCATTCGCTTCTCTGTCAACTATCGCGATATAACAGTAATTTGAATGCAGCAACGTATGAAGATTCTAGTTATAAAAGAACGCGTTATGAAATAACCTATACAAGCAGAAATTCCCGCCAAATTCTCTTTGTTTTCAAACAGAAATATAAACACGTTGCAGAATAGTCGAAAGGTCAACATGACCATTTCACAAAGAAAAGTAAAGTATAAAAAATATGATACAATTTCATTTCCGACTGCAAATGCCAGCAATCTCACTTCGTGAAATTGGAATAAAAAGTAGTCTCTGATTTTGGCGAGAGAAGTCGATAACCTGATTGAAAAAAAACGATAAATCGATGACAAGCAAGAAGATTTCAGATAAAAGAAAAACGATCGCAAATTCAATATAATCTCGCAGCGAGAAGAGGTTATATATATATATATATATATATATATATATATATATATATATATATCAGGCGAATGCGTGTAAACGGATGCCTAATGTATGTATATTTATATATGCAGGCACACACATATCTCGATCTATGTTTGATCATAACAGATACAATGACATTCTGAACTGATTAGTTAATATCGCCTTATTGATCCCCCATTCTGTAACAACACACGCAACTTTACTTATATGCAAACACACGCACGTGTGCGCGCGTGTGTGTGTGTGTGTGTGTAGTAGTAGTGCATTTTAGGTTTCATGAAATGTGACAACGAACTGCTTTTTAGAGAAAAGCGTCTATGAAAAACGTCAATTATTTAAAAGATGACTCAATGCAGAAAGAAGCCTGTAGTCAGTTAATAATACCCTTCACACAGTCTCGTATTTAAATAAATGGCTAAAAATCATTTTTCATTATTCTTATATTTTTAAATTCAAACAATTCCAGTAATATGAAATTAATATTAAAAAAAATTAAAAAAATTATTAAAAATATTAAAAAAAATGCATAATTATAGAACAAATCTAAAATTCTATGCAGAAAATTCATGTCAAACCATCATATGATAATTTGGGGCGATTCTGAACTGTCCCTGAGCCGCTTTCTGAAACACTCGTGACTGTGAATCATTGACTATCTAACCGTCCTAAATCTGTTGATATTTTTTAAAAATCAGAAGTACAAAAAAGTTATCCAATGGGAAATATAGATATACTTGAAATGTTGGAGGATATATTTTTTCTCAGTATGTACAGGGTTTGCAAAAATTTACTGTGCACTTTTCTAATCATATTTTTTCATAAAAGTAAGTGCATATTGATTTTCTGAACACCCTATATATGTTTACTTTTACAATCCTGTAAAAGAAGACTTATTGACAGCAGAAACCGTTGCATATGTCAATGTTGAAAATGGAAAAAAAATCACCTGCCATGGAAGTATACAATTGGAAATCATTATAATTGATGAATTATGTCTTCCTTGGAAATCATTAAATTTCCAATGAAGCATACATCTATTTTTAGATCAAAATGCATTATTGTTTTATATATATATATATATATATATATATATATATATATATATATATAATAAAGGTCAACTCTATCCTTTGCTGGAATGTCATACACAAAATACTATTACATCCAACTGAAAATTGAAAACTCAAAATTATATATATTCGATACGAGACATTATTTTCACTAAAACTATTTTGCCTTGGTAAGTATGGTTCTAATTTGGAACCAGAGAAAATCTCTTATATCCGGGTTTCTCTATCTCTCTCTCTCTCTCTCTCTATATATATATATATATATATATATAAAGCTTTAATCATATTTCTTTACCATCCAACTATGTATGTTGACGGATCCTAACAGTGATGAATACTAAAACTGGGTATGAATCTAAACTACTCCTCGCAGCATGGCTTCTGATTGCAATATTTGGAGAAGCGTGGAAGCACCACTTAATTACTGTTGTTCACAGATTCACACTACCCCGGGGTGGTAGCAACCGTTAGGGACCCAGTTATGGACAAATAGTGAGCCCCTCATAAAATTTACACGGTATGAATGTATACAAATATAATTCAATACTAAATCAAAATTACCAACTAAATAATTTATTTGCAGCTGAATGTATACAGTTACATTCAAATTATATTTTATTGAAGTCATATAATTAAATACACCATAGTGGTTGATATTCCAGTTAGAAAAATCAACCAAACAAGCAACATGAAAGAACTCTTTCATGACGTTAGTTCATTTTATATCCTACAACTTTTAAAGACATCAAATTGTATTCAATTGTGAAAGTAAAATATTTTTTTCATTCGTTCAAAGCTACAAAATAATTAAATTCCGGCATCAAACGACTCATAAGGAGCAGATATGCCATGAAACAAACAAATCAATCAATCTAAAGGATACAAGAAACTGTGGATGTTCTAACGGTAATTCATGAACACCTTTTGTTTTTACTCAACTCATATAAGAAATACAGAGACTTTCGATATAAAATACAAAAAAAAAAAAAAAACCCGAGTAAAATCTTCATTTCTAAAATGTATGAATGAAATCGATTTCCATTTGAAGACCTGATGAAATACTCTTACGATTTTTATGTGTATTCTCCCATTTTAATTTTTAGTAAAACCAAAAGCTGATACAAATCCCAAACATAATTGCAACATACATCTCGACTCATATACTTGGTGTCCAACACGTTTGTAAATATCAAAATTATCAGCTATGTAAAACAGCGTTTTGAGATAAATGATTAAAATTGGCAATGGAGAAAATAATCCCTCGAGGTATTTATTATGACACTTCTTCGTCGTATCTCGTAAACTGGTGATGCAAAATCAAAAACAACAATCCTACCAAACAAGATAACCCACATCATATGAGGATTTTCACCAGGAGCAAAAAATATTATAGATAGCTGTTGAATGATTAGTTGTTGAATTTCCACACTTCTTCGGACACAAGGATAAGAATGAAACCACCATTGATATTACAAAGCTAGATAATAAGTATTTTTATTTTTCTGATAAGTATGTACCTTCATCATGACCGACTTCTAATAACTATATCCATTAAATTTCTTCCATGTATTTGCGTGTTACTGCTGGTACTCAGAGCACAGTTGGCTTTCAGAGCAGCTAAATAAATTATATTACAGGCGATTGGTCAACACAAGTACCCCACCTGTATTTCATACAGTAACTAGGTTGAACCGACATTGATTACAGCTTCCGAGAGAGACTGCATAATCTGGTGGGATCAATGTTTTGGACAAGGCCAGTGTGTTAAAGTTCTCTATCACACTGACCTGTGCCTTCCAAGCGAGCACAACTCTCGATGACTTCAGAACTGTTCCCTCTACTAAATCTTGCTCACAAAGCATTGCTCAACGCGTGTTAGAGTAGTTGTCAAGCACTTTCATAAGTTATCGAGCGTTGGGATCTCTCTCACACATACAGTTATATATATATATACATAGATATGTGCGTGTGTGTGTATGTGTTTTCAAACTTTATTTTCTAAAATGTATAGAGCCGACAACAATAATGCTCTCACGATTTCATTATTCCTTCAATAAGATTTCTATTGTGAAGTCATGCAGTTCTGAAACTGCGTGGAATGATCTACACAGAAATTACTAAACTCCTACTTATATGTATTCTAATCTGATATAAATTTTAGAACAATTATATATAAATAATTCACACTATATTCATTTATCTAAATACTCGTTCTGTTTGGGTTCATATGATTTTTTTTCCACATATGTCTGCGCAAGCGCGTGCTTGTTTTTGCACACCACATGAATGAAAAAAATGAAATACATAATATTTTAATATAGGAAAATGCATATTATCTCAAGATTATTAATGTACAATTTAAGACGTTTTCCTTTGTACAGTTTTGTCTATTTTTTGCAAGGTTATTCAAGAATTCATTTTTTTGGTGGCTGGGCGGTGAACACCGGATAACAAAATATATTTGAGCATTTAGTAGGCCGGTTTATTTTTATTTTCGTCATATCAAACTCTTATGGCGAAATCTAAATATTTTATACGCAATTTTTATTAGGTTTTTGGAAAAATTAATGATTTAGTGGTACAAGATATATTAATTAACCTATAGCTTGATTCCTACCGTTCCCGATGGTATCCAAATTTAACACTTCATATTCTAAATTGTTTACATATCTAGGTACTGACGAAGCTCAACATTATACATCTACCGTGATCGTATGGGAACCGGTTTTTGAAATCTAAATTAAAACCTATATAAAATATAAATAATATTAGGTTGGTGCAAAAATAATGACGTAATAATGTCGTTTGTTGACGTTATACGTCAAAAAACGACATTATTACGTCATTATTTTTGCACCAACCTAATATTTCATTTATATACGGCAATAACTGGAGTTATTTTTAAAGGCTCTAAAACATGGTTTCATAATGATCCCCCCCCAGTTGCAATCACGAATAAATGTTTCAAACATTATATATATATATATATATGAAGAAAAATATACGGAAAAAAACAAACAAAAATCCTTATATGCAATTATGCTGTTTTAATGTTAATATAATATATATACTTATACAAACAGATAACTGAAAGTTTTATATGATCAGCGTTACGTTTAAACATGGTTTTAAACGCTGATCATATAAAACTTTCAGTTATCTGTTTGGATAAGTCTTGTTCTTATGTCCATCTTTTTTGTCATGTTGAATTGATAATGGTTATTATATTTTATGAATATGTTCTGAAGATGGTTTATTAGACCGAAACGTCCGACGTTGACATTATATTAACATTAAAACAGCATAATTGCATATAAGGATTTTTGTTTGTTTTTTCCGTATATTTTTCTTCATACTGTCGGATCTATATCCATATATTTGCTTATATATATATATATATATATATATATATATATATATATATGTATACGTTCAATGGAAATAAAGCCATGGCTACTATTCAAAATTTAAGAATGACTGAAGAACCTTGACAAATGAAAATAATTGCTTTCTTCTTAGAAAGTCTCCCTGTTTTGTTGGTGACAGAATTCATTTAATATATCCGTAGACTATCAAATATTACTAATTCATCATACAAAATTGGTTCAACATGCCCGATATGTAAGTGGAATTTTGATTTGGGATTTCCCTCTATATTACGCGATCTATATAAAAATTATTCGCAACAGAATTCAATACAATGAAGACGATCATGAAAAGTACCATTTTTTTGTTCACAGTAATCTTTTTTTAATATTTACATTGATGTACCTCCATACACAAAGTAGCTGCTATAAATTTATAAAGATTTTATCGGAATAATTCATTCGATAATGTACAACCAATTCATTTTTTCTTTAAACTGAGAAATAATGTT
Organism: Acanthosepion lycidas; assembly: GCA_963932145.1. NCBI lineage: Eukaryota > Metazoa > Mollusca > Cephalopoda > Sepiida > Sepiidae > Acanthosepion > Acanthosepion lycidas. The sequence continues at coordinate 57,703,168 of OZ010581.1, forward strand.
GAAATTATTAAATAAGGGATATTTTAAAATATTTCTTTAAAATGTTACGTGGGGGTGCTACAAAATCCTCGGTTAAACCTTCGTCTGGAAAAGACCAAACTGAGAAATAGTTACTGAACTCCTCCTCCTCCTCTCGCCCGAAAACATGTTAGCAACTGCTAGGATATAGAATTTAAAAGCGGGGTTTGGAGGCGTAAATGCTCATTGCTTCAAGAAAACTAGTGTATATAAATAAATATTATATTGTTTTGGGTGTATTGCTTAGAAACCATTATTCTTGAAAAGGATTGTAGGCAATGGAAGCACTGAAACATTTGAAAGAACCGAATACCCCTAAATTGTACGAAATTACCCTGTTTCATAAATCATGCAACACATGCTATGAGGCTTGGCGCTAAGATATTGATCAGTATGTTAGATCAAAAACACCGTATTTGAATCACAGATGAAACCAAAAAATAGTAAAATCTACAATTCCAACTTGTAAAGAATAATGGGAATCCATTGAAAGAGTAAAAGAAAATGCTTTTAACGAACTTCTTTTGATTCACGATCAATATATATATATATATATATATATATATATATATATTGCCGTTTTCTAGAATGCGATTTGAGCCTTTTAATGTAAGTCTATGGAAGAATGGGTGCCAATACGAAATAACGTTACGAACATGGGCTGCATTTTTGTATAGTTTTAGGAAAAGTTAATATCTCTTGTTTACACGAAAATAATTGTACAAGCAGTAATGACTCGTTAGCGATGATCAAAACAATGCGATAAGGCATTGTGTTACAATGCCGACCAACGAAGAATGATTTTTCTAAGTAGCAGGTAAAATCTTGTGCATTTGTCGATGATTCTAACATAAAACAAGTCTGAAATATAAGAATAAAAATATATACGGAAGAAAAGAAACTTTAAATAAGAATGAAGATAACGGAACCCATTAGCTTCAACATGATCACAAATATATGACTGTCGACTACAGAAATATTTCCTTAAACGCATATAAGCGGGCATGATAGAACTACACACAAAATCGGAGAGAGCATTACCTGCCCCGATAAATATATAGACAGTAACTATAATTTTCTTTACAGATGAAGATGAAATCTGATGTGAAATAAGGAAGGTCTAGAACGTCTGCTTTGCATTATTGATAAAGACAGATTAGAAAATCCAATGTTCACAGGTTTATTGCAGGAAATATGAATACAAATAAAAAGTAACCGATTACAGAATTTTTCTGAATGGATAAACTATAAGGTTAATGAAGGATGGTAAAGGTCAAATATTATTATCGCAAGAATCAGGAGGTTGTGGAGTGCCATGATCGTAATAAATTTAGATGATAATAAGAAAAAGCTGTCAATACATAATGGTCAGAATTTCGATTGAGGCTTAAAAATATATGTTATATGCCCATAATATCTATATTTGCAAAACCACTCTCCAACATAGAGCACTTTTTCCATATATACGTATAGTTATAGCGTTAGGTAAATGAAATAAGTAGACATTAGCGACAGTATAGGCGCGTGCTGGCATGCATACGTTAGTAACCAAATAAATAATTACTAAATTTAGCCAAAAGGCGTAAACATAATAGTGCTCAATATGATTGGACAGGGTAAAGAAATGTATATTAATAAATACACATATACCTACGTCTGGTGTGCGACTAAAGTTTCGCTGTTTACCCAACCCTTCGGGCACAATATATATATATATATATATATATATATATATATATATATATATATGATGTCACACATTATGAAATTGACAAAGTCCGACAATTATTTAAGACATTTTATGTTTATACGGTCTTTTTATAGATACAAATATTTAAGCAAATGTTCTGTTTATAATAAACAGTATTAAACAACATTTACCGGCCTGAATGTCCGAGAAATTTTCATAGAAATTATTCGAACCTGTATCCTATACGGAACCGTCATATAGCCTGACGTGCCTTTTAACCGATTCGGCCACAGAAGCTCCTTCGGTTAGCAAGGTTGAATTTGTTGCTTTTAAACTTCAATCATCCATGTATCTCTCACGTACATTCATATCTAATGGCGTATCAAATGTAAACAAATGACGTCACACATTATGAAATGGAAAAAAGTCCGGCAATTATTTTAAGACATTTTATGTTTATACATTCTTTTTATGGATACAAATATTTAAGTAAATGCTCTGTTTATAATATATATATATAAAGAAAATGATAAAAAATGTATGCTAATATGTATTCTACAACGTCATCAAAAACTAAGCATGCGTTCTACCTCAGTTATTACTATAGTATACGGTCTACCGCGCTCTCTATTACGAATTTAGAAGATTGTTCTCTCGTAAAAAAAAAAAAAATAAATACACCTGATGCTGCTCGTTCAAGGTGACATGTCTATAAATATATTTCAGCAAAATATTTATCTGAAGGAGTCTGTCCAGATGAGTTAATGGTTTCAGACCTAGGAGGAATTTTAATGCTGGATCTCCATTTCTTCCATTTTATGTGGACAGGACGCACGAATGGTCACGTGAGAGTAGAATTCATCGAAGGTAGACCGTAGGGAGAGGGCACGAGACGTGAAGTGAGGTCACAGTATAATTCATAGACCGCATTCTATAGTTGGAAATAAGGTAGACAACATACTACAGTAGCACCAAAATATGATCATTATATTCCAAAACAGAAATGATAATATATCAATAAATAGCTTTAAAAATTGTTTCAATTCTATTGTAAAGCAATAAAAAAAATAACAACTTGTTAGAAATGTGGGATTCGTTCATAATTGGGCCACCGAGAGAAAATTGATCCAATAAAATTATATATGCACAATATATCCCATCTTAAATAGTGCAAACGTTTTGATGCTCTTTGATTTCAGATTCTACTGGACCCATTTTGCACGCGAAAACTGAAAACTGATATTGCACAAGAGAAAAAAATGTTAGTGGATAGTCTGTCCTATTATAAAATATTAAAATTCAAACAATAGGATCATATACTTATGCATTCGGGACTCGCTAAAAATACAAAGGTGACAGCTCAGTCAATTGACGCTGTAGCACAGGGAACAACCTAGATTAGTCGGGTAAACAGGTTGGTTGATTTTGATGAGCTTCATATCGCCCTCTATAGGTTATTTAATACCGAAATGTAAATATTTTGTACGTAATTTCATGGGCTCAACTAAATATATTTTGTATATGTTCAATTATAGATATGTATTGCTTGTAATTTTACTATAAATAGCTATTTTTATATATAAATATATATATATATATATATATATAATACTTTCATAAGTTTTGTTTTTATTTGGGAGTTCACTATTTATCAATAGCTGTGGTCGAAACAAGTGCTGCCATCGTCAACCTGCTTGAAATAACTAGAAATAAAAAAAAGGTGATTCGATATGATCCCCTCAAAGGGAGTATATAAACTTGAGAGAATGGTCCAGAAAGTGCTGGATCAACACTGACCATAGCCATCACTCCAAATTAAGTGAAAATGATCAGGTTTTACTGATGTAAAATTTAATTATTACATACAAACTACACAGCAAATGATAGCAAAAAAGATCGGACGTCGTATGTACATTTTTTTTTATATTCTAAGGCCTAAATATTTTAAGCTTTTGAAAATGTCTAGTGATATCCAGTATAAATACGATGTATCATTTGACAAGAAACGAAATGGTAAATACCAACAACAAAAAACTGCTCAAATTAAGACGATGTATTTTCTAGCATTATTCTTTCGATTATTTCCCATGTGAGTAATACTGCGGTGTAACTACATTTGAGAGAAAAGCGCGTTTGCGAGATAAAATTAACAGCATGAAGTCAGTCGTTTGGATTTCGTACAATAAACTATTGACGTGCTGTGGTATATTCAACCGACGTCGTAGTGAGGCGGGTTCATATCTTATCCAAACATTGTTTATTTCGTATCAGCACAAATATACGAGATCTGAAGAGTTTCAATAAAAAGCATATGAAAGTAAGGTGAGAACATAATTATTGTTTTACGAATTTGTCACCCCCGTCCCGTGTTTCATATCATAATGGACATGAGGATATTATTGCTCTCTGTGATTATATATATATATATATATATATATATATATATATATATATATATATATATGTGTGTGTGTCTGTCTGTGCTTCTGAGATGAAGTATTTTAACTATTTATATTGTCGAGTGGAAAAAAAGCTTTGATTGAAGTCATCTATTGACTTGACCCAACGAATTGTGAGTTCAATACCTGGCCACAGCAAAAGTGAAAAAAAAACTTGGACATTTGAGCTACTGAAGTGAGATAACTGAAAACTGAAATATCCATGGCAAGTGGAACTAGAAAAGATACGGTAATAAAACCTGAGGACGAAATAAAGGTTTCGTTCGAAATTTCAGTGTATATAACCTGAAAAAGTCGGAGCATGCAACAGCTGAAACGTCGTGAATTAGACAATAGATTATTCCGGCAGCAATAACTATTTCAAATATTCTTCGTTAAATAATATGGACATGTTCTGTTATTTCTTCTTTAAATTCATTTTTTATGTTTCTGAATACCGTTTTCTGTTATCGGAAACTTTTACAAACTTCATATTTATTTTACATTATTTTCGTCGAGTATTTTGGAATATTGCTTCATTCGTTTTCAAGGACTCTTTTATGTTAAGCAACTCTTCTTTATTTTTTATTCCGGCGTTCATACATTTTATGGAACCAATTTCAACTCACTCAAGATGAGGTCATTTAAACGTTCAAACAGAATTTTTCTTCAGCAAAATGTCCGGAAGAGGCTGTTGGAATTTCTGGGGTACGTAATAAAGAAACACGTCTTGGAAAATCTGATAGTCCCATGTGAGATTGACGGAAAGAAGCGCAGAACATACTTGATGATCTTGAGAGATCAGGTTTGGGAAAAATATCAGTATGATAGAAAACTCACTAAGAACTAGAAGGAAAAGAAAAATGTGAATGGCCATAATCGTCTACGTGATAACGGGGTACGGCATATTCAAGAAGGAGGATGAGCGGGAATATCTCATTTTAAGTTGAAAGGGTTATATATATATTTTAAAGGGTTAAAATCCATGTTAATAATTTATTCTATCAGACATTTTGTTTATGGGAAATTTTCCGGAATTTTGCTTTCTAGCGAAATTTGATCTTCAAAAATTTTAATTTAATATTAATTGATATATCCTGTTTTAATTCATATGCTTTTATTGTAGTCTTAATGAATTTTTGTTTTTCACAAAATTTCCGGAAATTTGAAAAATTAAAAACATCTTTGATAGACAGAACCTCACACACATTATATATATATATATATATATATATATATATATATATATATATGTGTGTGTGTGTTTGAGTATTTAAGACAAACATGAGAATCGATGAAAACTACAGTTTCTATGTACATATTGATATTTTACGTGCTGTTTACTGGCAGCGATAGAATGCGAACCTAAATAGGTGCCGAAAGACTGGAATTAAATTTGGAGAAATGCTCGCCGAAATTGAATCGTAATAAATGTACTCATAAAAGGTTTCATAATTTTTAAGTGAAACACTGGAATTAATTAACTCAACTGAACATTCGAAATTCTAATTTCTCATTTACTGCAATTTCAACGAATTGGCTATTTGAATGTTTTGCGATAATTAGTAAAAGACTGCCAAATAAAACTGATCATACAGTATAAAAAACAAAAAAAACAATACATACAATTTCCTTTGCTACCATTTTGCCATCTGAACAAATAAACTCACTGACAAGTAACAGTTTTGAGGATTTAAAATATCATGATACACATTTTTCGAAAGAAACACGACACAAATATCTCTGGGAAATAAAAACATCTCGGAAGAAAAAAAAGAAAATATAAACACTTCAAAGAATAATAATTGCCACAGTCTTTTAATTGATTTTTCACTGATAAATTTTCCTGCCTTTTCACTTGCTTGAATGTATTACTATTTTTATAGTTTACTTTGCATTTTGTTTGTCATTAAGTATGTTTGTCTGCATTGTTTCGATATGCGAAAAAAAAATCTTGATGCTAATTACTAATGTTGCTTTTAACGTAAAAATGTTGTCGGAATGCAGTGAAACATTTTCATTTTCTCATATACAATGAGTTAGTAAACACAGCAAAAAGTTAAAATAAAAGCACGAAAAAAATTGACTACCAATGCGCATTGTGGAGAAAAACAAATATTTTTACTTAAATTTGCAATTGTAAATTTTATTTGTGGCATGACAATTGTTTTAATTACAATCCGTGAAAGTGATCAGTAACTTCACACATAGTGAGCAAATGAAAACCTGGCCAACAAAGACGCTCATTATGGGAAAAAAAAAAGTAAATAGTAAATTATTTAGTATGATTGGAATTTACATAAAACAAAAGAATCTCATTATGCTGTATTTCCTGTGCGTCATACAAGAGTTTCCGTTGCAAATTTTTTTTTGTATCATATATATATATGAAACACAATGAACGAAGATTTAACTATGAGGGCCTGCTTTGGAGACGTTTTATTCATAAAAACAGTATTTCACATAAAATTGGATATGCTTTGGAGGAAAATACTTAAACGGTGGATTACAGATAAATCAAAATATTTAAGTTGGAGAGAGACGTAGGAAACAAACTGAAATAACTGACGTTTCGTCCATCGTAAACTTAACCTCTTTCCTTCAGCATTATATCTCGTTTATTTTTGTCATTTATCCCAGTTTTTTTGTCTATAAATTTTGTCAATTATGAATGAACATCGTATAACCCTGTGTCATAACCCTGAGTATTCCAGTGGTGATATTAGGTTGGGCGGTTTTATACTCACAATAATATTCGGAGATACTATGAACCGTATATAATTATCAGCAAAAATATTGTTGTAACCTAAGAAAGGTTACTGAATAGAATAAACAAACGAAGGTTGGTAAGGAACGATAATACTTAGGACAAGTACAACACATATAAGATTCGCCAGCGGCTCGTTAAAGTAGGAGTCAACTGCTAGAAGTGAGACAAATGAATTCCTCAATGAATCTCCAACAGAAATATATGTAGCAACCGCTCCACTCGGTCAGATGTGGCACAGAGCCGAGTTTAATTTGAGGTATCCGAGCCCGTAGATTGACCAAAAATTCCTGGTTGACCCTCTATAAAACAGGGTCGGGTAGCTATTTCTCGAAACGAAACACTGCCCTTCGATACTAGTCTCGTCTGGTGATCGTCTCTACCCTGATGGAGAGAGTTTTACTATCACAGCAGGAGACGAATCTCCAACTGCAAACCAACATACAGAATTTACTACTGAATTTATATGAATGGAGGTATAACCATTATCGTCCGTAGGTATGCTACAACAAATATATTCTGGATATTTTAAAGCCCTACATTTTCCCCTTCCTTGATTTATATTTAAAAGTATTATAAACTTTTCTAGTGGGCATAATTTAGACTTGGCTGTTTCAAACCTTGCTTTGAGAAGTAGACAAGCCAAAATTTGTGCTGAAACACTTACACTTTTACGGTATATTCCCTTAAACCGTTATTTTTCTCAAGGATTTTCTTCTCGTAAAGAAACTACACCCTAAAATGTTTCCATCTTGTCATTATTCCGGTATACTTAACGCTATCAAACACTTCAAAGCTAGGAATTATGTGTCAAGCAACAAAGTTAGAAAGGATGGTGCGACACAGCGTTTAAAATGTAATTGGGAAAACTTTCAAAGTTGGAATTTGAGAACTGAACAAATAATTCCTCCATTTTCATCATTCTTTTAACAAGTGATGACAATCTTTCATTTTACGTATCATTTTTAAGATACTGAAAATGCAGTTTTGATACGTCAAATTAAAACCATTGTTGTGACCAATTGAAAAACCAGTGTCAACGCCACGACCAGTATTCTGGACACAAACAGTCCTTGCTTTGTATCTGCTGGAATTTGGACGATGTCGTCAAATTCGAGCTCGATAACACGGAAAGAAACATCACTCCAAAAGTTTATTGTCAACGTTTCAATCGGATAAACAAAGAGCTACGACGAAAGTGTCTTAATTTTGTAAACAGAGAAACTTATATCCATGTAGGTATGCACTCTGCAAAACAAACCGAAGAAAAAAATGTCCTTCAGATACGAGATATTTTCATATCTTTCATTCACCCCAGATTTGGTACCAACAGATTTTAATTTTTTTATACACCGATGAGTTTACTGAGCTAGGCTTTCACTTAGGCGTACTGATATATAGGGTGATTATGTTGAATTCTAAATGTGTTACAGAAGTACGTTCTTCGTTACTTCATTATATTAAAGACTTAATGATATACCAATATAGGATGTATCTACTAAGCTTGTTTTAATTTTCTTTTAGAATAAACGTCTGTGAAAGCCAGCGAGAACAGCTGAAAATCTAACTTTAAACATGAATGATGATATATAAACTTCAAACGTGTTTAGCTGCAAGAATATTTCAGTATCTGATATTTGAATCATTTATCGCTTGCAAAATATTAAATGATAGACATCTCATTCCTATTCTAAAATAATATAGAATATTTTATGTAAAGAATCTCGTTCTATATCAATTTTATAAAGTCAAGGTATTTACATTTAGGTTAATAGACAATATTTCTTTCCAAAATTAGATTGTGGCTTCAAGTGCCGTTAAAATCAGTTAATTTTTGGTGGATCATACACAAATTTAAGCAGCATTGTCTTGGCGAAAATGAACATAAAATATTAAGCAGACTTTTGAAAAAGCCAGAAGGTAAGAAAATCCTTCGCATTTTGCAGCACATACCCTATTCCACTGATAATTAGCCGGATTAATTTCATGGAAGATCTTTCATGCTGGTTGTTTGATAGTAGTTAATATAGATTTGTGAGAACTCGAAATTGTGATAGTATATAATTATTGTTGGTATTTTTTTTATATAAAATATATTGCTAATATTTTTATTATGAAAATATACATTTCTACTTTCATAGGGGTTTGCTTTTGTATGGTATGTTCACTATTTTTATATAGCTGAGATCCTAACAGCTGCTACCACCCTGGATAAGGATCGACCTGGGAACAGAAGCAATAATAGGTGGTTACAAGCTCTTCAGAACTTCACGATCAGAGGCTTCGTTGTCGGAAGTAGTTTGTCAATACCTAAGACAAACGGTGGTCAAAAATAACAAACATGGAAATATGTTGTCGGCAATTATAACGTTATTTATGCATTCAATCGTAAGGCGCACGAACGACATACATGATATCTGCTGAAAACTTTCTCTGCCAATGTTTTCATTAAGAATAATCTAAGAAATGGTAATATATAGTCAAACCTGGAGAAGCCTGTTCGTAAAAGGACGTAGTATCAAATGGATTGTTTCTCTCATGACAGCGCCGTTTCCTTTGTGTAACTAATTTCACTCTTCGGCAATATTTATTAGTTTAAACATCGATGATTAGAATTTGAATAAAACCGAAACATATGTAAGTAAATTTATACATTTTTTATTCTTGAGCATTTACAGCAAAAGATTTTAATCACTATTTATTTATTTGATTGTTTATTGACAAATAATTTTATATTTATAGCAATCAATAAATACAATTAGAACTAATGCAATGCAACCGCTATTATTTTCCCATTGATAAGAGAAAATAAATGGGAAAAATATTATTCATAAATTTATAAACATGAACTATATTATTAAAATATTCAAACAAAACTATAAGCAAATGTTTATTATTTTCGTTTTTATAAAGTCTCAGTAAATTGGCAATTAGCTGATGTTTTGCCAAACAAGCTAATCAATAGCGTAAATAAACAATCAAATAAATAAATAAAGCCTATTATTTTCGTTGCCAATTCTCAACAAAAAAGAAAATATATGATGCCACTGTCATATGTTTAAGTTTTATTCCCCATGTTTGAACACACACAAACACACATTATGTATATTAGGTTGGTGCAAAAATAATGACGTAATAATGTCGTTTTTTGACGTTGAAAATACGTCAAAAAACGACATTATTACGTCATTATTTTTGTACCAACCTTATATATATATATATATATACACACACACACACGGATGTTTTAAATATTATAATCCATTCTGTCACTCAAAGCCGTGTGTATTAGACTTTCTCTATTTTCAAGCAATTTACTATCTGACAGTAAAATATGTAGCTTTTTCGTGTGAATCACAATTTTGAATTAAAAATGATTGAAACCTGTTTAAATCTTAATGATTGACTAGGCATTTAGTTTACACTGGCTTCAGCTTTAAATCAGACTCCATATGACAGTTTGAAGTTAGTGTCAGTGAGCTGATTTTGAATTTAAACCGAATATATCAGAAAGAATAAGAATTATGAAAAGATATAGAAAAAGAAAAATATATAAATTTGAAAATTTAATAATCAAGATTAGAATCTCGCTGATATATCTCCTATGGAGATTATTCAACTTTTTATCCGAGAAAGCCTGACTGGTCTCAGGCTTAAAAAGCAGCTCAGAGATAACATCAAGATTTTAGACCGAAAACGAAACGACTGCATTTAACCCGTTCAGTAAAAGTTAAATGCTACTGTTCATTATGACTCAGAGTTCAAACCAGTGCCTGGAAAAGTAAAATCGATAACACTATACCATATGAGTAAAGCACTCGGATGAACA
>OZ010581.1:57718909-57786409 GCA_963932145.1 Acanthosepion lycidas
CGGCTACAGTATTCAGAATATCTTCTTAGTGAGGAAACAGAGTTCTAGGATTGATGTAGAGAAAAAAAAAAACAAAAAAAAAAAAAAAAACAAATCGCATCAACATCATCTATGTAATACAGACTGCGGCGCGCCACTTACAAGATACGAGCATCACATACAGCTGCGATGGATAAATTGTCGTCTAAATTATGCGAAAATGAAAATAACACTGACATCTAATTTTAAGGTATATTTACCAAAACTGCGCAACAATATCTTAAAACAAAGAGTAAATTTATTCAATAAAATCGACATTGGCTTAAACTACAGCGTCCTGATGATTTCGAAATCTTTTGCACCTCCTGTGGGCGGTTTCCTTGTTCAATTACCTGAATGCTTCCATAATCATTGGCTTCAGTTCATTCTTGTTGGTCTCTCTGAACTGCGCAAGACACATAAGAGAATTGCAGTTACGTGGCTAGATATAAGGTGTAATGAGTTCGCAGAAAGTGTCTGACAGCCATGACAGCGTACTCCATGATACAAACTATTGTTGCTAGAAAAAGGGTCTTCCAGAAGCCACCCTCTTGTCTCAGGGCAGCACAACCTACCTCCTCAAGGCACTTGATGTATGCCTCCATGTTGAGTGAGCCCCTGTGGAAAGATGAATGGAGCTATAACGGTAACATCACATGTTCACTCCAAACACATTAGTGGTCACCATTACACTCATCAAATCATTCCGAATCATTAGCGCTGTCCTCAGTTTGACACCAAATAATCTGAAATGTTCATATCGGAGCTTCCGCGGCGAATGTCAAGTAGTACATCATTCAGTTTCCAAATTTCTGGCGGAGTTAATTACGTCATGATGTTCTTTTCCTCGCAGACGGTGCACAACTGGTCCTAATTTATTGTGCCGTCGTCAAAATAAAAAAACAACGCGCATGCGCGGAATAAAGAAAAAACTGCGACAATTAACCCATCGCACCTTGTACATATAACAATGTTTTGTATGTTTATATTTGTGACTGCTCTTAAAATGAGTCCTTGTAGATATACAATATTTTTTTTCTTGGAAACGATGAACTAATTTTCTGGTTTACACGTACTTTAATTTAATTTAATTCTTGCATGTGATTCATACTTCGAAAATTAATATTTTCAGAGTTTAACGGCATTTAGTATAAATTTAGGAAGCCTATTAAGGACAGAAATAATTACCAATTAAAAAGAATCTGCTAGAAAATCTCCCCAAGTAAAATCCTTCGGCAAGGAAATATTTAAACCAAATTAAATATGAACTAAATCCCCGTCATCGATATACCTTTGCAAAATTTATATCTCACTATGATTTTATGCTAACATTTTCCGTGTTTTCCTCCGTATTTCTAGGATGTAGAGTTATTTACACTATGTTTAAGAACTATTTTACCGATCATTGTTCTTTTTATCACAGTATTTCGACCGTTGTGCTCACCGGCCATGTTCAGGCGTATATCGATATGGGCAATCTACAAGCTGTTCTGAATTGAACCCTTTAAATAAACTCCCTGTAGATTACCCAGATCGATATACAGTTGAGGAATACCGGAGGACAAAACGGCCGAAATAAAGTCACAATGATTAAGACAATATTTCTTTCGTGCTATTTTATAAGTAACAGCCGGGATTTGATAAATTTGTTTTTCTTTACTCTAAGGTAAATCAATCATATAGCAAATAGACACGGTAGCATCAAGTATATAAAGAAAAAGGTATGTATTTCTAAAACTCGATTGACGTAGTTCTAAAATTTGTTTACCGGTTTTCTGATCTGAATATTTTCAAAGCATGTATCTCCGTTCGGGTAAATGTAATAAATTTGTACTGGGTACGAAATAAATACCTTTCACATAATGGGAAGACATTAGCTATATTTTGTGATATCAAAGAACATTCGTTGTCACTTTTGTAATGCTCATTGTACTATAAACTTTGTAATCGCAGATACAACTACAGCAACGCCGTTGAACAATAATGATGTCGTTCGAGTAACACCCTTACTAATAGTACTTGCTCCATAATGCGCGCTCGAAAAGTACCCACGGAATAGTAATCTGAATAGTGGTCACTTAGACGCCACGTCAATTCCCATATATTCACTTCCTTTTAGGGCAACTTGGTGTGGTGTAATTGTTAGCAAGCTTGTCTCGCTAAATCAGTTAAGACAGAATAGCGAGTTCGATTCTCACTGTGTTCCCCATACATTTGACCTTGTGCCACATCTAAGCTAAGCTTAGAAAATCACTATATACATTTACTTTACGATCACGTGATCTACTTATTCCAAATGAGATCACCTTTTTTTCCTTTCATGTGATGTGTGTTCAAACTCTAGTTTAGACAGCGACACTTTATTCTTATATAACACTGGATGAAGATAACGTTGAAACCAATATATTTATTATGTAAGATGTATTTCTGCTGCAGCTTATATGTCAGAAACCGAACATCATGTAAATTTTCTCTCAATACTTTTCTTTACTTAATATTAATTAATTATTTTTGTAACATGATTGCCAGCTTATTTCTTTACCCGATTTTGGATTAATTATTTTGGTTTTTGCTTCAGATTTTCATTAATTGATCTGTCTTGACTTTGAGGGTCTTTTGGAGTTCATATTTCTGAAGTCCATTACAAAATTATAATAATGAAAAGAAAATTTGATAACCGAAATTAGTTTACGAATTTGAATACTGTCTAATAAGAACTCGGCTAACCGATCTGAAGTTATTCCTAACTGGATTCCACCCGCACGGTTAGATGCTGCTTCTATAAAAAAAACTTGTCACCACATGACGCACATTTGGATGTAATGCATAAGCGTTTTCCACCCATATCAGACTGGAAGTCATGATGGTGAGATTAGGCTTCGTACGTTTGTATCACGATGTTATTTTGTGACGGGTTGTGCTACTCCCTGTTTTAATAATAATGCTTTTATCAAATACCGACTATAAGAAAAATGCAGGTACAGTAAAATGAAATGAGATTCGATGCTTTTGAATGTTGAAACCCCAAAAGTGCTGACTTGGTTGTTTCCGATCACCTTATCTGGTTTGCTGCTGTGCCATTCCCCGTCGTTTATTTCTGCATAGGTACCAGAATAGGTCAATTTATGTTTCTGTTTATACTCGAATGCCACATTCACTGATTAGATAACACAGAGTCTCCTTTGATTTTTCCACATTCGCACAGCGTTGACTCCAGTTTTGACAGTGTGATATTCCGTTCTCCAGGCTTCTCTTTTGCAACACAAACTAAAGATAAGGTTCCTTCTTTGAAATCACTTTCTCTCATCCATGTTCATTTTCCCATTTCGTCACGGTTTCCAGCATTATACTATTTACTTGACACAAATATTTACTCCGGTCTCAAAAGCAAATCTGGTATCGTTGACAAAATTAACCTGACCGTTAGACTCGAAAAGGACTTCCAATCGGTTGCTTATTGGGACAGGGATTGGCTGGTTAACTTTAATGCCTCAAAAACAACACTGATCTCTATTACTCAACATAGGCAACCACCCCTGCCTTCCGTAAGAAAATCTGATGCTCAACTCCACGAGGGAACCTCTTTGCGACTGCTTGGTTTCACACTACCCGATGACCTGAACAAATACATTGAATCAATAGCGTCATCCACCACAAGTTGGTTCCCTGTGTCACGCCAGAAAGTTTTCTCGACTGATTCTATCCTTCAAATCTATAAATCAACCATTCGCCCTTGCATGAAATACTGCTGCCATATATGATCGGGTAACCCCGCGCTTCGTCTTAAGGTCCCCGACAAAATTCAGAAACGGACAAGCAATGTGAGTGACCGTAATCTGGCATCTCGTCTACAGTCGCTCACTCACAGATGTGCCGTTACCTCCCGCTGTCTTTTCTACAAATACTTTCAAGGTAACCGCTCCGACGGGGTACTTTGCTAGTGCCCAGATTGCATGATTTCAAAGGTGCAACTTGACTGGCATCTCTGTCCCACCATTTTCACGGATGAAACAGTTAAATGCAGCTTCATGTTTCTCGCCTCCCGTCTATCTAATACCCTTTCTATTACTAATTTCCTTGATAGCTATAATCTCTAACTTTAAAAAGTATTGTCAATCGACATCTCGATATGCCTTGGTCTATTCCCTGGTCTTCTTTTAATCTTTTCCTCTAACGCACACCTTTACTCTCGCTCCCACTCTCTGTAACCCTTTGCGTGCTTGTGGCATCCCTCCTTCCTTGGAGAGAAATGCTAAAAAAGAATTCTACTCCACTCTGTCAGATGTTGAACAAAGACGAACAATGCGTTAGCTAGTACGGCCCCTGTCCACCCGCAAAGAAAAGAAGTGTTACTAAATGGAGAGGTTTAGTGAAACCAAGGTATGTATTAGGTTGGTGCAAAAATAATGACGTAATAATGTCTTTTTTTTGACGTTAAAAATACGTCAAAAAACGACATTATTATGCACCAACCTAATATATGTTAGCACTTCCTTTAAGTTAACATCAGAGCTATGAGAGCCATTACTGGGTTTAGCATCAGCTTATTAAATATTATTATTGCTGTTGTCGTCGTTTTTGCAGTACATTTCGAGTAGTAAGGAGAAATCCTCACTACTCGAAATGTTTATATCTGCTTAATTATTTTCAATGTCTTTCCAACATTTTTTTATTCCTCTTGTTTTCCCTCCTTCATTTTTCCCTTACTACTTGCCTTTTTTTTAATCCAACCTTCGTTTTCGCTTTCTTATATATATATTTCAGTTTTTACTCTCTCAGGTTTTATTGCCTCATTATCACATTTAATCACATTTATTCTTGTCATTCTTATCACAAGCCGATCCTCCTGTCATAAGAAATGTCAGAGTTAGAGATCTCAAAATCAGCGTTGCCCCAATTTCTCTAATAGAATTTCCACCATTCGAACAGAATTTAAATGATTATTGTGGAATTCACAAAACCCCGCATGAAGTATCATTTCTGAGCGACTTTTTCAATAAATAATTGAATAAAATAATATTATGATGTCTCCTCATTTTTATTCTCAAGAATTTTAGTTTTTTTTTTTTCATTTCCCTGAGTGAATATACTTTTTTTTTTATGTACAACCAATATGAATATTTATGAAGTAAAATAGACGTGTCCATTTACAAAACAAACGAAGACGCCAGTGAACATGCAAGTCTTAAATTTATTTTTTGTTTGTCGGAAAGTAAACAGACTCGATTCAGTTCATCGATATGTCATATCATATTTGTCATCCATTTCGTCAATCATATTTTTCATGTGAAAATTTCTGAGAAGTGCAAACCAGTGGTGTGGGGATTCCGTCCCCCACTTCGTCTCCTCAGACACCCGCTAGTTGGTGTTATTTTCAAGACTAGATAAGTGAAGGCAATAGACCCTCTCTCTTTTACTGAGAGGTCTAGCAGCGTCGACATTAATCTTGTACTCGCTTGGATAGGGTTATTTCTCCCCGGACGGCCGCGTAATACGTTTTAACTTACACAACATCACGCATCTAATACAGAACATATTCTTCTTTGTGCCGTCTTCCTTTGATTACGTAGGTGATTATGGCACACCGTAATTCCTCGTCGTTTTTACTTTATAATACCTGTTATCTTTTTTGTAATCACTCCTACAGCTTGCTCCGCTATCCATGCATTCTGGCTCGCTACGTAGATTATGGATTGGTTTTGTCTTTCCCCTCTTGCCTTTAGGATGTCCTGTAACTATCAGCTTTTCCAAGTGCTCTTTCCTCATTATGTGCATTACAATCTTTAACTGTCTCTTCCTGAAGTTAGGAAAAATGTCCTTTTATATTCATTTTCGTTGTCGCTCAGGTTTGCTCAATGCTATTCTGAGCGTCAATCTGTAAAACATACTTTTCTTTAATCTTCATCTGTAAAAGATTGTCCAGCATTCACTGTTATATAGGAGAGTTGATCTTGCATAATTCAGTACTATTTTCTTTATTTCTAACAGAACATTTCACTATTAATACTTTGCTTAGCATCTGGAGGGCAACATTCCGTATTCAAATGAGTGTACGGATTCCAATTGGCACTTATCGCCTAATGATAAAGCACTTCCCAAATACGTAAGTTGTTGTACTGGCTTGGTTTTTTTTCTCTGCAATTTTTAATTTACATAGTGAGATGTTCTTTTTGTTCATTATCATGCTTTCTGTCTTCTTGCAATTTATATTTAGTACTTTATTCCAGGAATCCTTCACTAACTTCTGTAGGAGTTTTTATATTTTTCTTTCTGTGTCTACAATCAACACTGTGTCACATTAATTTCTAATATAAAGATTGTGGCCGCAGAGCGAACAGTCCTCTTTTTCACTGAGTGAGCGAGGAAACTAACAGCAGCAAACGTCGGCGGTCGCGGCGAAGGCAGGAAAAACAGAACAGCAAAGCGCTCCACCTACTGAAGATATGGAGGCCGCTGACGGAGTGGAAACTGGGCAAAGGGGGAAAAAGGCGCAGGCGAAATCCAGCGCTGATCTGCCACCAACGAGCCAATATCTCAGTTAGACAAACGACCACCGCTCGGCTGATGGAACACGCCTTTGTCTCACGCCGATGCTACACCTCCCGTGTCTCCTCACAGTCGGACGTGTCAAGCACAACAGGGCCTCTTTCCCAGCTAATCGTTCCAAATCCTTTCCCTTGGCTGTGGTTTCGATGGATAGCAGGTAGAGACATTGGGAATCGCGTTGATCCGTTCATGCGCGTCACTAATTAGATAACGAGGCATTTCGCTAACACACTACCACCCGCCCGCCAGTCTAGTGAGCTTTGACCGGAACGTCCACGAGGCTGTCTATCAGGGTGGATCCTAAACTGGCGTTACCAAATGCTCCTACGCTGAGGTGGGGAGCTTTTGGTGCCATCTAGTTGGGCGGAGGTGGGAAAATTCCATTTAACTTATGAAAGTTAGGGGAGTTAGTCTCTTTTCGATAGGGAGATGAACCGAGTGCACCAAATAAGAACTCAGCATACTCAGCTTAGTTCAGGAGCTCCCTTGGCAGTGCCATAGGTCGAGTCGCCTTTTACACCGGTGCATTCCAATAAGTTTGCAGCATTCGAGATGTGTCCCATAATAACTCCACCTTTGAAGCAAGTAACGGCTTGTAGTCCTGATAAAATTTCTGAGCAACCGCTCGTCGTCATCTATAGGTGTGAGGAATGATTTGATTGTCAAGTACATCCGTAGCTATCGCGCACCGTTGGTTGTACTTCGCAGTTTTTCTCTTTTGCATGCACTGAAGTTGAATACAACATAGTTAGGTGGCATCTGTACATCCAGAATAATCATCTCCTTTTTGATCGCGATCACGAGGTCGGATTTTTGCACACCACGCTCAGTTTGGAACCGAGGCTCCATGATGACGTCGAACCAGATTTAAGATCTGAGGCACATGGTTGTGACTCATGGTGCGAAGACCGCTAACAAGTCCGCAGGCTTGAGTGATGTAGGGAAAGCTCATGAGAGCATTGCGGCCACATTTGCATTTTATATCGTCGAAGCGACCAAACCGGGATAATCGGTATGGGAGGCCCCTAGCCAACAAAAGTGGTGGGGGCATGATCGAACCAGCTGTTGGCGCCAAGGATTCGTTCAAAACAGTTTAGGTGCCTGGTATCCAACCGTTTACGGAGGTCTTCCAGCAGGCCCTCTCGGGTGCTGTTAATTGATCCCTTATATTTAGACGTCATCAAACATCATCCCCAAAAGATAGCTGGCGTAGGCTGCTGACCTTCAATGTCGTATTGAGCATCTCGATAGTGTTGATCCCTGAACCGCCGAATCTTCCTGTTGCATGAATGGTGGAATTGGGACTGTCCACCGGTAGCCGGAGCCACTGGCGAACCGTTTTATCCCATTTAACAAGTTCACCATCGCGGTTTCTGTCGAAGTTTAGCTGGTGTAGGAAACGCGGTAAGAAAAATATTTTTAGAAGGATCATCTTCGGCTGCAGTTTCAGTGCAGCGCGATTGCGTAGAAGTGTGTTTAAGCTCACCGATTTTTCCCGAGGCGGACACGAGTTTGCGTATCGGCACGGGAATCGGCGCGGTGGCGCCGGTTTCGAAACTCTCGCGCTCACCCTGGACGGCGGATCCCCGAGGGGCGTACGTGGGTGTTCGAGGCACGTGAAATACCGCGCGCATCGTCTGACGAGAAGAAACCGGTTCGTCACTATCTCATCTCATTCTTTTTTTTCCTACGTCCCTGGCCGAAGTGGGTAGTACTCTCGCGGAACCGACAGAAGACGTCTCCACCGACTCTCGCAGAAAATAGTGAAGGGTAGTTCAGAGTGTACTTTACGCCCACGGACACCGCGCGTCGACCTACCCGCTAGGAACACACTTCGTTTCCCTTAATTCTCTGATTTCTTTTCCTATATTAAATTTATCAGGGATAGTCATTCTTTCCATTTCTGTACATTTATCCAAGCGCCATTTCTCTTCCGCCTGTGTGTTTCTAATTTCTATATTCACTGGTCTGTACTCTTTAAAATTCCTTGACATTTTTTGTTGTCTTGAGACTTTCGTTTGTCATATCCCTTTCGTCTCGTCTTACTTGAGCTGATACCACTTACAGGTGATATTGTTCTTCTCTCAACTCGATCCAGATTGATTTTAGGTTCTCGCTATTGTTGTAGTTGTTAACTGTGCTTACATGTCCATGCAACATGGCTTATTTAGTACTGCCACATTTTTGCATTGTAACTGAGGTGTTCTTATCGAGCACATAGAAAAACAAGATTTTTGAGGCCGGGTATGAAGGTGAACCACCAGCGGCTACAGAAAAACTTGCATCTCCCGGAGGTGGGGTTCACCTGAACTTCTGCTGTCTGATACCGTTTCTACATTTCTGGCCGTTTCTTGTCTTCATTGGTAAATTTGTAGTGAGCATATTTGATTCCTGTATTATAAATGATCGAAAAGACGCAAAGATCCCAACATCTCAGCGAGCAATGAACACTAACAAAATTTTCAAGAAATGCTGAATCCTTTCGGTGGAACTATTCATTTTTCCCATAACATCACTTTATGTCTCGAGATGTATTCCCCTACAAGACGAAACAAATTCTCTAATTATGAATGCCAGATTTCAAAATATTCCATTAAAATGGGAAACTCAATTCATCGTATATTTATATTAAAATCATGATCGTATAAATATAGTAGTCACAATGAATTTAAAAGGTTTTAGTCCGTGTTAATATCCATTAAATAATCAATTTATTAGGTTGGTGCAAAAATAATGACGTAATAATGTCGTTTTTTGACGTTAAAAATACGTCAAAAAACGACATTATTACATCATGTTTTTTTGCACCAACCTAATATATAGTGAACATGGAAACGTTTTCATAGAAAAATGTCTGTTAATATGTTGCATTTAATTCAGAGATATCCATTAATGCTAAATATATTTCAGCTACCGAGTAAGTATAAAAGTTATATTTTTATAACTGCAAATGGAAAATACGATAAATAGGAAAGATGGTTGTTAACATTGGTTAAAAATTCACATGTGAATTTCGAAATTATAACCTATTTCCAGTCGCTTTAATTCATTTTAGTCGGTTTGGTCTTTATTTGAATATGGCAGCGTATTTGCATTAATAATTTTGGCGTTACTGCAGTTTCAACATGTTTTGCTTAATTCAACCCCGCATTAAATTTCACATGTCCCCTGCGTACAATAACCGTGTTATTGCGTGATAAACTACAATTTAAACACAAAACCCCCAGTTTGCGTTTACCATTAAAAATTGAAATTTCACTTCTTTTATTTTCCATTTATTTACGTGTATGGAGATTTGGGTTTTATAAGTAATACTGTATTGTGTGATCGATTTTCTAGTAATATTTATGCGAAGATGCTTCACCTTCATCTTCCAAATTACATCAAATATTGTTTTGTTTTTTTATTGGGTACACTTGTCTCCACAATAATATAATAAGTAAAAGTTAGATTATTGTTGTTAGTTCAGCTATGGTTAACAAACAAACCGGAAAATTAGATTATAAATTATCCGAGCAATGTGCGCTTAGCGGATATCGATATGAAACTGACAGCGTAACAATTTCAAATTACTACCGACTCGTTGCCTTCACTTTCGCACAAATAACCATAGCTCATAATCGGAGCGATAAGATAAAAGGAGAGGAATATGGATTTTCCAACCTTAGTTGTTAAGGAGTCTACGACAAAGACAACGCTTAGTTCAAAGTAGACTCTGTACTTGGCTAGCAACTGCACATTAAAAATATATACCCTACATCTACAGAGCAGCATCAGAGATATTATCTGTCCTAAATGAATTTATATACATGAGTACGATTGACAAATTGCCGTCTAAATTACATGAAAATTAAAATAACACTGACATATTATTTTAACCGAAACTCAAAGAAAGATCTTGAATTAGTAAAGAGTAAATTTTGTCAATAAAATTGCCAATTAGTTTCAACCACAGCCACTAGATGACTCTTCACTCTTCTGCACGGTCTCCTTGTTTAAGTTGGTTCAAATCATTCTTTGTGTCACAATGATATTATTTGATTCAATATTTAAATTATTCGGACTATTGTCCTCATCTTTGTTGCCATATTCATCACAACGTTTCGGCCGTTGTACGCTGCGATCATCTTCTCGTGGTTGGAATGTTGAAATGGACCCTTTAATTCGCTCGCTGGGATAGACTGTTCTAGATCCACGTGCCATGTCTAATGGATGCTTGTTATCAGTTATATCCTGTTTATTTACCTCTTTAACTGGCTCCAAGTTCTTCACTGCCTTAAGCATGTATCAAACTCACACAATCACTGAATATAACCAACACCTTTATCCACTGTGCCATCTGTCGAAAAGTTGTGATAAATATGACAACAAAGTTGAAGACATTATTCAGAATAATGTAAATTGTGTACATAATACCTCATCTCAGAAATAGAGACAGTTGTTTAGGTTAATTTCACAACTGCGCCCAACACATTAAATTCTAGGAATTTGCAGTCTGAGGAGTTAGTTCGCAAGATATAAGGTGTTATGTGGTCACAGTAATTGTATGACAACCTTGACTAATTCTTCTGTTTCTGTGACATAGCCTCTTCCAGCAGCCATCGTCTGTACCCAGGGCAGCTCTCTCCTCTGACGTTACTTTATGTAAGCCTACGTGTTGGGTCTGGAGCCCACTGGGAATATATTAGGTTGGTGCCAAAATAATGACGTAATAATGTCGTTTTTACGTCAAAAAACGACATTATTACGTCATTATATTTGCATCAACCTAATAAATGAGGGAATACATTGCCATCATCAGTGATGACTCCAAACATCGTCGTAAGATTCACCCATCATTTTGCATGTTCTCCGCCTGTCAAATGTCGGTGTCTGAGCGTCCGGTGAGAATACCAACCAATACAGCATGACGTTTCCAAATTTCAGGACGGAGTCAACTGCGTCATGGAGCTCTTTTCTCTCACAGACGGTTTGGCACTGCGGCTACTATAATGTACAGGCGACAAAATCAAGAACGGCGCGAAATTAAAAATATAAAATAGCGACAATTTACCTATCGCATATAGATACACACACACACACACACATATATATATATATAAGCATGGATATAGTTATGGGGCCGGTGTAGAATAAGTTAGAAATATCATTGAAACCCATACATGTATTAGCTAAAAAGATTTTTCTTGAATTGATGTTTCACATACATATTTGGGTACTAATTGCAAAAGTGTAATGCTCAAGAAATGTGGACAACCAACCATGAAAACGAAGCCAAAAATCGTGATGGTCAAGGCCGGAAATATTGTACAACCTCAAAGGAATACAGACTGCTAAAGAGAGTACCTCTAGGTGACAGGATAATAACTCTTCTATAGATAGAACTGAATTTCGAGAGACAAACAATGAAAGGGATATAGACTCGCACAGTGAGTAGGTGGTTAAAATAAGCTGAACTCAAAGCATATAAATCTAGAAAAAAACATTGCTGTCTGAGGTTAATAAGGGAAAAGGACTTCCTTTTGCGAAAGACCAGGAAAATTGGACAGCGGAGTATTGGACCAAAGTAGTATGGTCTGATGAAAGCAACTTTCAAGATCCTTTCTTAGTTGAAACAAATTTATCGTTCATAATTGATTTCGGTACGGCTATTAATACTGTATTTATATTGAATTAAAAATTATCGCTAAAATATTTTTATTTTATCATATTTTTGAGAAACTCAGTGCTGTTTATGTTCGTCGAAGACTTGGAAAAGCATGTGATGCTTAATGTATTTAGCCAACTACAATATTTGGAGGTGGAAGGGTAATCTTTTGGGGCTGCATGTTGTCTTTGAGGAAAGAAAAGTTATTTACGTGTGAAGCTGAATGAATTCCATCACTGACACAAGTTTGTCAGACCAATGTTATCCTTCTTTAGAGAAAATTTTCAACAATAACATATCAGATGGAGTAATCTTCCAACAAGACAATACCCCATGACATACATCCATAATTTCGAAGAGTTGGTTTGAAAAATTTGCGGGTAATGAAGTAGCCACCTTAACCCTCTAACCTGAATCCCATTGAACATTTGTGGTCATACTTAGGTACAAGTCTAAGGTACACAAGTATTCTTCAAAACGCGAAGTAGAAGCCAAACTTCATGGAGAATGGCAGAAAATCGAACCAAATTCTTGCGCTAAGTTTGTTTCTAATATGCAAAAGCGCATAAAGGCATTCATGAAAGCAAAATGAGTCCATATTAATTATCAAATGTAAGTTAAATTTACTTCAAAAACTTCGTTCTTTTTCTTTAAATGATAAAATGAAAGGTTTCAATTCTATTTGTAACTTGTATACAACTTCCCAATAATCTTGTCCATGGCTGTATATTAGTCCCTTCCAAAATTATTGGAACGGAAAAGCATTTGTTTTTGATGTTCAATTAAAACATTTGGATTTAAAATCAAAAGATGAATAGTAGACATGAGCTCAGAATTACAGCTTTTGTTTCTGGGTATTTTCATTTAAATGTGTTAAACAATGTTGGGCACGCCACCTTTTATATCAGATCACCCAATTTTTAGGTGAACAAGAGTAAATGACCATAGACTCAAAGTAAGTAATTTTCAATATTTGATTGAATGACCCTTGCCTGCATCAAGCCTTCGACGCATTAAGACGATGAAACTGCTGGATGCTATGTGATGCTTTCCAGACTTTTAATGTCAGTCTCTCATTTTTTTTTGTTACGTGGAAATCCTTACTTCAGTCAGCACTACAGGAGATGAAATGCACGCCTGATCGGGTTAGGGTTCAATGTCTGACTTAGCTAGTCTAAAACTGTTCACATTTCTTATCCAGATTACGTCATTTGCAGTGTTGGGTCATTTTCTTGCTGCACGATATACTTCATCTTGCATCGTTTCGGTAAATTTCTCTGGAGATTGGCAAATGTTCCACTAGACATCAGAATTCAGTCTGCGTTGCCATCATGAATTACATCATCAACAAATATGAATGAACCTGTTCCAGAAGAAGCTATGCAAGACCAAGACAATGAATCAACCATGCTTCACATAGAAGTTTGTATGATTTGAATCGGAAGCAGATCTGACATTTATATCACTTTAGTAGAGATTAATCTTGGTTTCATCAGTCCATAAATCTTTCTTCCAGAACTTGTGTCGCTCACGTCCGTACATCTTGGCAAATTCTAATCTGGCCTTCCGATTGTTACCATTGATGGGTGGCTTGCATCTTCTGGTATGACCTCTATTTCCACTCTCAAAGACTTCTTTAAACGGCGTGTTATGAAACCATCACCCCTGTACTATGGATATTTTGGTGAAATCTTTGACTTGTTTTGGGTGTTTCCCGCCAAGATATCACAATGTTTCCTCGGCTTGTTCTATGTCTGTTACTCAGGATATCACTAGTTCGTTTCTTAGTCGGGATAGTCCAAATTATTGCGTTGAGTTTGCGCAATGACAGACCTATAGATCCGATCTATTTTCCTTTACTCAGCTTTAAAATGCCTAACTTATTTCCCAATAGATAGCTCTCACGTCCTCATGTTGGTTTATCGTATTTTAACCAGAAATGCAGTCTTTACAGCTGTCAAACGAGGCTAAAACGAATAGCTCTCATTCAGAGCTTTGTAATGTTTAAACAATACATCTTAAAAGCATCGCTTTCACATCAACAAACACCTGTCAGTTTCTCACTTGAAAAATTGGTGGATTCAAAGAAAAGGTGGTATGTCTTAATTTTTTTTAATACAGCTAAGTTTAAATACCAGTAAAGAAAACGTGAAATTTTCAGCTCTTAAGTGAATAACCAAAACAAAGCAATTGACTTTGCAGTTCCAATACTTTTGGAACACTATATATATATATATGGCAACTTTTCTGTCTCCAACGTAGGAAGAAGGTGGGATCCCTGATGGAGATTATAATTTCTTTATCGAGTAAGCAGTCCAGAGAATCGGATTCCCATTATTTAAAAAATCATGGCGCTTACCCAAACATGGTCAATCGCTTAAAATTTTAAATTAATGTGACATTATGTAGTTAGTATAATGTGACACTAAATGTATATATATATATATATATATATATAACGATATTTTCAATATAATTTCAGCTAAATTTCGTTTTTAGAAAATCTGGAAAATGCCGTAATTCGTTTAAATTAATGAAATTGTTACATCTAATAGCTAAATATAAAAACATTACTACGTGCTGTAATCAAAAAAAAATTCGCAAGATTATACGAGCTATTCTCAGAAAAGCAACTGCGTTACACACGATCGTGTTGGAAGTAAAAATTGAAAATTCCAAAAAATGTCAAGACTATTTATGGTCAGCTTCATTTTCTTGAAAAAAATGCGATTGATTACTATCGTAATGAGAAGAAGCTGAGAGAAACTAATTATGCACAATTTGTCCTTCAAACAAAAAGAAAAAAAAAAAAGGAAACCGAACGAACCACACCCAGCCGAAATTTGCTAATGTTAAACAGAGACTCACTCAACGCCATTGTTGTTCATTTCACCCGGAAAAAACACTTACCACTTTTCTTTATATCTAGTCTTTATTTTTATTCGTTTATTTCTTTCTTAGTCTGATGACGTTAATTGCGATTTGTTAAAACAACCAATTTACGCAGAAGTAAAACAAGAAAGAATAAAGCTATTTGCAGCTAGTTTTGTAACTCATTTGTTCGTGATGGTGGAGCATCCTTATGTGTGTAGTTAAGTAATTAGCGAATATTTTTGGATATTTCGATTTATAAATTCATTGATACTCTAAGTTGCGTTCTAAGAATGATGATGATGAAACCAGTTATTTATTTTTGCACTTTCTCGAGCTAAAGTTTTCCACTGACATGAAGTATGAAGATGATACTGAAGCATGGTTTGTTTGTTCTGGCTCTAAGCATGTCTGTTTACGGAGCCGCCCCACAAAAATTTTCTCTTCAGAATCTATCTTAAATATTTATAAGTCTACTATTCGTTCATGCATTGATAATTCTATCAAATTTAGTTTTCTCTGTATTTCGTGATTCTTGATAACATTCAAAGAAGAATCTTTAAAAATCATCGAATCTTGCCTTGTATCCCGGCTTCCCTGACTTTTACAACACAGTAACATAGCTTCACTGCCCCCTTTTATAGACCGTGGACTAAATAAACGGTTCGGTATTCCTACGTATACACCTGAATAATTCCGGGGCGAGTAACGACCGAAACGTCGCGGATATGACAATAAAGTTCAGGACAAAATTCGGAATGCTAGTGTAAATAGTTAGAATACCTCATCTCAGAAATTAATTTTATATATAAAGATCTGTGGCAAAGCAATAGAACTTTGAGGAAACGAGTAGAAATGAAAATATAAAAAAATATACTTATGTAAAAGTAATTACAAATTAATTTAATTCTAAACAAAACAAAAATACACAATTGAACAATATAAATGATTTGAATACGGGTAGAGAGTGCGATGGATAAATTGTCGATATATTTTTAATATCAAGCAGGTGCGTTGTTTATTTTTGATTTTCCCGAGGGCACCTTCTGTCAGTAAAAGAGTACCACGATGCAATTCACTCTGCCAGAAATTTGCAAACGTCATCCAGTGCTGCACAGGAATCTCTAACTGGAATATTTCAGAGTGTTTGGGTATCAATTTAAGGAGAGTGCAGAGGATTCGGAAGGACTTGGATAAGTGATTATGAAGTTCTTTGGAGTGACCACTAGTGCCCCAATTCATATTCCACAAGTCCTCAGACTATACAGGGAAGCCTACATCAAGTAATCAGTGGAAGTAATGCTACCTCGGATCGACAGGATTGCTGTTGGAAAACCTTATGTCTGGCAATATGACTCTGCAAAACCAACAGGAGTACCCAATCATGGCTGTCATATATTTTCTCAGGCCACATCACCCATTACATCAGGTCACCTAATTCCCCAGATTGCAACCCTCTTGTTTAGCATGTGTGCGATTCAGCTGACCAACGGGGCAATAAAATTCCTCTTAACACCAAAGATAACCTGAAGTCAAGGATTATGGCAGCATTCACCAACATAAACAAGGAGACCGTCCAGAATGGATGCACACGTTTTCGAATTTGTTCGGGGGCCGTGGTTGAAGCTAAACGCGATTTAATTGAAATACATTTTCTCTTTAGTGCTTTAAGATATTTTTTGTGTAAGTTTCGGAAATATACCTGTTAAAATAATATATTAGCGTTTTCATTTGTGCATAATTTAGACAATTTATCCATCACACCCTGTATATTTTCGAGAGCTTTCTATATGCAAACCTATGTGACTGCGTACAAGCGGCATACCAACATTTCAGACGAATCTTCAGCTTTTAATATTTTTAAGACCATAATAATTAAAACAAGCTCTGAATACCTTACACAACCCTAAATATAACTATCTACAGCAGAAACTAGAACTGCATTTTCCGATGAATAATTAATTTTTGCAAGATTAGCTTCCATTATTTTTACGATTTTAATTAGAATACATTAAAATGTATTTGTAATGTATGTGTATCAAAGTGCTGATATTTATAGATGCGGGTGTTCATACAGGACACTGTCAGAAAATAAGATTGTTTACAGTACATGTAAAGCCAAAAACTATCTAAATTTAAAAACATTACAAAGAACGTTTACATAGATTTTTAAAGTTTCTGATTTCTATGAAATTTTATACAAATGTCCCTCACGTTATATTCAATATAATCCACCATAGTACAACATCAGGTAAACATTAATCTGTCAACAGGCTGTCAAACTCGTCAAGTGCTTAAATAAACAGCTAATACAGTATTAAAAGTAGCATTTTTAAGATATTTTTAAACGTAAGTAGATAATATTTGTTTCAAATCCAATTACCTATGTTCTAAAACAGCTAATATGCCTCAAATAAAGTTTCAGAAATGTATATTTTATTTTTAGTAAAATCACAAAAATGTAAAATGGCTCTAATTTCAGAATTTGATAAACGAAAGCTCCTTGCAATAAATTTAAATTACTTTGGAAGTACAGCAAATTATTTTGCTCATTGAAAATATTATATTTAATACATATGCTTGAAATTAAGACTACAAATAAAGCCTTAATATAGTTTTTTTTTTCTTTTTTGAAAAATTGGTTATCGCGAATATGTGGTAGTACATATGACTATACACTGTATATTAAATGTTAGTTGGATAGCTGCTCAAGTAAGGTCACAGTAGGTAAATACCTCCATTTTTTCATGGATTCTTTTTTTTAATGAGTTGCCTGGCAGATATATTTTTCTGGTGACATAATATTACATAACCAATATAATTTTTGCATTAGTAGTAGCATTATTTTTTATAAATTTGTGCATATTTGTGCATTCTTTAAATATCTAAATAAATCCTTGCTCTATCAATTTGATCTCCTTTGGCAATTTGGTAAAGCCCATTTCGAACATGCAAGCGGCTTCCAGTGGAAATATCGGAATACAAGTTCGGTTATTTTCGTAGGTAAATTCTTCTTTAGGAGGTCATCTCAATATAAATCGATAGTTTTTACTTCCATTATTTAAGAAAACAAAAACAATCAGAAAACAACTAAAAAAACATGCACCCAATTAAAATAACTTATATTTACTGTATGACATTTTTCTTAATAATCAGTCACATATTAAAAAATGTTTTAATTGATTCATTTCCTACGGCTTATCATCCATTTGCTAGTTATTTAAAACCAAAAGAGATTATAATTATGGTTTAGTGATACAAGGCTTAATAATTCATAGCTTGATATAGAAGAGGTCGATTCATAGATTTAACAAGGGCATGTGCAGGTAAGTAATTATAACGAACCTAAGCGGAATAAAAACACGTCTCTCCGATTTAAAATTCGAGCCAGTATGCATTAAACCACGCACACATACAAGCTTACAGCATCTTGACTTCCCAAGCGGTAACAACCATCTAAGTACTGACCAGGATGGACATTGATTAACATTGGTGATTGTAGAAGTTCTGTTTCAATGTGATATTGCTATAAGCCTCCAGAAATAGAATATGGTTTTTAAGAATATCAAACAAATGAAAATGTCTGAAATAATAATAAAAATACGTTTTAAGCCAATTCCCCTTAAAACTACTACTAGTGATAATGGGGTGTTTCAGTTGACTTATTTGTGTTAAAAAATGCATGGCTCATTTTCGAAATAAATAAATAAATAAATAAATAAAAAAAGCCTAATTTAATTATTATAGAAGCAATATTTAGCTCGGTACGGTTTGAAAATAACAGATTTAAAATGTTTAATATCCTATCTTAACATGCTAGAACAAAAATCAAAAAGTAGCTGATACATTTTACAGGGGAAATATGATTATATTGTCTCATATCTCTGATAAAAATATATATACCATTGTATATTCTATAATAATATCGATATTTTTTGTCTTTCTATATGATAATAATAGTCACGCATTTCATTTTCTAATATTGTACGATTAAATCAATATCGATTTTCACACACACACACAAATTTGAATTTAACGGCTATTATTTAAACATCAATATTACCTCGATCTAGTTTTACACATAATAAACACGATTGTTTTTCCTTGGACAAAATGAACCTCTTTATGGATTTCATCATGGAAATTATGAGATATACTCCAAAACTGTTACCGTTGCATTGAATTATATTCGGCGACACCAGTTCAAATCTGTGCCGAATCTGTTGTGGTCACTTTCGCATAAATCACCACGGAAACGGCATGAATACTTTTTTTATTAATTCTCAGATGCGTATTAAATGGCTAGTATGATATGAACCTTGAATGACAGCGACTTTGGATGTAGAATCATAAATTATAAGGAATATGAGACTAACAATTATTATAACTAATCATTTAGAACTACCAATTAAATTTCAAATTTATCTGTAAGACATTTGAAGAAAGTTTTGTAAATGTGTCTAGTATTAATTGGTTTCCTCTACAAAAAGTCAGCCCTGTCGGCTGGGGCTTTAGAATACGCCGACTGCACCTCTGTAGAGGGGTAAGTCCCCCACCAATGAGGCGTCCTGGGTTAAATTGCATCCAACAGCAAGGCCTCTGATCTGGAGGTTTTGAGGAGCGTGGAACCACCTCTTAATTACTGGTGTTCCCAGGTCCACCTTGAACCGGGGTGGTAGCGCCTGTTAGGGTCCCAGATATGGGTAAATAGTGAACTGCTAGTTTTCCAGGTTTTGCTCACGTCCTGGGTATGACGGTAAACTACATCCGCGTCCTGGGTATGGCGATAAACTGCATCCAACAGCATGGTCTCAGATAATGTTTTCAGAAAAATAATGTTGCCAGCTCTAAGTTTTTGAAACAATAATGTTGCCAGCTCTAAGTTTTTGAAACAATAATGTTGCAAGCTCTAAGTTTTTTTTGTTTTTTTTTTTGAAACAATAATGTTGCCAGCTATACATTTTTTATTCCATACAAAATAGGCATTTAAAATTCATATAAACTGGATTTGGCATTAAATAACCCACAGTGGTTGATATGCCATAAAATCCAAACAAACAAATCTACAAAAAGTGAAATTTGAAAACTTAAATTGTGGGATTATTTAAATATTATAGTCCTGACTGAAAGGCTAATTGAAAATGCAATCTTTAGTTTTTTTTCTTTTTCTGAAATGTTGATTATGCTGAGAATTTTCTTCGAGATATGTATTTCCTTGAGCCCATAAACTAAAAAAAAACAACTCATATATATATATATATATATAACATAAACCAAAATATTTACAACAGGAATATTGCACTTAACGTATGTCCATTAGTCATATAGATCAAACGTTTTACATTGAACATTTGGAAAAACAAATATTAATAAGGTAATAAAGTTAGAATCCACGGGATTCTTGACGAATATTCTATGCTTTTTCAAGTACACATTTCAGTCCAATTAATTAGTAAGCTATATTTAAATAACGTCTATAAAGAGACAACTGATATAACTATACAACTCGATGGTATTTATGACTTGTGTTAACTTAAGTATATATATATCGTTCATGAATGATTCTTGATGTAATATGAAAATAGGTTAATCTATAAATGAGTGCGCCAATTTTAATTCACTACATTAAAATGCTTCCTTTGTTGAAATTTGTTTCTTTAAAGTATATTTCTTTATTGCGCATGAGAGTAATCACGCTCCAGGAAAATCATGAAACCATTTTACGTTCCCCTCTTTCTCAAACGACCTGACGAACTGAAGCGGTTCTCTTATGCAAATTTCTGTGGAATGCATTACTTGAAACTTTTAAGTAAATAAAAGATTCTGAAATATATTTCATTTATCATATCATATACCATCACCCTCCTGAACACATGATTCATAAATAAATTAAAAATTTGACTAAAGTCACCAGATGGTTAAATGTATAGTTAGAATAATTATATGCATCCTCATTTTTAATCGAGAAATTTAAACATAATACTGATTTATATATTTTACGAGGGTAATAAAAGTAATCGAAATAAGAATAATTTAATTCTGTTCATCTTTGAGCGTACTGGAAATACTGACCTGCACGCAGGATTTTGAAATTCATGATTTTTCTGACCGCAAAATATAAGTGGAAAGACAAAAAAAAAAAAAACGTATTAGTGTTCTTGAGATTGGCTACTAGTTAGTTCTTCAGCTGCGCATCTATTTTGTATGATTCAATAAATAGATAAAGTTTGGTTAATGAATTTTGCACAGCGTTTTGCAGGAAATGTCACGATGTTCCGGAATTTTGTCAACATATGCTAAAGATTTACGTCGACATTACATTAGCAACCGTAGATAAATTGATGTCCACAGCTCCTGTCGGAGTTTGGTAATGAAGTGCCGAGGAAAAAAAAAAGATAAAAAAAAACTTTAACGTAAATTGGTTCGTTGGGAAAATTTTGCTATATTTAACTCCGAAAAGAAACTGATGTGAGCTATGGCATTGTGAGGAATTGGCAGAAAGACAATGAAATTTCCCTCATGGTCTCTCTATATGTAAATATGCAATCACTTATGACTTAGTATAAAATATATCTTGAAAGTTTCTATCAAATCCAGTTAAATCTATGTGATTAAAAAACCAATATCATAAAATATTACTACAATTGATTTAATAACTATTACGAAACACACATACGCTCTCACATACAGAGGAACGCACAAGTGTGTAGTCTGAGATAGGTATTTACGAACATCTGTTTACTATCATGCTAATGATAAATGAATGAGCGGAATATTACGAGACATTGGTCAAATAATGTGATATTTATCTTCCGTTTCAGATACGTACACTCAAAGTAAAAGCTTCCAGGTACACACTGGAAATGAAAAATCGCTTTTCTATCGTGGAACACGGTATAAACTAAGGGGACTAGAAACTAAATTTCTTGAAAGTGAACATTTCTTTCACATTCACGATTTAAGAGCTGGAGGTTTCTAACGGTGGCAAACCGTCTGTCGTTAACTGAAAATATTTACTGAAACGTCAGTCGTTATAACACGAATCTTTCAGGAAGCCATATGGAATGCAACGAGAGGACTTAAGATCCGCCAACTTCCGAGAGGACCGC
The DNA here is from genome assembly GCA_963932145.1 of Acanthosepion lycidas. Taxonomy (NCBI): domain Eukaryota; kingdom Metazoa; phylum Mollusca; class Cephalopoda; order Sepiida; family Sepiidae; genus Acanthosepion; species Acanthosepion lycidas. Next base: position 57,741,101 of record OZ010581.1, read on the forward strand.
GTTGTCTAATCTATCATTCAAGCAACCTTAGTGCCTAAGTTCCGAAGGAAGGACAAGAAGTTGATCTCCACAAACATTAAGAGAAACCCGATGTGATGTACACTGAACTAAGAACGGGTTACCTGTAATTATTTAACCAAATAAGGCCATATAGTGCATCCCTTCACATTGCAATTTGTTAGACTCAGTGGTGGCGAATGAAAAAATAGAAAACAAATACACTGTACCTAAATACAAATTAGAGACTTGTCATATTGAATGAATTACTGTATCTTTTAACATTGACTTGAGATTTTTCTTTTAAATGTTTAATGCTTTTAACACATTATAAATGAATATTAGTCAAATATGTACAGTTTAGGCTTCAAAAATTAGCACGCGCAAAACAAATTCACAAATTTGGAGAGAAGAAAGTTATACCGCATTAAAAAAAAAGCCAATGTTTATAAGTTACGAACGGTTAAAATGCACTGCATGGGACCCCCAATAAGGTTTACCCTCCCCCTGGTCAGGGGGTATTGACTTAGTAGGTACCAGCCCTGGGCATATAGCGGATTCCCAAACAAATTCGCACGTATAAGATGTTATTCTGCAACAATAATATTTAAATCTTTCTCGTAATTGTCTCAGATGTACTACCGTTTTCAGATAGAATATTTATATGATATATTGTTTTTGATCATTTCACGCCGAGCAAAGCAATAAAGTCACTAGAACGCAAGAGGTTACGGAGTGTTAATTATATGTCTAAAAACTACTAGGAAGGAGAGAGGACAGTAAGAGAACAGGAATTAGGAAGACAGAAGATAACCGTTGAAATTATTAGGTTGGTGCAAAAATAATGAAGTGATAATGTCGTTTTTTGACGTATTTTTAACGTCAAAAAACGACATTATTACGTCATTATTTTTGCACCAACCTAATAACATTGAAATTTATGAAGGCCAAAGTTAACTGTAAAACATGAAGCTGGGAAAGAGTTCCACAAGCGGGACGTGTGACAGAAGAAATTGTTCGCATAAAACTTACGGTTACATTTAGCTAGAGTCAGTCTATGTTTCTGAGATGGGGTATTATTTACATTATTCAGACTATTATCCTCATCTTTATCGCCATATTTATTACAACGTTTCGGACTTCTTCAGGTGGCTTGAATGTCGAACTGAACCCTTTATTTCGCTCCCTGGGGTAGACTCTTCTAGATCCACGTGCCATGTTTGATGGATGTTAGCTATCAGTTATCAGTTATCTCCTGTTAATTTTCCCTCTGAAAGTTCTCCACTGCCATAACTGTGTATTGAACTCACTCTTTGGGCCTTGTCACTGGATCTAACCAACGCCTTTATCCACTGTGCCATGTGTTCTAGCTATTTCAATTGTAAAATGAAACATTGCCAGTATTTTAGTACTGCGTTTAAATTGATAAAATCTACGTATCACAGCGGAAAGTGATTCAGGAAAAAATAGCATGAAAATCTTTAGAAATGCCACGATATGCCGGTGGGAAATGAACTGAAACCGTGAAGTCAGGTGAGGATCAATACCATTGCGAATTCTTTGGATATAATCAAGCAACACTATATATAAAGCACGCACACTATGTCAGTTGAGTGTAGAAATATTCAAATTATCATGGGTGAGAGTTATATGTAAGATAGATTCTGCCGAGAAAAATTGTCTAGCACAACAGTGAACCAATTTTCTTAGCTTCAGACTTAGCAATTGATTCAATATACTCTTTGCACTTCTTTCCAATTGAAAAAGTAGGTCCAAGAAAGTGCAATGAATTCAACTACATGAGTTTAAAATTCGCCGTGCTGATGGAAGCTAAAAAAAAATAATAATTAAATATATGTACGGTTCTTATTAAAATCGGCTACCTCATCATTTGCAGAAAACATTTCGTTTAGAAAAATACAATCAAACCTAATATAGTATCAAATAAAATACCGGAAATTATTCACTTTGTCAGTGGAGACTAATAGGCGTAAGGTACAGCCCTTCCAGAAGAGTAAAGGTGTCACCTTACTGATAAATGTATAAAGATTCATATACAAATAAGAAATATTTAATTATCGGTTGTCAGCACCATCGAGACGCATCGCCAATGTCAGCGCCATCGGGACGCATCGTCAGTGTCAGCGCCATCGGGACGCATCGCCAATGTCAGCGCCATCGGGACGCAACCCCTGCTCAGGAATATTTGAATTTGTTCAACAGCTAAAGAGCCCACCTGTGGTTAATACTGCAACTATGCTGAGTAGATCTTAGTTGCAATTTTCCGGTCACATCCTATTATCTATTGAAATCAAATCCGGTTCGCTCAAACCTCGGTCACAATCCCTTGTAACAACCGTGCCAGTACAACAGAGCGAGTTTTTTTATACCCAATTTCAATCACTATTATTGGGTCAACACGTGGTATGGTTTGCAAGCACTTTCCTCAAGTGCAGCAAGCTACGAGAAAAATTCACAATTTGCAAACATTAACTTTCTGTCAAATTGACCATGTTCAAATTTGAACACAGTTATCCTGAACGGAAAGCGAACTTTGAAGCAATCGGTCAAGCGCCCTTTACATATATCATTTTGATATTCCTTCCAGCTTACATTAAATTATTCTCAAGATTTAATTTAACATATACAAATTACCTAAAATTGCTTTCCATTTGATATGCTGGTAAAAACCCACTCGTAATTACGACTCTTATTTAAAATTATTTTAAATTAGGTTTCTTAAGATTTGTAATATTTGCTTTATGATGAAGGGCATAATCACTTTTCCAGATTCCACGGTGTGATGTATTCAAAGTTCCCAAATAAATGAAAATAGGAGTCGAATTAAGGTATTTTTGCATGGAATTTGTTTTCCATTAGACGGAAATACAAAATTACATCGAAAATATTTTCTCCGGAGTTATTACTCTACGTGGAGAAATTACTAGAAACCGATCAACTAGCAAGATGCATCATTCACAAAAAACGACTCGCGGCGAATCTCCAACCGGAGTATTCGATGTAATTCCGTATTTCCCCTCGAAATCGTTTTCTCAAGAGAGATGACAGGGAAGCTATTGTATTTCAGCAGAGAACAGAGCTTTGTTCTGTCTTCACATATCAAGTTAGACTAGTTTTTCTTTCGCACATTCAAACATTCCTTTTATTTATTTCATGTTTCATGTTTATTATTACTATTTTTCTTTGTCATTTCAAATAGTTTTTCTCATTTTTTTTCCAATTTAAAAGCTAAATTATGAAGACCTTCTCATCTAATATGTTATTTTTTTTTCATTTCTGCTTTCAGAATTTTTATTTTATGGCAATAGAAAATGTAATCAGCCAAAGTTTTAAATCCATCAAACGTCAAAATAAATTCCACATATCTTGCTTAGGACGAATATATTCCACTTCCGTATGAATCTAAAATCCATAATATATGCAGAATTCTTTCAAATGAGAGAAGAATATAATATTAGGTTGGTACAAAAATAATTTCGTTTTCTCACATAGTAACACATGTTAGAAAACGAAATTATTTTTGCACCAACCTAATAGAACTCTCGGAGCTTAACCCCAAACTAAAATTACATCAAAAATTTTTAGCGACATGTGAAAGAACAAACTAAAATTTGAAAAATGGAAGGGCAATTTATGTAGTTTTTCATTTGAAATTATATATATATATATATATATATATATATATATCTCATTCACATATAGGCCTGTTTCGGTGTGGCACAGCTCATCAGGGCGGCTAGACATTCGACTGCTTCAAGCCGGGACCGAAACTCGACCTATTTGGCATCAATCCGAGTTTCTACTTCTGAGTTACCAGAGCACGGCAGAGGCAAAAAGGAATTCTCGCGTATTAATTTTACGAATGCAAACAAATATATTATACTAATAATTATACTCGGTTGGTAATATATATATATATACACACACACACTGATGTAACTTTTATTTTTTACAGGTATTGTGAATAATGACAAATAATTTCAGTTGAAACCAAAGTTGATTCTAAAACAGTATTAGAAAATGGAAAACACCAATCAGGTGCGCCAAGAGTGGAGAGGAGCATTTTGACAATATTCAACAACACGTCCGTCAGTTTATCGTATAACATATTATTTTGAAGTAAAAAAAAAAAAACAAAAAAAACAAAGCACGATAAAAACCTGTTCAGTGGTTAATGCGCCGAATTTGGACGTTTGTAAATGAGGAAAATTTACTGAAAGATTTAAACACATATAATTGTAATATTAAAAATCTAAAACTGTATACCTAATTATAGCCAACCGTGTGTGCGTGACTTATCGCTATAATTTTCAAAATGCGTGTGTGTGTTATCGGATGTTGTTTGTTCATTTATATTTTCATCCAATTTCGATATTTTTTTATTTGATAGATAATTCTTCAGTCCCGGTTTTGAGTCGAAATTATTGGCGACAAGGTGTCTCCACTACTTCCTGTCTATTATAACTCTCAGCAACCTTTGACTATTTACTGTCTGTTCTAGCATAAAAAAACCTTTAATAAATAAATAGTTTAAATTATTACAATATTTCTATTTATTATTATATAGTTCCTTTTCAGCCCCCATCGCATTTAAATTATTAACACCCCCAATTGGTGATGTGCGTCAGTTGCCCCCAAATGTTGTTACCGTGCTTATCTAATAACAATTCTGAATTTGAAAACCGTTGAATAAAAAACTGGAAATCCATTAATATGAAGTAAAATAACCCGTAAAAACCACCACTATTCTGAAGTGAGATATCATGACGAAGAGGCAGCTGAAGTTTCTGGGACACATAAGAAGGAAGGAGGGCGTCAAGAATCTGATACTCACATGTCCAATAGAGGGAAAGTGACATGAGGGAAAGCAACGCGTGATATATCTGGCGAACCTGAGGAAGTGGATAAGAAAACGTGGTCTGGGGGATGAAGAAGAGGTAAGGAAATTGTTGATAGCTGCAAGTTGATAGAGGAAGGTGGAGAGCAATGATCCCCTAACATAACATGGCAAATAAAAAGAAACAAAGAAAAAATTTCCCGACATATCAACAATTATCCGTGACTTCAAATGGTCCGAATGTTCATTACAATAAATTTGCTTTGGGAAAGCTGTCCAGAATTATACAGTAAATACATCTAGTCCCACGTTGTTGAGAAATTTTCACCGTGCAATCGATATGCTGTTCTATATAGGATATCTTTATTTTCATCTACCGGCATAATAATTGCAGTGATTTTCCAAGCGTAGCTCAGACGAAAGGCCAAAAGTACGGGGCACCCAGTGAGTATCGAACTCACTACTCAGTCGAAATTGTTCTAGCGAGACATGCTTGCTAAATATTACACCTCTTCGAGGTTTTCAAATGGTTTTCCAAGCGTAGCTTAGATATGGCAAGTGGCCGAAATTATAGGTCACCCATTGAGGATCGAACTCACTACAGTTGTAATTAATCGATCAAGACAAGCTTGCTAACTATTACACCACGGCGACTTGCCGAAATAAATTGATTTTCTAAGAGTATCTTAGATGTGGCACAAGGCCGAAAGTATGAGACCCCGAGTGAGGATCGAACTCACTATTCAGTCGTATCTGTTTTAGCGAGACAAGCTTGCTAAACATTACAACACGCCGAAGTACTCACCAGCATAATAATTATATACCTTAAAAAAAATTACCAACCTGAGATTTACAGCAATATAAGATCAAATATCATTACTAAAATACCACGGTAAAAATTCATTTTTACCGATAATGTATGTCATATAAAGAAGCGTTTTTGCTGTAATTATGAATTTGTATATTCTTCCAAGGATATTTGCCATCTTATATTCTATGGGTTGATGAAGTGATTCCCCAATGAATATTATACATTCATATTCACTTTTATGAAATAGCAGGCTAAAACTCATAGATAATGTTGCATATTTGTAATATTTCATTTATTCATTTTCTCGTTCACATATACGGTATAAGCCCAATTTTTTGTGACAACCTCTAAATTTCTATGGTTAGCATAACTTTTGAAGGTTTTCTAAAACAAATTTAATAGCTCACTTCGGTTCAAAGGGATGTTCTCTTCGTCAACTTCTATATCGCATATTCAACAATAATAATAAAAATAAGAATTAATCCATTACTGTGTAAGTCTTTCTAAATATTTTATCTCTATAATCTATTTAGCTGGCTAATGATAATGTTAGGGCTGAGGTTTATTAATATTTATATAATTCCATCTATGAAATAGTTGCACTAACAAGATAAATGGTGTCTAAACGGTTGATTAGTTTCAGATCTCAGTTTAGTTGGAGCACATTAAACCAAAGAACCTAAGGGTTTTATTAGGTTGGTGCAAAAATAATGACGTTTTTTGACGTATTTTTGAACGTCGAAAACGTCATTATTTTTGCACCAACGTAATTCTACATTTAGAAATCAAAATTGTCTCACAATTTTTGCCCCAAGCGTATAGACATATACTAGTGATGCTAATACCTTTTTTTCATACAGTAATTACCATTAAACATCAGAAATTTATAAATCTTCTGCCTATCTATGTAAAAAAATATATAAAAAATGCAATACGCAAGTATTGTTGCCTTACCGAGACATACTTTTTCATCTGGACATCGAATTTATTATACGATTTTCTTATAAGTTTCAATTATTCACTGCTATATTTAGACGAGACTGTGGTTTGAAGGACATAGGGGAGCGAGCAGAGATTAGTTGAGTGTAACATTACAAATGAAATTTAACATCCGACACTCATATCAGTAACGATCAGTTTTCAACATCTCTACCCGCTCCATTCCTTGCACAAGAATTTAAATATAGCGATAACTGGGGGGCCCACATAATACTTAGTAGCGGAAAAGTATCAATATTTAGTTATCATATATATATATATATATATATATATATATATATATATATATATATGTATAAGGTTAGTGCAAAAAAATGTCGTTTTCTCACATATATTACTATGTGAGAAACGACATTATTTTTGCACCAATCTAATATATATAATGCTAAAATGAAAATAACTTTGATTATTATATCTGTTAAAATGAGATGTCAAAGTTACAGAAAAATATCTTGGAATGCTGAAGAATAGATGTGTTCATTACAAATGGCCATTGGCTTCAACCACGGCCTCCAGATGTCTTCAGAATATCATGTAATTTTTGGGATGTTCTCTGTTTAATTTGGTGAATGCCAACATAATCCTTGCCTTTTTTGCATCTTTGACGTTACAAGGAATTTTGTTGGCTACTTGCTCAATTGTGCTCCACACACTATAATCTGGGGAATTGGTAAGGGGCAATGTCTTCGAAGAAATTGTCGGACACCCATTATTTGGTTCACCTGCTTGTGTGACAGACGGTAGAGACCTTTTGCTGGGCGTAGTGTTTTGTCGCAGCCAACATTTTGACCCAGGGTAGCACGACTTCCTCAGGTGGACTTGATGTTGTCCTCCGTGTTCACGCTGATTTGGGAATTATTTCCTCATCAGAACGATCAGACTGACTTTTCAGATCTGCGGTACCTTCATAATCACCGTTACCCACTGACATCCAAAGATTCTGAAATGTTTGGATTGGAGCTTGCAGCGGGAATGCATTCATTCAGTTCCCAAGTTTCTAGCAGAGTAAACTGGCTCATGGTGCTTTTCTTCTCAATGATGATACCCAAGTAACACTGCTATACATTGTGTAGTCGACAAAACTTAAAACAAACTAGGCACATGTTTGAAATTTAAAAAAAATAAATGGCGACAATTTATCTATCGCACCATATATATATATATATATATATATATATATATATATATATATATATATATATATATATATATATATATATAAGTTATAAGGAACTTGGTAAACCGAATTGGTAAATCCAAAGAGGATGAAATCCTGAGAGCTCAATGTTAGGACAGAGCTAATATGTAATGAAAAACAAATCACTTTAATGTACCATTACGATAATTTATTTCACCTAAATCCTTTTTTAAGGATTTAGGATCATCAGGTAAATCTTCCAACAACGAAAACCTTTCGTTGTTGGAAGATTTACCTGATGATCCTAAATCCTTAAAAAAGGATTTAGGTGAAATAAATTATCGTAATGGTACATTAAAGTGATTTGTTTTTCATTACATATTTATATATATATATATATATATATATATTAGGTTGGTGCAAACATAATGACATAATAATGTCGTTTTTTGACGTATTTTTTAAAGTCAAAAACGACATTAGTACGTCATTATTTTTGCACCAACCTAATACACACACACAAAGAACATCAAATACGCAATCGAAGAACAGTTCTCGATGTAACATGTAACAAAGGCAATATAAGAAATAGATAAATAGGTGGACTGAACAATGCGACGTTCTGTATAGTTACGAGCTCAATCCAGCTGTTTGCTGCAAATCAACCAGTACCCTACATTAGACGAAAACGGTCCGCTAATACTGGAGGAGGCGGTAGAATTACCAGCATGGGTCCAGACACCTGGCAAATCACCTAAAGTAGACAATCAATGTTCTACACGGGAGAAAAATGGAGGTGGAGTAACTACCAAGGCCCTAACAACTCTATGTCAAAATAATTGAGAACAAAGAAGTGGTCAATATAGTGATCCAGTCACTTGTGATGCACCTACCAAAGAAAGGTAATCTGAAGCAATACCAGAAATATAGAACAATAAGCCTGATCAATCACTCCAGCAAGGTTATGTTCCATATTATCCTCAAACGTCTGAAATCCAAGGCTGAATAAGTACTGTCAGATGAGTAAGCAAGATTTCCAAACATACGGAACACAGTGAATCATCCTCTTTTACATCTATGGTAGCACACTGAAAAATTGAATTTCAAAAACTATAAAATAAATGTGGTCTGATGTAGTTTTTCATATTAAATGTTTTACACCTTCATGTACTTGGCTAACTTTGATTGAATAAATACAGACTACTTCTGTTCTTTATATTATATGGTTTTATGTTAGAATGTTGCTTATATGTGGCGCCGTTGCTAAATTAAATCTCAGTTTTGAGCAGTTTTAGTGATTGGATGTGGATGGCTTATTTGAATTTATCAAGTAAATCATTGGACAAACTGGTTTCTCTTTTTTTTTAAATTATAAGTTTATGAGATCCATAAACACAGAGATATATGGATTCATTCAGAAACGATGTTTGTGATAACAGGAAAACATATGACATCGTGACCGAGAGTTTTGAACTTAATGGTCTTGTTCAAAAAATTGATCATGTCAGGTTATATTCTATCTCTCAGAAATGCAAATTAAAATCCGCTCAACGTAATTGAAGCATAAACCAAGTTTTGAACAGGCGAATACAGTACGCATATCTGGAGGCCCCATCAGGCGAGCGAACTCCGAAACATGTAGATGCCGTCAATACACAATTTATTTGTGAATATCATACATATATATATATATATATATATATATATATATATATATATATATATATATATAGTGTGTGTGTGTGTGTGTGTCATCCACAGACAGACTGTTTCGCTGTGTCACAGCTCATCGGTGTGGCTAGACACCCAGTTGCCTCTAGCTAGGATCAAAACTCGGCTGAAATGACGACAGTCGGAGAATCTACACCTCAGCCGCTGGCGCACGGTAGGGATGAAGGTGAATTTAAGGGTATTCATTTTAAGATAAACAGATGACTGAGAGAACCAGATACCATTTGCTGGAATATATATATATATATATATATATATATATATATATATATATAGTGTGTGTGTGTGTATCTAAAATCAGATCGAGAAATCGTAGTACCGAGTTCGAAATCCATTCGAATTCATTATATTCATTTACTTGCTAATACCCTTGGGAGAGGTATGAATACATCTCTTCTCCCCTCAGCTCTTGATAAATAGTTGGACAGATTTGTGTGACGAAGGATTTAGAAGGACCTGTATTTGATTTGTATTCAAAACAAGCGCATTGTCAGTTGGTCAACTTATGGGACCAGTTCACTGCATTTTGCTCTTCTAAAAAGTGTGGATGATATTGCATAAGACTTAACCACTAGAAGTAAATCATATGGCTAGGTAGTCTGGCTGTCGGTTGAGCTGCTTGACACTCATATCTCAAAAACAGCGTCATTTACACACACACACACACATATATATATATATATATATATATATATATATATGCGTGTGTGAAATTTGGGCATTTGAACATTTCAGAGATGAAACTATAATATCAGGGAAACCTTCTACGATGAAAGAGGAAAACAGGCAATACACAGAAATATCGACGGACAGGAAATATTAAAATCTGAAGTGAAATCTGCACTGGCCAAATTGGAAAGAAGGAAAGCGGCCGGGACAAACGGAATTCTAATAGAGATGCTGGCAGCCTTAGATGATTTCGGTATAGACAAGACAAAGAATTTTCTTTTTATTGGTTGGGCATCTGCCAATGAAGAGCCGTGTCATACTACAAGAGGGGCGGAAAAATCATCAGCCTTTATGTTATACATGTCCAGTTATATGGCAGTAAAATGCTGGATAATCTCCTCGCAGATCAAGAGGCTTAAATCAACAAAAATGAAGTCCTACAGACGGATGTTGAGGACCCCATCTAGCGAAAATGTGAGCTGTGACGAAGATTTAGAGAAAATGCAAATAAAAGGAAACTTTTATATATATTATATATATATATATATATATATATATATATATGTGTGTGTGTGTGTAGTAATAGCAAAAGGATAGAAGGTTACTTAATGAAATTTGTAATTTAAATCTAAGATTAAGTGGTAGAAAATTAAGGTTGTGCTGAGAAGTTTAGAAGGATTGCCACTTGACTTGAAGATGTTATGATAGTAATGTTCAGGAGAGCACCCAAAAGCTAGACTGTTTCAGAATAAAACGGTTTTTGGAAAACATGTAGAAACTATTCTTTAAAATTAAAACAAGGAGGCCATGATATTTATTCGAATTCGTCCACACGGCATGGCAAACGATCTCCAACTTTCAGTTCCACCAGTCTTAATCTTTAGATCTCTATCCTAGTGGGAAAGATCCAGACTGGGCAACTAAACAACAAGTCTCATTTGCCGTTAAAGAAGAGACAGAATAGTTATATATATATATATATATATATGCATCGTTGAGTCTGTAGATAGATAGGGGACTGAAACACAAAAGACGCCGGTTACTATTCCATTTTGTTCAATTATGAGATAACTATTGTACGAGGTTAAATTAACATTCTCGCGACCTGATGTAAACTTCTTATTCCGTTTAAAATTTACTTGTGATCTTTGTTCATTTGTTCTATTTTTTTTTTCAATGTCTGAAAAAAAAAAAAAAAAGCGAGAGTGAGCTAGTAATAAAGAGAGAGAGAGAGAGAATTCGGATATAAATATAATATATATCTATAAAAAGACAAAATGGACAAAGACATAAGGAATAATGTTCTTTATCGACACGTATCGTCATTCAATTTGATAAAATTCCTAAGAAGACTAATCGCGTCTATAAAGAAAAGTAATCTTTTTGACTGTATTCACACTCACACACTATATATATATATATATATATATATCCCGGTGCTGCTTGGATCGATTACAGTTATGATAATCCAAAGTGCCAGTCTAAGTGTAGTGCTGAATACATACGTATTCACCGAATAAAACCATCTTGCTGAGAACGACATCGCAAATAATGTCTAAGATTTCCGTAAAATTTAAAAAAGAAATACGAGAATAGATTTAACAATGTGTCGAATATTTGCTTAAAGGAAATGTGCTTAAAATGCTAACATCGAAAGTGCTCAAGCATGCTGTCCAAAGATCCCTGTTTATATATATATATATATATATATATATATATATATATATATGAGAGAGAGAGTCAGAAAGAGAGAGAGAGAGACACACACACACGCATATATATATATATATATATATATATATATATATATATATAGGTAGTTAGATAGATACAGAAGACGCACCGCACACACATTATATATATATAGTGTGTGTGATGGGTTATAGAGGCGTGGATATCTGCTCATTTTAAAATTATAATTAAAATTTAATATATTATTTCTTATTAAAAACATTAAACTTCAAATTTAAATATTTTCACGGACAAACATTTTCAGCCGCTCCAATTTTTGCCCAGTTATAACCAACGAATGCGTTTTTATATCACCCCTTCCGCGCTATAAGCATGATAACTACATGAACAAAAACTTCACTTTCATCCAATAATGTCCCGATGCGAATCTCAGATTTGTTCTGCTCTGTCATTCATTTCCTAACATTATTTTAATACTTTCATACCCTGAATTAATTTTATACCAGGTATCATACCATGAGTAGGCAGGTCAGCACAGGTTTTTAATCTGTTATTAATGTAACACTCTTCTTATGTACTTTCATTTGTGAACATTCCTGCGAAGATAATGTGAACTTAACGAAGTATTCTGAAATAAAATCTGCATGAAACCACTGATAAATATGACAAATGAACCTGTCGGTAAATCAATTATAGAAACTTGTTCGTATTTTGTCATAACTTTGTATTATCAAAAGGTAATCGGTAGTATATTTCTGATATCAATAATGCAAGCAAGCATTTTACATTCAACATGAATTAGGGATTATATAAATATGCATAATATTTGAGGCCCGTTATTTGAAGAAACGTGGAAACATGAGAATTTACGAGCTGAATATGGAAGGAAGTCGATGAAAATGCAGTGAATACCGAAATACATATTCAGGTGACGTGCAGTGAATACCGAAATACATATTCAGGTGACGGCAATGGAACAAGTGCAAAAGCAGTAAAATGATTACAAGGTAGATATCAACGTGCAGTGTGCTGATGAATGGGTTTACTGCACACTTTATTGGAAACATTTCCAATTTTCTTCGCCGTGTTTAGCATATCATCGTTCTGGATCATAAGAAATCATGTCAGGTTTCTCTGTTCCTAAAATGAGGTTCGGGGTAGAGTGGAAAAGGTCTTTAATTTGCGTTTCCAGCCTAACGTCAATGTTTAATTTAGTGCTAAGATAACAGGTAGACATAAATTCCTCGTGGCAGGCCAAAAGATTAATCATGTTGATCAATGACGTAAACGTACTTGGAAGTATATATGTAAAATAGATGCTACGGCTAGCGGCTCGGAATGAAAAATCGAATGGTCGAGATGCAGTCATGTTCGTAATATTCACTCAGGCGCAAATACCATTAATGTGAAGGTATGAATACATCTTTTCTCCTCCCAGCTATGAATATTCAGAGGGAGACAGGGTACTCTAGCCTTGGTTGGCACCTAATCTAGAAGGAAGAAAACTGGATTCAAATAACTAAAGAGTGTCATTTGGAGACTTTATCGAGCACTGAATTTAGCATTAATTTTTTTGTTCTTTAGAAATGTGTGATTGCTCGTGCATTTCTTCAACAATATTGTCAAATTATGTGCGTGGTTAATCTGGCCGTTCGATTCTCAGAAGCTAGCTACTTTATATTATATATATATATATATATATATATATATATATATATATATATATATATAGAAAAGGCACGGTGGAGTAAGGGACAGCGGCGCGGATTGAAAAATTGGAGAACAAAGTTCGATTTCCAGCAAAATCCATTACATTCCTTTACTTTATAATCCTCCTCTTCTCCCCACTGGCTGTGGGTAAATATCAAGAGAGATCGAGTTCTATAGCTTTGGGTGGCAACTTGTCTACCGCAGAAAGAAATGCTAACCTATTGCAGGAAAAAAATCTGTCTCGTCAGTCAAGTATCTATACATATATATAATTAATGGATTTATTTTTGCATACAACATTTTTTATTACTTCAAATTGTATATTGTATAGTCGTATTTGAAATAAACCCCATGATGTAAAACAGGCACTTCGAAAATGGAAAATCGAGAATTACTTAAGAAAAAAAAAAAAAAAAAAAAGAGGGATAGCATTGGAATTTTATGATTGATAGATTTGTTTGTTTAGCGACATATCAAGTCATTATGGGTCATTTAATACCGAAATTTAATTTTCTTGAGATGTTTTAAGTAATAAAATTATGATATATATTATTCTACTTTCACAATTGAATACAAGGTAAATGATTCTCAGATTTTTTTGCATAAAAATGTAATTGTGGACAAAATTACTAGTGGCGGTGATATGTGTGTTTCATGTTCCTGTTTTTTAAGTTATATTTTGGAGTAGAGTTTGATTTCTTCACAAAAATTGTAGCACATTATATGGTCTAATGTTCTTTTATGTTGGTTGTTTGATTGACTGATTGCATTGTATATCAGTCTCTATGCATTATTTAATGCTGAAACCTAAATATTTTCTACCTAATTCCATGCTTCAGCTTCATCTATTTTGTACATATGTTTAAACCCTCAAATAAAATGTATGTCTTTTTTTTATAGATATTTATATTTTGCAGATCATAAAATGTGTTGTTAATTTTTCTTATAAAATTGTACAATTGAATTTCTGTTTGGGGGTTCACTATTTTTCCATAGCTGAGGCCCGAATGGTCGTATCACCCAGGGTCAGTATGAACCAAGGATCACCTCAAATAATTAATAGATGAAAACCTCCAATCTACCGATCAGAAGCCTTGCTGCCAGCTGTAGTTTATTGTCATACCAAGGAAAATTAGAGTTTTAGTTTATGCGGAGATAATAGTTTGACAGTCATAAGTGATTGTACTAAATTAGCGAAGAATGTATACAAAACTTAAAAATATGGTGAGCAACTGGAAATTACACAAAATATAGTGATTTGAAACCAATGGAATAAGAGAAAGTTCAGAATCTAGCTCGGCGAGTATGAAACTCCACATCCAATCAAAGCCGGAATACCAGATCTAATAATCGTGAAACTGAAGAAGGAAAACATTGGTGCTTGTTAATATTGCCGATATCAGGGACAAAGCAATGAAACAAAATGTCGATATTTATATTAAACACATGAGAGATTTGAAAAGATTATGGAATAATGGGTAACAATTGTGCTTAGTATCGTTTAATTTGCGAGAATTACGACGACAAATATAACGGAAAACGTCTGGGAAAACTTAACATCTGAGTATGTATAGTTCCATCCACACGATTTGTTTTTTCGGTGTTGTCGCCCCTGGGGACCTGGGTGTTTGTATCTCCCCACCACATTATCCTCTGTAGCTTATAAAATTCTTGCTACCTCGCCTAATTCCTGTTCTGATAATATTTACATACGTTAGTGAAGTAGGTTATTCACTCTTTGTTTTCAGTATGTTCTATAAATGTCAAATTCTCTAAGCTCTATTTGATCATTATATTGTTTTTCGGGGCGTAGCATAGATATTGCACAATCTCGAAATTATGTGACACACAGCCATGATCACTATTCAGTCGTTATTGATATAGTCAGACAAGCTTGCTAACCATTATATCACGTCGAATAGCTCTGCTCTATTTTTTCATTATGTTCACAAGAAATTTCAAATTTCTTATAAGAAATAGAATTGCATTGTTGTTTATATTTTCTCTTAACATTTGTCATTAATCATGTGCTTAGTCCACGTGATTCTCAGCATTATTTTGTAGAACCAAATTTTTTCAAGTCAGATAGTCTCTACACAATTGTAGAACGATCATTCGCTAACATATAAAAGCCGATTATATAAACGAGTTATAATACTATGAGAGTTCTAGAGTATTTTGGAGGCTTAGAAAAAAATTATCTCCAGTATATACCTGTATTTACTACTGGTGTCAACAATCAATGTGTGAAATATATATATATATATTCTTTAGAAATAACTAGAAATATATTTCGCTATATTTGATTCAAATTGTTTCATTTTTACTTCAAAACACAGATTATAAATATTCGTATATGACCTTGCGATGCGAGTCAAGGTTCTCTATGTAATAAGTATTAAGTGAATTTGAAAAACAAAACAACAAAAAACGCCTCACTTCATGCGTTTTGTTACATTTTAGTAATATACATTCTTTGATGAGGCAAAGAATATAACGGTGTGCATGTTTTTTTTATGCGTGGATGTTGGATTTTACATCTCAGAAATATGCCATTTCACAATCAATGACGCAAAACACAATCTCGAACGAGAGAAAGTATGCATAAACTACAAATAAGTAGAAAATATACAAATACTCAGAAAATAAAAGTTTTATTGACTTAAATGTTGTAGATTCAACCGTAAGATATTTCAGATTATCGAGTAGGACATTTTTTTTTATAACTATTTTTCTTCCTTCGCGTGAATTTCTATGAGAGAAGTAAATGGAAAACGCTTTTGAATGTAAAGTTTCTTTCGATCGAAACAAAGAAATCCATTTTCGTGTGAATAGATGCAGAATTCCTGTAAAGCACGAATGATGACACAAAGAATGCCTGTTGGCTTATGGATGTAGTCTGTGTGTCTGTAGTGATTTTTTTTAAGCATAGTGCTGTGAAATTTTCCATCAGATAATGTGCTCGGCTGGGTTTGTGCATGAAACTGCGTTTGAAAATATTTCCAGATTCATAATTGTGATGGTTGAAAGAACCGCGCGTCTGGAAAAATCAATTCAAACTAAATGATTTGCAACAATGTGTTGCTTTTGTATTTATAAAGCAATACATATTAAATACTTATATTGGTATATGCGTTTAGGAAATATGTTATTGCATTCAAGATTTACCATATATTATAAAGATTATGTTTTAATACAAATCTTTTTTGGATAAGTTTTGTAAGGTTATTTCATAATGAACTTTTAGGTTTTTAACCTAATTTTGTTGATTAATTTGGCCTATTTTATGGTTGATTATACAGTTGTTTACTGGTAATATTTTATTTTATATAAACGAAATTGTTTCTGTTAATATTTTATTTAATTTTCGTCTAACACTCGAACTTCTGGTTAATAATGCTGTTAATAAGCAATGGATAAAATCGTCGAGTGGAAAACACTTAATTACATGAGAGACATGGATTAATAATTCCACATGAGAGACATGGATTAATAATACAGTAATAGAAAATAGTGTAGATCAGTGCGGCAATGCTGACGACACGAACATCTTGTAACGACTGTTACCATGATCAGGCATATTCTTATTGAATGAAACAGTGCTGGTTTAACTATTATTGTAGAGAGAGATGGTTGTCTTTCTGGAGTACACTTTAAAAAATATAGTAATATTAATCGGGTTTATAACTGACTCTTCCATAGCCTGTGCAGGGAGCATTAAATTTTGAAAATTGGAACGAGAAATCTGCCGGTCGAGTTTTTATTTTCGCTTTTGTACAAAGAACATACAAAGTATGGATTCGTCATTTCTCCTATCCCCGGCTATGGGATAAATAGCATGGAAGAATGGAATATAGAGTCTTGCTTGACAAGCAGGCTGTGAGTAGGAGAATTTGGAATTTAAAACCATAAGTGCCCGTCATAAAGGACATACGATATATTCAGTAAAAAAAAATGATTTCAATATTAACAGCACTGCCCTGTTGTGGACTTTAATTTCGATTGCGTTCGAAAAGGTACTTAGGTGCAATCCTCCGAATGGAAACAGATGCTTTATTCATATTGCACTTTTACTGATATTTTTTAATTATATATATATTATATATATATATATATAAAGGTTTGTTTTTTTTTTACATCCGGAAAATACGTTAAACGTTTCTTTTCCCCTCTGCCGTTTGTTGATAGTTCGGCGGAAGAAACTCCGGTATCAGATGTCTTTGCACACTGATGAGCTGATATACAGCGAAACAGGCCTGTCTGTGGATGATATATATGTGTGTGTGTGTGACATATATACTAGGAGACGAGGAACTATATATATATATATATACTGGGAGACGGGAAACAACAATTAAAATAGAGTGTTAAAAAAGCAGAGGAGAAAAACAGGTGGAATATAAAAAAAACAACAAAAATAACCAAACAAAAAAAACAACAAAAATAACCAAACAAAAAAAACAACAAAAATAACCAAACAAAAAAAACAACAAAAATAACCAAACAAAAAAAACAACAAAAATAACCAAACAAAAAAAACAACAAAAATAACCAAACAAAAAAAAAACAACAAAAATAACCAAACAAAAAAAAACAACAACAAAAAACGACAGAATAAACAGTTATATAGATTTACAAACCCCTCGGTCGAGAAAGAGATCGAAGTTATTTCGCATTTCGTCGGCACAATGAAATATATACTGCTTCTAAGGAACCTGGCATAATTTTACAATACGCGTTTGAAGGCGCTGATTGCCCCCCCCTATGTAGTCAGTGTCGGACTGACATGTAAATTTATAAATGACAAAGTATTCTGCAGATTAGGCATAAGCCGTCCTTAGCAAACGAAGAAAACGCGAAGACAAACAAGTGTTGTTTTTTGTGTTAGAATCTATAAGTTTTGTGATATCCGCCATCATATATATATATATATATATATATATATATATATATATATATAAACACACAAGATAGATCGATACATAGATAGAAAGATGGATAAATTTCAAGTCATTGGCCAACCTTGTGCCGGATACCTATTGTTAATAGAAAATGTCAACAATTTGTCACTGGCTATTTTTCTCGTCGATTCCAGATTTGTTATGTATTGGAAATTGCATTCTTAAGTTTCTGGTCAGACGTTCATTTTTGTCCAGAAATGAATGCCTTAAAAGGGAAGGAGAAAACTTGTACTTTCGCCATGTTTAGTTCTCAGAATTTCGAAAAGAATTAAACGTTGTCTGAACTGCTTGCCAAAAAACTTAGATTAACTTGGATCGTCCACCAACTCATTCGATGGTCGTAGAATAGTGTGGCTGGGCGTGTCATGACTATATTAACCTAAATGAACAGCTACACTGACGGAAGGCCTCTGTCGTTGACAATAAACCGAAGTGTTAAAAGGAAAAGACTGCTAAGATTTTCGTCATTTGAAGAAGTTTGAATCTATTTTCAAACGCGGCATGTTGGTGGCATATTCTCTGAAGGAAAAGGATATGTTCAATTTTCTGTATGCTTCGATTTCCTTGTTATTACACCACCAAAAATGTGCTATTCGTAGAGAAGAATTATCACAGACGACGAAAGCTGAATCATTTATGAAAAAGTTCGACGCAAACTAAGCTGAAAACAAACTTGTGAATGCGTAGGACCCGTGTCTGAAGAAGGTTTGCATCCAATTCAAGTACTACTGTTCGTTTGATGGTACTACCGAACAATAGTATACTTTTAGATTATTTCAAAAGGCGATTCAATCACTGGAAAGAATTTGTTTGTTTGTTTAAGACTTAACGACCCATCGATCAGCAAGAGATCATTTAAAGTCAAACAGTTGTTTTTTTTTCTTTTTCGTTAAATAAGGTTGAAATGCTTTCAAAAAGACTTTTCCCTTTCCTTTCTTTTTTTTCGATGTTGTCTTGCTTTTTGTTTTTAAAAATTCATTGTTTTCAGAGGTGCGTTGAAAATTTCTCACCTGGCAAATATCAAAGTTTCCCCTTTCATCATCAGCACTGGAAAGAAGGAACTTACCAATGTCAATGAGGCGATTCAACAAAAACGGCTGATTTCGTCAAATCGAAAACTGTCATTTTCCAACACGACAACCCAGTCATGTCTCTCAGACAATTTCTGCGATCGCATCAACCCTTGCATCTAACCAACTAAATCCCCATACAGCAATAACCTTGATTACTATGTGCGGGGCGCATTTGAGAGAAGAGAGAGAGAGTAGAGAGATAGGATAGAGAGAGAGAGAGTAGAGAGATAGGATAGAGAGAGAGAGAGTAGAGAGATAGGATAGAGAGAGAGAGAGTAGAGAGATAGGATAGAGAGAGAGAGAGTAGAGAGATAGGATAGAGAGAGAGAGAGTAGAGAGATAGGATAGAGAGAGAGAGAGTAGAGAGATAGGATAGAGAGAGAGAGAGTAGAGAGATAGGATAGAGAGAGAGAGAGTAGAGAGATAGGATAGAGAGAGAGAGAGTAGAGAGATAGGATAGAGAGAGAGAGAGTAGAGAGATAGGATAGAGAGAGAGAGAGTAGAGAGATAGGATAGAGAGAGAGAGTAGAGAGATAGGATAGAGAGAGAGAGTAGAGAGATAGGATAGAGAGAGAGAGAGTAGAGAGATAGGATAGAGAGAGAGAGAGAGTAGAGAGATAGGATAGAGAGAGAGAGAGTAGAGAGATAGGATAGAGAGAGAGAGAGTAGAGAGATAGGATAGAGAGAGAGAGAGTAGAGAGATAGGATAGAGAGAGAGAGAGGGAGAGAAACGAAGAAAACAACTAACAACAAACACGAACTGAAGGCAAAGATTATGGCAGCATTCATCAAATTAATCAGAGTTTTTACCTAAAAAGATACACAGAACATTCCGAAGTCGTCTCTAGAAATTCGATGAAACCAATGGTGACTTTATGAACAAATTTACTTTTTATTATTTCAAGATATTTTCATAAATATATCGGTTAAATTGAAATGTCGGTGTTATTTTGATGTATTTTGTTCATCGCACCATGTGTATACACAATTTTTCATTGTTCATATATCAACAGACAGACATACATCATGTATATAGACAGGGTGAGAGAGATATATGAAAGAAATATCAGAGATTAAAAGCACACGGTATAAATATTGATAATAATGATAATGTTTGTATATCAGTAGAATTTTAATCAAAAAGCAGTATGATGAGAAAAAATGTTAAAAATCGGAATTTTCAGACACTCCTGATTCCTTTTTCATCAAGAAAATTAAATATTATATATATATATATATATATATATATATATATATATATATATATATATATGTGTGTGTGTGTGTGTGTTAGGTTGGTGCAAAAATAATGCCGGTTTTGACGTTAAAAATACGTCAAACACCGACATTATTTCTGCACCAACCTAATATGTGTGTGTGTGTGTGTGTAACATTTTACACCAAGTAAGGCAACAACATCACTCAGACGCAGAACATAAGGAGATAATCATTAATGTGGAACGAGGACAATAACAGCTCATAAAAAAAACCACTGGAAATAACGATTGACATTTAAGTTTTTGATAATCAAACTTTACTGTAAAGGAAGAAGATGGAAGAGATATCGAGAAAGGAACCTATTAACATAACACATATTGCTACGTTTAAAAATTTCAACTGTAAAATGTCGACTCCTCAACTCCAATCTGGTACTGCACTTAATTCAGTGACTAGGTCTCATAGACGAATGATAATCAGAAACATTACCATTGAAATATTTACAGAAAAAGTCGCAGGGAATTTACTTTAACACGGTAGGAAAATAAAGCCAAGATACTAAGCCTGGACCAATGAGATTGCAAATTCTTTGACTTTTATCAAGGATCTCTAAATATATATGAGAAGCACCGGATCATAAGTGGCAGTAATAATCAAAGTATGGACCAATATTATACTTATAAATGTACTAGAGATTCAGACAATTCTCTAGCACAACTAACAGAAACAACTCCCGTAGCAGTGGGCCCAGAAAATGATTCCATATAATATTTCTCCATCTCAGCGTAAAACGTTAGACCGAGTAAGTGCAATGAGGCGTCAGCTAGAAGTTAGCGTCAACCATGCTGATGGAAGGCAGAAAAAGGTTGCGCAGACGATTAGTAGACAAGAGTTTCGTTTTGGAGGCATTAATATTAAGAAGCCATTCGTATGTTTCAGTTAAAAACACATGTGTTTAACAAAAAAAAAAAAAAAAATTAAAATAAATGTATATATCTATACGTCTGATTATTGATATGTCAATCTATCTGTTCTTAACGATGTTTTTTTATATATTTTGATAAATGTTTATATATATAAATCCAGAATTATCATTAGTCTACTTAACATTATATACATTTTTTACGTCAGCGGTCAATTTCATTTTAGCGAACTTACCAAATTCTTAGTTTCTATAATGTAATTTTAAAAAGAACAGTACCTATGAAAAACGTTTCACCCTTTCCCAATAAGGGATTGCTGACGATAAAGGATGAAATTCGAGATGCATTGTCACTGTTCTTTTTATATTTTATATATTGGCGTTTTGACAATTTTCTGCCTACGGTACCTAGACTGTTCAAAATACTTATAGACTCTAGATTTATCCTGTCTCCTGTTTTTATTTCAAATGGATAATAGTATTCTTCATATGCCAAATTCTCGCAGCATCATGATTCCCTTGGGTGATTTGGATCACATCCGATGGCATTTCAAGCTTCTTAGTGATTTCAGGTTGACTGTCGTTTTGGCAGGTTTAATCCTCTTCTCCAAACTTACATTTCGCATTTTGAAAATCAAATCATTTATTAAAAAAAAAAAATTCCCTATTTTATGCAATCTGCGTTTGATTATTTAAAACCTGAAATTCACAAACATACCTTAGGATAGGATTGTGTTAATACTGATGGGTGTCACGTGGATCAGAAAAGTTCCATGCCTTATTTTCAGGATAATTATGTTTTCAGTATTTCAGGTCACCTTATCATTGATCACGATGCATCCAACAAACATTACTATTCACAATGATTACATAGATCGAGGTTTTTTTCGACGCAAATATTGTTGGGCAACGAGAACATTTTTCTTGGTTATTTTTTCACGCTGAATTTGAAAATCAAGTCCATTCTTTCTATCACGTCACGTTTTCTCATTACATATAATTTCAGATAATACCGATTTTGATATGCCAGAGCCAAGTAGAAATACAATTTTTTGATATGCCAGAGCCAAGTAGAAAAACAACTTTAAACGTTTTCAGGTTAAATTAAATTATCATAAATAAAAAAAAAGTACCCCAATAATTTGAAGAATGCATTTTAAATTCAGAAAAAGTTTTCAGAAAAAATCTTACACAAAAATTAAATTAAGGCAAACATGAATTACCAAATTTCGAATCAAAACAGACAAAGAAGATACAAAGGAATGAAAATACGTTCATTTTTGTCAATCCAAAGTTATAAATCTCCTCTTCTTGGAAACTCTCCGGTACTTTAGAAACGGTTGATCTCTTGATGTTTCCACAGAAATCAACCATCATGTTAACACAGCATCAGCAAAGTGCCCAGTTGGTCAAAACTATCTTGCGTTTGACACTTATTTTAAGCGCTGATCAAGAAAATTCTCATCTTGCTAGTCTCAAACTCGCCTAACACCCTAGCAACCCTCATATATTGATGTTCCTATGCATGTTATACAGAGACTGCATGACAATAACAGACCTCCATAAATTCAAGTGATATGATAAAATCTTATGACGGTTTCACGCTTAATGTGGAAACTACTAATAAAAGCTGAAACAGCAGTTCTTGGGTGGCTTCTAATGAACTTCTATGTCATGTAGTGAAGAAATCCAAATCACAAAATTTGAACTGGGTAAGAACATGAAAAGCACAAGAACATTTTTTTTCAGGGAAATCTCTCTCATAGAAGCATTTTACGAAAGACATGTCAGTGATATATGGTATCACTCATAATACAAAGCATTTTTAGAAATAGCTTAGAATTCATTTTGAAAGTTATGTGGATACTTTTTCTTGAATTATAAATCATTTTGACATGAAACGAAATATTTCAACTATGTTACGAGCATATTTAAACCGTGGAACATACCTGTGAATTATATCCGGGTTTCATCTATTATATATACATTAACACAGGCTCTAATTTGGGACCAGAGAAAATCTCTTATATCCGGGTTTCTTTTATATCCGGGTTACACTGTATATAATTTTTGATGCTCATCCACTGATGCAAATATGACAATGATGGAAAAAAAAGTACGTTGTCTAATTGAATGAATCCAGAGTTTTGACGTCATAACATAACTCGATTGTGTCTGCCATATAAATTGACTAAAAAATACACATGATGTTGAATATCATAGGCGTGTTTTTTTTTTTTTTTTACTACTATTGTATTAAGGCTCAAGAGACATACAAGACATGTGATTACGATTGATGTGATTGATATGGATATAATCAAATATTTTAATATGGGGGACAAAAGCTCCTCATAAATGGCTGTTGTTTTTCAGCCTTCTCTCCACAATAACACTGCCGAAGGAAGGGAATAATTTATTTTAACCAATATCAGGCTTAGTGCCAATCTATATCTGTGAGATGAGGTAATATGATTATTTACGTTAATGACATTTCTTCACGTGACTGGAATTTCGAACCGAAATAAAGGGTTCAATTTAATCACCTGAAGAAAGCCGGAGCTTACAACCGCCGAAACTTATGTAAATATGGCAATGAAGATGAGGATAACACTCCGAATAATATAATTAATGCAAATTATCTTTCGTGTTGCTTTCGTCTTTTTCTCATGTTTGAATAGATGCTGGAATATATAGTTTCCTCGCGTTTACGTAACATATACGAATGACCGTGGCTCACATGAAGACAGAGCCTACTCTCATCGCTCAACTGTCAGGTTCATCATGCAGACGTGTTTGACAAGCAGAATATTCAACTTTGTGTTACGTATATCCTAGTGTCCGTACCATCGGACATCAACAACATTTTAAGATGAGAAGATTTTCATTTGGAAACTGTTGAAAATCTAAGAACTCTGGCATTAACTCTGGGAAGTGACATACTGGTATTTCAAATCCGCACAAAAAGTTCACACGAGCGTCTCACCGAGACAATATTTACTTGCACTGAACATTATGCCATATCGTGGTATTGGATTACCTTCTAAATATCAAACTCAGATGGCGATATGGTATAAGTGTATTGTATCACAAGATGATCGCGAAGAATATTCTTTTCATTTGGTTATATACGATCTACTTAGAATGCATATAGAGTATCTATATAAAATCAAACTGTCTGCTTGAGAACATTTTCTGTGTTTCCAGTTTCCTCTAATCTAATGAGAATATTTAGAATTCACTGAAGTAACGGTGGACCGATGTTGCATAATAATTCGGAACGCTTTTGTTTCTAACAAAATTCTCCAGTTTTTTAGTATATTGCTTCACCTTTTGCATGTATTTTCGCTAATCTGATAGCGTGTTTGTATTTCGGTGCAGACAATTCCGTCTACCATTAACATTTTTCCTGAGAAAAACCCAGTAAAATATCATTAGAAAAACTACAGACACAATATATTGAATGAAAGATGCAGAAATAAACACATCCAGACGTCAGGATTTACAAATTTAAGATATCAGTGTCGAAAATCGTGATAAACAAAACAAAATATAATTTTCATAGTTGAAGGAGTTAAGTATCAAACAATTTTTCACATGCATTCGTTCTCTCCAATGATATGCGGTACCAAAATCTGAAAACACATCAGAGTAGAGAAAGATGATTTCCAAAAGGCCAAGCAATGTTTAACGAAACAAGAAAATTTCATGAGAAACAAAGAAAATGGTTCTGAACTCTTATGTAACAATCTCGAGGCAACAAAAATGTGGTTCTGCAGAAGCACGCTGAGAATGCCATTCACTTGACACGTGAGGAAAACGAAGTTTTACAGAAAATGGAAAGAAAGAGAAAACTTATAATTTCCATCAGACAAAGACAGATATGGATTCTAGGTCTCATAATGCGGAATGTGGGCCCAAAGTTCTTGACACTCACATAATACATTAAAGACACGAGGAGCAGAGGAAAGAAGCGCATGGGCTATCTAATGAGCGTGCGAAAATGATTGGTAGAATAGAGATTAGCAGATGAATCATAAAGAAACAACTTCCTGAGAGTTACAGAGGGCAGGATATTGTCGAGAGTCATGCTCGTCTACGTCCTAAAGGGACACGGCACATAGAATCAGACTGGCACATCTAATTTTTTTTCCACTACCGAAAAGGAAATATTCCACACATATACAATGATAAAAAAATTATTTGTATAGGACTAGAAAAAAAGTAATGTTTAAAAATTTAAAAAAGTTATCGGTGACATTGGTATCGAATTTGAATCCGAGAAGTGCGTACTGTTAGTAATTCACTGAGGAATACACGCCACAAGAAAATCAATTGATATACTGCATAATAAAAAGATATCCGTGTATTAACAATGCAGGATCAATATAAATATATAACTCTTCTAATGGGATTTAATAAAAGAGAAGAAATTGCATTAAGAATTGAAAGGAATATCATCAGAAGAAAAGTCAAACAAATTAAATTAAATAGTAATAACTTTAAAAAATGATGAAAGATTGCCAGCATATGTATTGAATTAAACAGGACCATTTCTCGTCTAAGAAAAACTGATTTAATATACTGATACTTTTAAATCAGTATAAAAATGCAAAAAGAATAACTATCCTCAAGGTAGAACTTCTACATGACATCATTGATTTTATGGGAAAAGAAAGGAAACAAGATTAAGTTTCATTGGCATGAATCACTCCATCAAAGCAGGCAGAAAATATTTTAAAAAGGCAGTGCCACAGAAGCAAAAAAAATATTATGAAAGCCAGTAGAGAAAAACTACTAAAAATATATACATTAAATGAAGGAATAGTGAAGGACAACGCAAAACAAATTACTTAATGTGGAATTACGAAGATAAATAGATAACATCCTGAAAAGAAACTCAGACTTGCTTATGCAGACGATAGCTTGAAGGTGCAACATAATAATACATCATTATATAAGTGTATTAGGGCAAACAATATGGAAACGAGATTAAGTAAAACTATAGAATTGCGCCGAGGAAGAAAAAAATAAATGAGACTAAACTATATAATAACTGAATGTAGCAAAATAGTCAATAAAGAAAACAAAAGCTAAGTTCGCCTATCGTCCAATTCACATTCCTCCCCGATCAGTTGAACTGGAATAGAAGTTTATTCCTTGTTTCCTATGCCAGATTGGCTTCTCGTTTCCTTCTAATGTCTTTCTCTTTCACCTTCAGTAGCGCGTAGCGTCTTAGTTGCATTATCGCCTTGCTTGTGGTGGGGTGAGAGAGCAAATGAAAGAAGAAAAAAAATAGTATCAATCCTTTTCTGGGGAGAGTGCAATACATTACAGTTCATCCTTGTAGACAAATGAGTATAAAGAAATATTCTTAATATCTGAAATCCATGTCTATCAGTATAACCTTCAAGGTTATACTCCATTATCCATTATAGATGTGAATAAGTAAAATAAATATCTGTCGGGTTGTGGACTGAACGTAAAAAGTAACTTAGCTGTGAAATGGGTGTGATATTACATTTGGGAGTGAGCCTCTAATAATAGTCTCAGCTGTAAATGTGGGGAAAAATATTCACTTCAATCAACAGAATCCTCACTATTGAACTAACGCCATGTATTGAAAAATACCTGCTGGATTTGGAAGAATTGTTTTATCCTGTCAATTAAACGAAACATTCCAATGAATTGTCAACAGAATATATGAAGAACCAAAAGGACAATATGATCAATTTGCTTAAGATTTGACCAGGTTTACAACCAGTTGCGCTTATTGTGAACTTACCGAAACGGAATATCGACATTCAAAATGCATGGTATCCGAGTGAAAAATATTACAATATGTACACAAATAATGTGAAGATATTTTTATAAAAATTACAAATACTGACAGAAAATAAAGGAATCAGACTAAATATAGATATAAATATGTGGATACGAAATTGTTGAATCCTTAAAGAGGTTACAAACAAAAGTGGAACTTGAGTGAATGAACAGCAACACGCGGGCAGATGAAAGAAAGGGAGGTATATTGTAAAAGAGAATACACTACTTAAAAACAGGGAATCTGGTGGCAGGTTAGTAATTCCCGAAGAAAATACCTAGGTATATCCTGTGCTCACTATATATATCTAGTGATATAATCAGTTCGCATAGCCGATAGGGAGTGTGGGACATTCCATTACAACAGAAGTTTAGATGATTGAGATATAATTCCATTCTTACGTATCAAATATTGTTATGAAAAGTTAATCATAAATAATTTGATACGTTACCATTGCGTAATTTTCCATAAAATTATGTCATCTTCATTTATATGAAAATAGATTTTAGATGAACAAAATGTGATAAAGTTGTATACAATTTGGGAATATATTAAATATATCTGTTTAGCATTAATCTATGTATTTCCACAGATTTGTAGATTTTAGTTGTAATATACTTTAACTTGTTTTATGAATCTGTTAGCCGAAAATTCCTCCTGAAAAAGCATGATACTTTGTTGCAATATTTTAGAAAACCGTAATATTTTAATTTACAAGGTTATTACACGTCTCTTCTAAGAAATCGATACCTTTTCTTTTATCCAAGCCTAGAGCTGATATAATGCTTACAATTGAGTATTATTGCTTGTGAATGTGGCAATCCGACCTTTTCAATATTTCTATCAACGTAAAATTTTTTTTTAAAATATTTTCTCAATCATTTTAAAAGTATTTTACGAGTTTTAATCCTTTAATGCATTATGTTCCTTCTAAGTGCGTTTCTTTAGCTTCAATTTTTTTTATTTCCTGTTTTCTTCGCCATTTTCATAGTCAATCATGCCTTGAATCTATGTTGAATGCAAGCTTTCGTACGCGTTCAAATTAACCTGTCTGTACATATGTGTGTGTGGATTTTGAACGTGATATGTTGAATTGTAGTATTTCATTATGTTATACAAGGAATATTACTGTGTATGCGCCAGATTATTTGTAATTTATTATGTATTTCTCGTATGATGTACGGGAATGATTATATTTCTAATCGGGTATATGTCAGTTTACACATTTCTCAATATAATTAATTATTCATTTGGATATGTCAGAGAATGTATGTTTAATCGCGTTCTTCAATTATTTTAGTTTCATAAATCTAAATTGCCGAACAATTTTAATGCGTAATATTTTTCATTCACACCTATATGATAACATTAGAATAGAACCTAACAAACAAAGAATTTTTTTCAAAGATAGATAAACATCCGACCTGTAATTTGGCTGACTTCGCCCATCTCAAAAGAAAACACATGTGATAAATGTATCTCGGCTGGGAAAGTCTCTAGATATTAAAATATTTATTCTACCAAAGTCTACATCTCCGAATAAAATCCTTTATTTTTTTTTCTAGAGAACTTTGGCGTAGAACTCACTCTAATCTTGGCAAAGCCGTTTAACTGCCGCCCAAAGAAGATTTATTTCCCAAGTCTAAGGAAGGTGTTAAGAATATCATCTGTTTATTCCCAAAATCACGATATCAGCCTCCTTTGTGCCATCCACAAACATTTTAATATTACGTTGGTGCAAAAATAATGTCGTTTTCTCACATAGTAACATATGTGAGAAAACGACATTATTCTTGCACCAACCTAATACTTCTAAGGTCATTGAAATGTTTAGATATAAGGACATTCTACACAAAATCTTCCAAGCTCTTTTCATACCATTCTATTCCAATCATCGCCCCATATTCGTACCATCAGTGTCTTCGATTGTATCTTACTCTTTTTCATTATTTTAGCTTATCTCTTGTAGGATTCAACAAGACCAGCTAGACTGATCGATTGAGTTAACCTCTGCATAACAATTCTCTCGCACTTTTATCCGTCCAGAATTTTTTTATCTGAAGATATTTACTTTTCTTTTTTAGATTTCCCGTGTTTATTTCTACTACAACAGCCATGTTTCATTGCAGAACTAACTATATACAGGTTGACCCCAAAAAACGGGAATTTTTGAAGTGCGTATTGCCAGACATGAGCAAGTGGCAACACTGCGAGACAGTGACCTTGTGCAAGTAAACATTTCACCATTTTAGTAACCATGGATCTGTGGAACGGACAACAGCTTGCATTAGCAGCAGTCAATGAGGAATCTCAACAGCAGATTTCAAGAATGCATTCGTACAGAAAGACGCCATCTACAGGAAGTATTTAAAAAAAAAAAAATGAAAATTCCATCATTGTTTCTTAAATGGCATGTTTTTAGGTTTCAATTACTATGAATAAAATATTTTTCTTCCATCACACTTGAGTTTATTGGATTGTTAAAAAGTTCCCATTTTTTGGGGTCATGCTGTACATAACCCATTGTGAAATCGACTCACAAAGATGCCCGTTTGATACATGCAGCTTCGATTAAGGATACCTTTTCAACATTTTTTTTGACAGGGTAGTCTGCTCATGTGAATAAAATCATTCCATCTGATTCTAATGTGACATCTTCATGGCGAAGTATGCAAGTCCCTATCTATAAATTTCAACATTTTTGATAGGAAACATTACGATTAAAAATGTCACTTCATCAACACAATCACCATTAAAGTCTAACACAATGTATTGAAAGACACAGGAGAAGACAGATTCGACTATCGGCCGGTTCACACTCCTGCTCGGGTTTTGAACAGGGGTAGAATTTCTTCCCTTTTACCTCTTTATGATTGGGCTTCCGTTTCCTTCTCAACTCTTTTCATTATCTGTCACTGAAAATAACTCCTTTGGTCACAGTGTCATTATGGCTTTACTTGGAGTGGTTTTATTAAATAGATTGGTTATATAATAGGTCATTGTTAATGGCTAGTCCGCTGAAACATGAGATCAATGCTGATAATCTCCAAGATTCTCGGTCGTACCTACTTCTAGCTTTATAGTAAGTATCTGTGATATGGTATTCTTAGGCCTTTACTATAGTTCACATCAAATATCTGGATGACCAGAACATGGAAGCTGATCTTAATTCCCACAGATCAATGGAGGAAATACTGACTTCTATCAATGAATACCTGCGAATAATTGTTAACGTTTCATAACCACAGTGCAAACGCTGAATCTTGTCCTGATGAGCGGTTATAAACTCAGTGAGATTCATTTAGGGTTTATAGTTCACTGTAGACCTGAAATAGAACCAGTATATTCGGACCATCGCTAATTGATGCTGGGCGAGGAATTGATTACTTCATCACTTGAGAAAATACCTAACTCCTGTTGTCACGCTCTATATTAACTAGAGTCATATCAAACCAAGAATGGAGTATGGCTGAAAAGTTTTCACTATCCAGACGTCTAGGTGGTACATTATTTTGCACAGGGCAAACCTTATTGCACAAACCTATCGTTGATAGCACCTCACTACTCTACCCCGAAGTCGAATATTCTAGCTGCATTGGTGACATCCAACTTTTAAAACTTTCACAGGTAGGAACCGCCATGCTATGTTCACGATGTCAAATGATCTTCATTAACTTTGCATTCATTCGTTAAAAAAATGTCACACGGTGAACATCAATCTTGAGTGGTCTTTGCACATCGTACTGTTTGAACGTATGTCAAAAAAAATACTGAATACTCTGTGTGTGAAATACTGCTTACATATTACTTAAAATTTAGACACTTCCTTTTCTACTTGAATACAGAGCGCACATATCCGTTATATAGTGTCTAATATCCATCCTGCAGCCAATCTCATTAGAATACACCAATGTGTGGAGCAGCACAAACGCAGGCATACAAACACCCCTTCACCCACACAGACATTTTATATATATATATATATATATATATATATGTGTGTGTGTGTTTGTGTGTGTGTATATGTTTCATAGAATGCAGCACAGTTTTCACTGTGTCAGACGTCAAATTAATGAACTTTCTTGTCAGTGCAACCTCGTGAATATACACTTGAGGCCAAAATATCTCTCTTATAGTAGGTCATTGCAAAAGATCACACCTGATCAGAAAATTGAAACAAAATTTTACATACTCTACAAAGAAAAACATATTACTCAAGTACATAGTCCCTATTGCTGTTAACAGTTTTGTTGATGCCATTTTCGTAGAAATGCTATGAATTTTGTTGAAATAAGGTTATGACGGAGTTTTTAACTGACTGTATACAGTGTAATTTCTTTTCATTTATATTGTTCTGTAAAAAGTGATACAAATGAAATTGGATCATATTGCATTTATTCCCGAGTACGGTCAACATAGAATAATGCCATCATCAAATTATTGCTAATCATAGGATAAGTATTCTAGTCTTCTTGATTCATATTGTATTTAATTCACAGTATTTACTTGATTATGAATACTCCACAAACATTTTAATATAGGCACAATAGATAGTCGCTTAATGTTGGTATTCGTACTAGTATTAATATCCTCTATTTTACGACTAATCATGACGGAAAATCTGCCATAAAAATAACTTTTCTTAATCGGTGCTCTCTAGCCACAGCATGACACAACAAATGCAGTCTTTCACAAAAAAGAACACTAGAATATTTATCCTATAATTAACAATAACATGATGACATTATGCTATGTCGAAAGTACTCGGAAATAAATACAAATTGAAACACGGTGTTTTCCTCTCGTATTTCACAATCACACAAAAAGCTCATTTGTAAGTATGAAATGATCCTATCGAGAATAAGTAGACCGAATCTGTCTAAGTGTTATGGTGTAGAACCATAGAAATATAACACGGACTCGGATATAAAGTTAAATAGTATATTCTGGGAAACGTAGTACAAAGGTAAATGTGAACTGGAGAGTACTTTCTCTCACTGGTGTTCTGACTCACTCGGCGATTTACTCTACCCAGAATTGGTAGCCATATTATCTAAGTGTGGAAGAGTCCATAAGTAGGTAGGTACCCACAACTCTAAGTTACTTAATTAGTCGTGTGTGTGTGTGAGTGAGTGAGAGAGAGAGAGAGAGAAAAAAAACTCCATCTTCTTTCGCTTATTAATATTTACATATCTCTGTGTTGTCCGTATATCCTGTTGCAATCCATTGTCTGCTACGGAAACATGCGTTTATTTATTTTATGATACAGTTATGAATGTTAAATAAATTAGTCTTGTGTTTGGTTGAGATTTTCGCGGGGAATTTTTTTTATCTTCATAACGTATGCCATCAATAAGAGAGACTTCTCTAAAATCAAACCTTGCATCGCTTTTATTCCTCGTTCTTTGTTTTTTCTCTGTTCCCATAAAAGATAATCTTTTACGGGATTGGGAATAAAGCACTAAATTAATTTCCCGTATTCGCTTTTAATTTAGATAATCTCTCTGATTATAACCGTAAGATCCATTTTCATCCCGAAAATCATTTTCTTTTATGTCTTAAGATTATTTTTAAAGAATATTCTATAATTTCAAAGAAGTTGTTGGGATTGTGTAATTCGTTTTAATTAATTTTGGCATTCACCGAATTTTCGGCTTAATAGAATTTTGTTCTTTTTAAATGAAATCATCAAGTAAGACTAAGCCTCATTATTAGAATATACTGCTTACTTTTTCAATCTGAGAGAATGATGATTTCAGTTGGTTCCCCTTGGTGATGACATTTTCGGTACTTTCACGTGTTTTACCAATTATGAGTGAACTTTGTGCCTTTATATGATCATGCTTCTCAACCAAGTCAAATCTAATTGTTCAGCTTTTAACATTATTCGATACAAATCATTTCATTGTTTATAATTGTATATGATTATTTTTTATATTATACAGGGTTATTAAAAAAAAAGTAAGAACGGATTACATTATTTTAATAAAAGAAAGCAGTAGAAAACTCTAGCCACGTAACACGTCTTCTACACGCAATCAACGTTTATTTCCTGTCTTAAAATTCATCAATTTGAAAACCACCTGAAGCACGGGCAGCATCAATGCGACAAGAAAATTCTTCCCAGACGCGTATCTGTATAACACGATTCACCGAGTTGATCGGTGTTTAAGGACATCAAAGTTAGTAGTCAGCAGTGGAACTTAAACGCGATCTTTTACCTATCTCCACAAAGAAAAAAAAATCAAACACTGTAAAATCTGGCGATCTCGCAGGCCAAACACAAAGGGCAAAGTCTTGGTGAGTGCCTGAACGAGGCTTAGTGTGTAAGGTTTCAAATTCAAACGTCTTAGCGCACGCCAGATAGTGGCTTGAGATATCACAAGCTCACGGCTATGTCGATTTGTGAACTCTCCTCAAATGCAGTACGGATTCTCGCCACTTATTTCTCGGAAACTATTAGCCGTCTAGGACTTTTTCTGATACACAGACAGCCTACTCTCTTGAAACTATTTAAACCACCGGAATATGATCTTTGGATTATGTCGAAAATCGAGCAGTACCGTGACAACCTGATTTGCTTTCGCGAACACAAGAACGCATAAAATCTTTTGCTGAGGACTCACCATTCTGGGGGTAAACAAACACCTGAATGTTGACGGAGATACGAAGCGACTGCAGCACACCTGTGGCAGCCATTCAAAACTTGGAAAAGACATCTTTGAAATGACGATGCTTGTGAATTGAAGCAATGCGTAAAGAAATTGGTTCATTCTTTTTTTTAAAATCATCCTAAGTCTTATGAGGTGCATTGTATGATCGTTTATAATTAAAATCTAAAATACCTTAGTAATTCTTCCGAAAACATTTTGATTATGACTACATTGAATGATCATTTATTAAATATTCAGCCCATTTTATTAAATGGCACGTGTTTTGAATTCTGTCTCATATAATTTTCGATATTTATGACGATAATGTCTACAACAGCATACATTTAATATATCATCTGGGATCTTCTAGTATATCCTCGCACACAAACTTTTAATTTACCAAAAAACATCTACAAGATTTTTTGACACATCAAATAGTTGCAGACTATTATACTTTTTTTTTTACTATTTTCGACATGTTACTTAATTGACATCTATTTGCAAATAACCCTCTTTTCCATTATCATTCCTACCACGAAGCATTCGCATTTTGAAGAGAAAAGAACCCTGAAATGGTCATCTTTGTAAAGAATGACGTCATAAACGCCACCTGATTATTAGGCCAAATTCTAATTTCTTTATTATCATGGTATATTGATGGTTTTATACAACTGCTTTCCCAGGCCGATGGTTGAAAAATAGCTTCAGGTGACTGAAGCGTGTAAGTTTCGGCGAGGATACTACTACTTCGAAACTCTAGGACTGGAATTATAAAATCATGAAGAAGAATTTGTACCAGATAATAGATACGACAGAAGTTGAATATATACAACTGAAGAAACAATTAAAACGGTTTCACTCGAAAAAGAAAATAAAGTGTGATGTTTATCAAGATGCATAGGATACACTCGCTCATTTTTATCCATTGATCATAGCAAGAGTTTGAATACAGCTGATGTTTTAGATTTTTTTGAACGTGTTTGGCACAATATACATTGCTCGGACTATCATCCTCATCTTTGTTGCCAAATTTATCACAACGTTTCGACCTTTGTACGCTCCGGCCTTCTTCGCTTGGTCGGAATATCGTGCTGAGCACATTATTTAGATTGCTGGCGTAGACTGCTTTAGTTCCACGTGCCATATCTAATAAATGTCAGTTATCAGTTATCTCCTGTTAATTCCCCTCTTCTAGTTCTCCACCGCCTTCACCAGGTATTGTATTCACACTCTTTTGGTCCTGGCGCTGGATCTAACATCTCAGAAATATAGACAGATACTGAGTGTTTGGCACTTTTGATGGCATGTATATGAAAGTTTAAATCTGACAAGTCTACTGATGGATATGACTAGAGTTTGCATGTTAATGTTTTAGATTTGTAGCAATTTTTGCTATTGGCCGAAACTACGTCAAGAGCAGTCAGTTTTATATTAAATCATCTTGTTCTAAATAATACATACGCCGAAGCAACTGTTTCGTCTTTACTAACTTCAAACACACAATATCTATGATGGCGTCACGTAATGAACCATAACATTTCTTACTAACTCTAAATTGTAATTTGTATTGGAATGCTATATTTTATCTTTTCTTTCTTGGAACAATTTAAAGTGAAGCAATTCCATTCAAGATGTAACTTTAACAATATGATTTCTTACATATCCTTAAGAGATAAATAGATTGACTTTAAATGAAAAAAAGTATATTTAATGGAAACAGTTTCTTAGAAATCATGTATCCCTTCCATATTTTCCTCGATTTAATCATCGGCGTTTTCATTTCATTAGCAAACATAAATTCTTGTTAGTGATTTTAAATAATCATGAAGATAGCGTCCTTTCAAAAATAGACCACACAAAAACAGAGTTAGTGGTCTCACTTTCCGGAATAAGAGTCAGTATTCATATAAGGAGTCAGGAGCAGTGAGTAAGAAAATGCCCGGCAGTGAGTGAGTCAGCAGTCATAGTGTCGGGCAATGAATGTAACCGCCCCCTTTCCATGACCTGAAGTTATTAGAAATAGCGGTTGACCCACAAGAAGTTGGAAGACATTGCCGGTTAAGAGAGAAATCGTAATTTTGCGCTTTTCCAATAAGAGTCTTGAAAAACATTTGTTATTCCTTGCTGAATTCAATCACGGACAAACCTGTAAACTTAGAGAGACGGATGTATACGCAGACACAGCCGACATTGGATGTCCTCACATCTTGCTCATTGACGTGCGGATGACATTGTCATATTAGCAACGCCATTAGGGATGTTTGTTGCGAGTACAACAGGTTCATATGCAATATTTCGAAAGATCCACATATCCAGATTAGTCGCGGTATCGGTAACAATTATTATGAGGGTGACATCATTAACAGTACTGGATATATACTGAGCTTAGGATTTTGCATTATTTCAGGAATTTCTTATATATATATATATATATAAAGTTATGAAGAACTGGGTAATCCCAAGAAGGATGAAATCCTGAGAGCTCAATGTAAATCCAGAGCTAATATTTAAAAGAAAAACAGACCACTTTAAGGTACCATTATAATAATTTATTTCACCAGAGTCCTTTTAAAAGTACGCCGGATCATCAGATAGCACTTCCAACAACGAAATTAATTTTAATTATGAATTATATATATATATATATATATATATATATATATATATATATATATATATATATATATATATATATATATATATATATATTTATATATATATATATATAACATATAGACAAATAAAACTCTCCAACGTTTGTCGTAGAGTTTTATTTGTCTGTATGTCACATTAAACTAAAGGTTATCATAAACGACAGTGTATCTTCTTTGATTTACATTGTGAAATATTCACTAAAACCCATGCGGCACAAGGACAAGTTTTTAGCGGGATTCCGAGTCCGTAGGCTCGTGCAAAAAATCCCTGTAGGTTCCTTAAAAATGAGGTCGGGTAGTCGTCAACCACCCGAGATTCTGACATTCGGCACAGCCTCGTCTGCTTCCATTGTGCCTGGAGGCAGAGAGTTTGACCACCACACTTCCGAAGTAATTCGGATAGTGATTTAAATTGTGAATAAGCTGTTCAATATTTCTTATTACAAAATACTGTCACAGAACATTATAAAAGGGAAATATAATGACTGCTTTATCTGGATGGACTTTTGAGAGAACCGCATTTGCTTTTTCTGAAACAAAATATATTAGGTTGGTTAATGTGTTAATATGGTTAACAAGTTTATTCAACAAAAAAAAAAATAAGTGTATTTACATTTTGTTCTGTTATCTATTTACCATGCACAAAGTCTTGTTGCCACGAATCAAGCTGCACTTTTAATATTCCGGATCTTTCGAAGTGAAGATTTTCCGAAGAACTGCTGAATCTGTATTGTCTGAGATAAATTTTTATCCACGACACTGTTTGCAGCGTTCGAAAAATATAATAATCAATTTGTGCGATGCAAATAAATGTGTCTATCGGAGGAAAAATGTCAATATAAACATAAGTCCGGAAATCCTTCGTTTTTGAGTTAAGTTCAAAGAAAGTTTATGGTAGACAGCTCTCTGTTATTAAATAGACTACGTTAAATTAGTCATTTTTTACATTTGTGTCTAATATGTCTGGAACGTTCAACTTGTCTAGTTGTAAGTTAACTAGTATGCGTTCCGTTTAACAATGGCAGGAGATTCTGTTTGTACAATATTTTTGGATTGTAACTTGTATCGTACAGCGTAAACTTTATAGTTAATAATTCAAAGTATTTTCAGACAATTTTATATGGAAATTTATCCTTGTTTTACGGCGAAGAACTCGGCACCTGTCAATGTATTTGAAGGCTATTTTTGATACAGCCTGTATACAATACAGATGAAAAATACATGCATATATGGCATATATATATATATATATATATATATATATATATATATATATGTATTCAACGACTATGAATGTTCGTGTGCGGACAGTGAGGTAGTAATCTTTTTTCTTTATGATTATCGTATATAATATTAAAATTGCATTAATATACCATTTGCCCTGCCAAGAATTTAATTTATTTGCCAAGCCCTGGGAGTAATAGTCGTATAAATGTCGATTTTCATTTTCGACAGACACTCTTCCGATAAATATTTAATAAGTCGGTATGTACCAGCCGTCAGAAACCATGATGCTACATAGTGCTCTTTTATACCTCTAATTTTAAAAATGCGGAAATCAAAGAGGGTTTCTCTTGAAAAAAAAAAGGGTATTTACAACATCGTGTTTTTATTGTAGCATAATATATTCGAGATCTTTACAACAACGGGCCTTTTTTCCCGTAATAGTTTTTTTCATGCGCAGGGGTCTATATTTCTAATTGGATAGAAAATATTTGCTGTATATTACAATAAAAAAAAGATATATAGTTATTGAAATCAATGCCGTATGTACAAAGATTTATAATAATTGCATCATTTTCTACAAGTAATCATGGTATGCAGAAAATCAATGTTATATGAACATCGTTTAAAAAGTTATCAGATATTTTCACAACACGCGAAGCGGGCATAACAACACGCGAAGCGGCCATAACAACATGCGAAGCGGCCATAACAACATGCGAAGCGGCCATAACAACATGCGAAGCGGCCATAACACACAAAGCAGTAATAAAAGCAATAGTGTGTTTTGGACAAGATGGATAGTTGTAGCAATTTGCTGATACGGCATTTTTAATCATTTCACCCTATGAAAGGCGATAACAGCCACTAAAATGAAATAGTTTACTGGGAGTAAAAGAAACATAGGACAATAAAATAACAGGTTTCTAGGATAAAAAAAAAACACGACGAAGGACACTGCATTAATTATTATTTAACATCGTTTTACCAAGAAGCGAATTCGACAACAAATTTATTGGCAGACTATAACTATCAAGTGGCACTGTTGTGATATATAGCTGTCAACCAAGTTCCGCGCTTCATTTTCTTATGTCTATGCACCAGTGAGGATACTGACAGTGTCAACTAAATGAATAAACAAGCCAGCAGGGAACTGGTCATCACTGAAATTCGCTTCAACACAATAGGCAATGTGACTGAAGAAAATAATAAACAAAAATGCAGGACACACAAAGTAAATTGTCCGTTTAAAAAAAAAAAAAAAAACTGTATTAAGTGTATTTACCAGCTTTAATTTGTATGACATTTGTAGGACATTCAGGTATATATATATATAGTGTGTGTGTGTTTCACTAGTTCAGAAAATAAAAAGAAACCATTACTTGAAAGTTATTTATAAAGACGGCGATGCCAGGATAGATAATAATTCACTTACTTCTTTAGATTTTAAACAGTCGAGCTGTGGCAGCTCTATTTGATGCATACGAATGGTAGGATTATAAACGTGTAAATCTTTTCTGGAAGAAGGGAAACGATTTTCCTAGCACCAATATGATTTCAAAATCAAAGTCTTCCTAAAGGTAAGGACCGGTCAACTATTATATTTTAACCAGAATTTTCTACAGATTATCAAACATTTACAGGTTATTTGAAACCATAAGATATTTTTACATATGATTTTAGTAAGATTATTTCATCAAAGCTAGGGGCAATGTGGTAGATTCATAAATTTCCCGAAAGTACTTGCGTATATGTGAATATAAAGAACTCAACGTGAATTTGATATCTTTAAAATTCAAAACTATTATTCCTGACACCACACAGTATTACCAAGTGGTCACGCATCTAGTTTTCTCACGAGGGTCAGATTTCTTTAATTTCGGTGATTGTAAGGAAACCATAATTTCAACGATATTTGTCATTAAGTTTCCATAAGCTTGGAGTAAAGGAGATAAATTTATATCTCAACTATATTGCGTGAAAGTCAAAAATCGATTAGAATTTGATAACGCCTCGACAGTGTTTCTTTACGAGATGCTAAGTTAAATCACTTACACATAGAAAAAATACAAATCGCAGAAAAAAATAAAAATGAGAAAAGGCTAAAAGAAGAAGAAGAAAAAAAGGCTAAAAGAAGAAGAAGAAAAAAAGGCTAAAAGAAGAAGAAGAAAAAAAGGCTAAAAGAAGAAGAAGAAAAAAAGGCTAAAAGAAGAAGAAGAAAAAAAGGCTAAAAGAAGAAGAAGAAAAAAAGGCTAAAAGAAGAAGAAGAAAAAAAGGCTAAAAGAAGAAGAAGAAAAAAAGGCTAAAAGAAGAAGAAGAAAAAAAGGCTAAAAGAAGAAGAAGAAAAAAAGGCTAAAAGAAGAAGAAGAAAAAAGGCTAAAAGAAGAAGAAGAAAAAAAGGCTAAAAGAAGAAAAAAAGGCTAAAAGAAGAAAAAAAGGCTAAAAGAAGAAGAAGAAAAAAGGCTAAAAGAAGAAGAAAAACAGAAAAGAAGAAGAAAAACAGAAAAAAAGATAAAAACAGAAAAAAAGATAAAAACAGAAAAAAAGATAAAAACAGAAAAAAAGATAAAAACAGAAAAAAAGATAAAAACAGAAAAAAAGATAAAAACAGAAAAAAAGATAAAAACAGAAAAAAAAGATAAAAACAGAAAAAATGATAAAAACAGAAAAAAAAGATAAAAACAGAAAAAAAAGATAAAAACAGAAAAAATGATAAAAACAGAAAAAAAAGATAAAAACAGAAAAAAAAGATAAAAACAGAAAAAAAAGATAAAAACAGAAAAAAAAGAGAATAGCAAAAAAAGAAGAGAATGAGAAGAAGAAAATCAGTACCAACCGCCATTTTACCATCCAATAAATTCATCTTTTTCCCCTTCCAGTCTAAATTCGGAAATTGCGATGTAATAGATTTTTTCAATAATCTGACAGTTTTAAGAAATAGAGAAATTTGAATAGGAAAGTTGAGTATTGAAGTGAAAAAGAGGTAAATATTGAAAGGATCTTAATGCATTAAATGAAGAATAAAACAGTACAAGTGAAAAAAAAGCCTGGTAGATGCAGATAAGAAAAAGAGAAAAATTAAATTGGGATGAATTGGAAAAATGGAAGATAGATATGACTGCAAATGATGAAGGATCTGTAACCAGAGTTTAACCTTAAGATTCGAAGAAAGACAAATCAATATGTCGTAATTGTTGTATTTTAAGATGCTTTCCTCGCAAATTATTCTAAAGTATGTCACAAGCTGTTACTGTTCAATTTTCTATTAAAATAAGTGAGAAACCTTCATTCAATTTAGACTGAAACAGAAGAGAATCCATTCTTATGTACAGGTGAATACCCGAGTTCTCTTGTTGAGTATTCAGAACATAAGTGGGGACTTAAATGGGAGAAACAGTGGCAGCAAATCTCAGTAGTAATTCAGCAGAATGTTTTGTTTTCTTGTTTCAATATGACTGTCGACTGGGTGATTCCTGCTCTTTCCTCGAACTATTTTTTCCAGCCTGTTTGTCGGCCATTTTGTAATAGAAGATTGAGGAAAATCGATATGATCTGGTGAAATTAACATATAAAAATAGAAAGCAGCCAAACAGATATGTAATAATAAAATAGAAAACGCCGAAAGTAGCAAAAGCAAGAATTCTAATAGACAATAATAAATGAAGATGAAACAAAAATAAGCAGGAAAAGTAAAGTAACAAGTAAGTTAAATCTTTCTTTCATAAAATCAAGTGACAAGTTGCAACTCAGTGATGCTAACCCAGCGCAGGCTGACAATTTTCTTCGTGTGATGAATTTTGAGGTGAAATCATTTTTTTTTTTAAAGATATACCTTCTTTCGAAGCAAAGTTCCGTTTGGAAAATAAATTTCTTATTGATACTTTTTATGCAGTAGCAGCAATAACAAAGTCGTATCTTAAAACGAGAATTATTTTCAACGCTACCATATATCATGTTAATACTATTGAACTAACAGAATCCTAAGTCTTTATCTACCCTGTCTCTTTATGAGATGAGCTTTAATATTTCTACGCAACATCATGTCTCATAGAGCTCCAAGCAATGATTGGCTCATTACTATACAGATATTCTGTCATCTATTCACACAAACTTGGGTAAGATGATTCTCTTTAACCCTCTCTTACATTATTAGATCCTGTGAATATTTTATTATCCAAGACGCCCTTACAAGTAATGTTTCCTAAAAGCAACCGTTTTAATTCTGATTTAAGTATGAGTAGATTTGTAACAACTATTTTCTATAGAAATTCTTACTTGGTATCATCGGTATCCATCAGAGAAGCAAGTAAATAGCCAAGGATTGATTGCGATACAGTAGCATATGTATAACGTTTAGTCTTTCAGTATTATATCTGTTGTAACCGAGGAAAAGTTTACTGAATAAAAATAACCAAGACGAAGGTTGGAAATGGAACGATAATTTTTATAAAAGGAACAACATACAAGATTCGCCAGCGGCGTGTACTAAATAATCAACTGCTAGTGGTGACCTAGAAGTGAATCACAAGTGAGTGAATGTGAAACTCAACTGAATCAAAATGACGATATTCACTAAGCGTCCCACGCAGTCGGGTGTGGCACAAGGTCGAGTTTGTTGTGCGGTTTACGAGTCCGAAGGCTTGGCCAAAAAATCCCCGTATAACCCTAAAAAACGGGGTCAGGTAGCCTTTTTTCTAGAGGAGACTGCCCTTCGACATAGTTTCGTCTGGGGATCCTTTCTGCTCGGAAGCAGAGAGTTTGACTGGCACAGTTGAAAGTGAATCCAAATGACTATTACATGGAATATATTCTATTGTAGTTATTCTGATCGAGACATACCAATTATAGTCCATAGGTACCGTATTACAATATCCGTATGTTTTTTTTAGAAGATAATGCATAAAAAGAGAAAATTAAAAATACTTCCTCGTCAAGGTTAATATCCAAATGGTTAGCTCAAAAAGGAAAGAAGATTCTTTACTATGATTCAGAAATGGAATCTCGTCCTGAGAAACATCCATTGCCACAGATGAAATTAAACGAATACGGAATAATGATGAAATTCGGCTATAAACCTGTACAGTAACCTGGAAAAAATCATTGCGGATTATTAGATTATAGTGTAGTCTCTTCCAGTATAGCGACTATACTAAGACTGATTCTAGCCTACACTGGGACCTGGAATATAAAATAGCCAAACCTAAACGATGCTCCAGGCTATTTTTACTCACTCTTACCATCAATATCAACAACTGTCATCTTAAGTAAATTATTATGTGCCATTACTAGTCTAAAAATGTGGAATAATGATTGATACGATCTCATTCCACATTAATCAAGTATTATTTGACAATCATAAATCTAATTAATTTATATTTATAATTTGTTGTATTTCTTTAAACGTTATTTTAAGCAGATAACAAAATTGAGTAGACACCCTGTTTATATTAACGGTACTTTCTTTTGTTTACCGGCCTGAACATTCGAGAAATTTCACAAAAGTAAATTGTCCCTCCTCCCCATATATATATATTTTGAAAGATAATTTTTTTCTTGATTCGGAGTTATTATGACTATTCGCCTACGACGAGCTTCATAATAATCTTACAGATCCGCATACATTCTTTACTTGATTCTCGATACGGAATGCACGACTATTTTTTATCTATTGGTAAAAAGGATTGCTTTTCAATTACCAATAGTTTTTTTAAATGTGCTGAAACGATCTATTTTGAAATAACCAATATTTGGCTGTAAATTATTATTAATAATAATAATATTTAAAAAGGTACACAATATAGTACTGATTTTCCTGTATAATATTTACCAATCAAATGAGTTTTCGGAAATTGAAGTCAAGCAGACACTGCTAAGTCAAAATAAAAAAAAATAAAATAAATCACTGGTCACGCTACTATTACTTCGACTATGCATTACGTTTTACCGTTATTGTTTGCGCAAGGAAAACGTGATATGTGTTCATTTCCTAAACCTACTCGCATTATGAAAAGCATTTGTTTATTTATCGGCACTTATTTTATAATGTGGACATTTTATAGATTTTGTTGTTGGATATAAAATAAAAAGCAGGTAGAAAACAAATGTGGGCTGAATCTGGTAATCATTCCGGGAAAGATTCAACTTAATTTTAAATGAAAAAATACCACTGTTTTTGTTATGGGTATTCTGAAGGACACTCTCGATACCAAAATTTTTCATTTGTTTCAGAAAATCCTGATCTCCGTTTAAAAACTGATTAAATATCTACGCTATTTGCTTATCAAATCCTTGCGTCACAGCAGTTGAATATTTTTTATAAAATCTATCTTTTTCCTGTGGCCTTGAACCAAAACTAGGTAATGTTTTTGAAAAAAAA
Organism: Acanthosepion lycidas; assembly: GCA_963932145.1. Lineage (NCBI taxonomy): Eukaryota > Metazoa > Mollusca > Cephalopoda > Sepiida > Sepiidae > Acanthosepion > Acanthosepion lycidas. The sequence continues at coordinate 57,785,608 of OZ010581.1, forward strand.
AACAGCCCAAGTCACAAAACGTCGATGACAGTATAATGAATGTTCATATTTAAAATATTTAGACTTACTTTACTAAAACTTAACATGCGGTATCACAAACGTGTATATATATATATATATATATATATATATATATATATATATATATATGTGTGTGTGTGTGTGTATATATATATATATTATATTTCTGAAACATTATGAAAAATGAAAGTGAAATCTAAATTGGATCTACTCGACGTGACAGACATCATATATTTCGGATATTCACGTCATGTCTTTTAAATTTCAGTGTGTAGGACATCGTCTTCCATACCCTGATCACGAAATGGAAAATGACATCCACTCTCTTCCGACATACAAAACTTTCTGTCCCAGACATGTCATACGTATTCCCTTAACTTATTGAATCTAACTTTCATTATGCTTCTCATTCAAATGACGAAATCGTTGAAAGATTTCTTGTGTGAAAATGATTGCACGTCGAACCGTACATCCTTCTTTTATTGATTTACTTACTGTTTGTATATATGGAAGAGTAGTATTTCCTCACTTCAAGTTTTTTTTATTGAGTCATATATTCGGAAAGTAATACGGATTCTCAATAAAAAGAAAAAAAAACAGGTATACGCATACTGATTATTTCTCGGGTTCCGTTTTAATTTTGTATATATTTCCGAAATCTGAAGTTTGAAAAATAAAATAAAATAAAAACGATAATTTGCTTAGGTACAATGAGACATACTAAATATGGAGGAATGCACACGCATAGATAAATATTAATAAACTTGAAACCAATAATAAT